>CAUDMG010001979.1:0-10586 GCA_958450375.1 Homarus gammarus | reverse complement strand
ACTTGCGCTGATTGGCTGAGTAAGAAATCGACATCGACACCAAAGACTATATACGAAATATAGGAAAGCTCGTACTAAAGCTATTGAATTAACTGCGCCGCAAAGCCGGAATCAGCGCCATCTTTCAGCAGGGTCCAAAATAAATTCTAGTTCCTCCTCTGCGCCATGCTAGGGTGCCAACCCGGGGATAAGTAAAGGCCGCGTTCATAGTCCGTTTATTGGCGAAGATGGCAGAGGGGGGGGGGTGGGGGGGTGGGCAAGACATGTCCTCACACCGAGACGTCTGACTCAGAAGTTCTGGCTGAGCAGTGAGCTCCGCGTCCGTTTGAACCGATACAGTGATGCCAAACCGGCATACACCCCAACATTCATATATTGTGTTAATTATGCATTATATATACACTCAACTGTTCCTGTTTTCGAGGGAATCGATGAAATATAAAAGTAGGATGAATTTCTTTGGATTTTCCGCACTGGAAATACGGGTGAGGCATGGCTGCTGTGTACAAACTTGGCGCCACCGAAGTTGACGTGTTCGGTAAACAAACAAACAACGTTCTCCCCGATACCAACGCCATCTGCCTCGGAGGCCCTTACTACACGCACATCCAAAAGCTCGAGCTTTCCTTTCCCTGGTATAGTCTTTGGTAGACACTTCCGCTGATTGGCTGAGTTAGAAGTAAACAAAAAATTTACCCGCGAATTTTTTATTTATTAAGAGAAATAAAAAAAAGTGAAACTAACGCGAAAACTACAAATTTACGCCGGAAAGGCAATAGAGTAAAGTTTTAGTTTTGGGGGTTTGCTATACTGTATCTCCTTACAGTATATAAAAATCCATAAAGTTTCATGAACGGTCACTCCGAAATGTTAACCCAAGTCAGCTGTAATACTGTACTCGCATCCTGCAGGCCATGTCAGCTGTCATTAAAGTCGTCCAGGTTACACCCTAACAGTATTGGGTAACACAAGATGTGCTGTCTTACTAAAACCTCTACTGTTGTATTTCTTTGTGTGTGAACCTCTGTTCTGCGTGGCAGTGAGAAGTGATACCACCCTCAGTGTCAAGACCTGACTGAATTACTCAGAATAGGCAAACTGTACTACAAGCTTTGTCAATAAATTTGTTAAACTAACTACTGTTAGTTATCGTAAATACTGAACCTTTACTCTGTTGTGTACTGCTTTTCCACACCATGTGATTTGTTCGAAAGTTTATCCTTTATTTATGGTGATTTTTCAGTAATCTTAGGAGAAGAATCCCTATCTTGGTGTTATTCTACCAGGATTATATAAAAGAGTTTAATGATACAACCATATTTCCCCCTTATATGTTCCAGCAGTAATGATATACTCCCGGTGTGGCTAAAGGAGTAACACAGGTATATTTTTATTTAACTTGTGAAGCGAGGAGGCTTATGTTATATTGCTGGAAAGTGATGTTAGAGGTGATTTTAAAGTGGTCTGTGATAGAAGACAACAGATGATGTGCTTATGTGGAGAGGATTTATTGCAAAGAGAATTTAAGAGTCGAAGTACCATAATGAACAATATTTTGCGGCCATTTTCCACACTTATCTAATGGCAGCCTTCAAATTACCCTCAAGTATGTTGAAGCAGTTTTACGGCTGGATACCATTTGCATCGCCAACAGCTGACAAGGCAGGGTCGCAACTATCTGAGGTAATCAAAGACTATACCCTTCTACACGTAAACATTATCCCATGTTTCCTTCATTCGTCCAGACGTTGGTATTTCTGCAGTGAAAATACACATGTTTCCCCTACGGTGCATTTCTTTCACAGAAAACTTGAAGAAAATTACAGAAACTAGGAATTTTTAAACGCACGTACAGTAATCAATTTTAAATTGATTACTGTACGACTTGAGCTGTGCTTCGTATGATTTAGAAATATCTCCTTGCGGGAGTGATGCTTCGAGAGATGGATGAGAATGAAGAGAGTGGTGGAGGGTAGCGGAGTATGGATGACTCACTAACAGTTTGTGTTGGACCCTCTAGCTGAGGAAACCTTAAAATATTCTTCACTTTTAAGTATTTGAAACCAATTCTTATTTTAATTTTACTTTAAATTTAAAAAAAAAAAAAATATTGGACATTCAAATCATTTAATCTTACAATGCATAAATTTTTCGAGACAGGTTTTGGCATTTAGATGAGATTTTATTCAATGCAGAATGAATTATTGATTTATATTTTCGAAAATTGTACGAGTTTCATGGATAAAATCAATTCTGGTATATTTTACTAAACTAATTAATATAAAAATTACTTTAAACAACAATTCATACTTTTTATTTTTGTAATTTGTGTGATAACAGTTGTAAGATGCCCCCCCCCCCCCCTCTCCAACCTTGAGGAAGCCTTAAGGAAGAAATACCACAAGTTCAGACCAAAGAATGAAATCCTCTAATGTTTCTTCAACAAACTCTACATTGAAGGTACCGGTAAATTATCACTGAATTAAGTTTGTTATATTTGTAAATTTTGGTCGTGTCTTAATATACTGATTTTTTCCGAGGTTTTTAGTAATAAGTTCAATTACTCAGTTATCTTAAATGTCTCCTAATTTTAAACTCAAAATAATTTTCTTGATTAAATTACTTATTTTGAGTTTGATAGTTATTGTAAAGTTTAGGTAAAAGACCTTATTTGTAAGAAGTTTAAATATTTTAGATGTAAACTTAATAAATAATCTTGTAGTTTAAAATATATTTATTGTAAGTCAGTGTTAACCATTTTAGTCTTTGTCTTGTGAAATTTTGAACCTCTGTTATTTTTTTCTCTGCAGGTAAATGAAGAGAATAACATCCAGAGGTAGACCACAGACCTTCAGCAGCCAATGACCCTGATCTCTCCAGCAACGTACAGACTAGGTTAACAGAGCCTGGTGTGACTTCCTTCCCCCACGCCTACACAACACACCAAGTCCTTCCTTCCTTCACTCCTACACAACACACCAAGTCCTTCCTTCCTTCACTCCTACACAACACACCAAGTCCTTCCTTCCTTCACTCCTACACAACACACCAAGTCCTTCCTTCCTTCACTCCTACACAACACACCAAGTCCTTCCTTCCCTCACTCCTACACAACACACCAAGTCCTTCCTTCCCTCACTCCTACACAACACACCAAGTCCTTCCTTCCCCCACGCCTACACAACACACCAAGTCCTTCCTTCCCTCACTCCTACACAACACACCAAGTCCTTCCTTCCTTCACTCCTACACAACACACCAAGTCCTTCCTTCCCTCACTCCTACACAACACACCAAGTCCTTCCTTCCCTCACTCCTACACAACACACCAAGTCCTTCCTTCCCTCACTCCTACACAACACACCAAGTCCTTCCTTCCCCCACGCCTACACAACACACCAAGTCCTTCCTTCCCTCACTCCTACACAACACACCAAGTCCTTCCTTCCCTCACTCCTACACAACACACCAAGTCCTTCCTCCCCGGTACCCGAACGTAGCCTTTTCTCGTCCTCTAGGCAGGTTATTTGGGGTTGTGAAATACAGCACAAATTATTAGAGACCACAGACAAGAGTACTTCAGCAAAAAAAAAAAAAAAAAAACCTGAAGAAAGGCAAGTGGAAGGACATCGCCCAAGAACTGCAACAGAAATTCCCATTGTGACGTAGACGTGTTATCGTATAATATATTACTATATAACTGAAAAAGAAGTGATTATAATAGTTAATGAAACGAATGTGGCAAAAAAATGTGAAGAGATATGAAGCAAAACTGAGGAGTTATATGACCGTTGGTAGTGCCTAAAACAGCTTGTCAGGTGTTGGAGCCTTTGGTAGTCACACTCATTACTTCGTGGCACTTGGAATACATTAAATTATGTTATTTTCAGATCTATATTATTCACACTTTACTTTCCTCTGAACTTCTTATTGTAATCAACAACAAATGGTAGAATTAAAAGTTACTTGGGTACCGACACTTAACTTTGTCGACAATGTGGTACAATATATGTTAGTTAAGACAGCCTAGCTAATGTGCTTTAAATCATTCACTGACATCTTTTATAGTCTGTATATTTCCTCTCAACTAGACTATAGGTTGCGTTATATATCGATTAAAGAGTTTTGTACTACTTTTCCACATGCATAACTAATAACGACAAATACATTATAATTTTTGCATGGTAACGTAGGATAATTGACATTTAGCTACCTTGAAAGACTGAGCAATACTGGCCAGTACCAGACGATACCAAGCAATATTTGCATTTATAAATACAGTTGAGTTCATTTAAAATTAGAATATTGAAATTTGTTTTTGTTACATGCAAAATATATTAATCTAACCATCATTATCTCAGCTAACCATTATCTTAGCCTCAAACTTAAATGAGGTTATTACTACATAAGGGTTAGGCTCGGTAAGGTTAGGTTAGGTTATTTCTAACTGCAACAAAAATGAATTTAATCATTGTACTCAACATCCCCCAAAATTCCTTTATTAATTTTCCGTAAACCGCTACCCAGAGCCTCATAATAAGGCAAAATAAGCTTAACCCTTTACCGTGACACGACCATAAAGTTGTCTCACCTAAATCGAAATGTTGGGTAAAGCATTTCTCGAAGCTGCCTTCCACCTGTTTGTGCAATTTTTCTCTGCACAACTTTTCACCATTGTATAAAAAATCAAGTTGATGTAAATATAACTAAAATTCGTGAACCAGGCCGATCTGTATAATAGTGAATCCCTCACTACTTTTAATAGTTTATCCTGTACTGGAAAGCGACCGTGACTGCCTACGTCATATAATTTTTGATGCACTAGTGCATTTACTAACGTTATTACGTGATTAAGAGCTTAGACGTTGAAGAGGAAAAATAACATATAACGACTGCCATTACTGCCCATAATCTCACAAAGTAAACACTCCTATTCTAGTGGGCAAATGCACTGCAGTTAAAAAATTTTGCTACCGGGTATCAAATTCGCAAGAAGCAATTTAATTATGAAACTTCCTTCTTATCAAAAGTTTTTTATATAACTTCTCCAGTTAATGAACGTCAGTAGCGTAAACAATGTTAAAATATATTACCAACAACACTCATACACTGCTAATTAATTTTCTTAAAAAAAAAGAACTAAATCTGTCTTCGCCTAATATAAAACTATCCTACAATTATTATACAGTACTTAGACAAGGTTTGGTTAATTTTAGGTACTGTAGATTGTTTAAAAATAATAAATAAATGTTTAACAGCACTTTATTTTAATAGTAAATGAATAAAATAACTTTACCTAAATCTAATAAGAATCTATTCTAAAATTTTCAAGCTAGATTAAGTTAGATTCGTTTACATTAAAAGATTTTAATTAAAAAATAGACTAATGCTGTCGTTCGTAGCACAATATCTAACATTGTTCATTTATACCATTATATATATCAGCCATCGGCCAGTCAGTGTAGCAGAGTCCGATGGCGGATGAGAGTAATTCCCGTTCTCATTAACTCTAATTTAAAAGGACCACCCTCACAACAAGATGGTGAAAAGATTCTTCAAGAAGAATGAATGGGAGAGCATGGCGTCCATCGAGCAGACTCGCTGCCACAACATCTACAAGAACTACGAGATGATGATTCAGTTAGGTAAATATTGATACAATGAGTTGGATGTTGTCCGCCATTTTAATCTTCTTATGTTTAATTTAATGCGTTTCGTAAGGAAAATATTAAGACAATATTTACCTTTATTTTTGCATGTAATTTACTTATATTCTTTAATAGTTTTCTTTTGAAGATAACTTATTCCTTACTTTAGAAAACAACAGATTAGGAACAGTTTATACGATATCAAATTAATTAATCTAACCTGCCCAACCTACCTATCTTGACATACAAAATATATTACATGATATGAAATACTTAAAAGATCCTTAAAATAACTCAATATTTAGTTGTAGTCTAGGAGATAAGGTGCGGTAGTAATTTTGCTAATCTACGTGTGGTAATAATAGTACTAGATTTGTGGTACTAATAGCACTAGGTTACGTGACTAGTTATTTGTGGTGGTATTAATAGTACTAGACTAAGCATACAGTAGTAATAGCACTCGGTTGTGTTAGTCATTTGTCCTCTTCGCCACTAATCGACTCTAGCCACTTGGGCGGTCGGTTGCGTTACTGTACGCACTGCCGATAAGTACAGTGCTGTACTGCTGGACATGTACTGGCTCAGGATGTATCTGTAGCCACCTGCGCCGGTGTTGGTCTAAGTCTGGTCTTAAGTGAGCTCACATTTAGTGCCGTCACAACTCTCTCTGGCAGATTGTTCCAAGAGTTCACAACCCTCACTCCGCTAAAGCTTGCCCTGACAATTGTTTTTAACTTGTGGTTTCTTTGCCGTAACCTGTGATATTTTTAGTACGAAACTGTTAATCTTGTACTTCACAAAAGAAAAGAGGATTTGAGAATGAGTTTGCTATCTGGTAATTTCATCACTTTAGTTTGATAAACCGTGTATATATATATATATATGTAATATTCAGAAATTTCAGAGTAATTTCGAATGCCCCGCCATTAGCGGTACTGAGCGTTCAAGGTCGTCTGAGGGAAGAGAGCGCTCCCCGCACATAGTGGGAGATTGCGGAACTAGGCCTATATGATATTAAATGTAATTTACCGGATTAATAATGATGCGATTCATGAAGTTAAGGGACTATTATTGAATTTGAAATTATTATAGATCGTTTAGCAGTCTGAATAATGTTAAAGGGTGTCCCAAGGAGTTATTAGTTAGGCGGAAAATAGGTCACGTAGGCCTAAGCTAACGCCTTGAGAGGACATGAGGCGGCCTCTCTCTCAGTCCCGGATAGCACTCACACGAACAAGACGTCCCTGCGCGTCTGTCCCAGAAATAGTCACGTGGCCTAGTCACCTGTGCTGAAATATTGCAGTATAACAAGTAAGTCTCATTCGATCTCAGACAGGGTTAGATAGGGCAGTGATAAAGTAAACTAGAGCTAACAGTGAGTTCATTTCAGGGTTTCCGTGAGAACCCACTTGACTGAAGTTGACTGGAGTTGACCTGAGATTGACTGCCGTTTGAGACTGCCGTTGAGGATTGAGGGTGGCGATTGTCGCCATTGGACCGATCAAAGTAGGCCTGTCACTGTTTAGCGGGGTAGCAAAGGATCTCTTGAGTGAACGAGTGCTCCCGACAACTAAACGACACGGGACGCTAAAGCTTCTCTCAACTGTACAAGGTCTGATTGGCTCACTCCCGTCCGCTTTATGGACGCACTGGGAGTACACTGAGGCTATCTGAGTAGACTAATGGTCACACACTGAGACCGTGAGTCTAGGTCTCTAGGAGATACCTGGAGGAACATTTTCCCTCCCTTATTACGGGTGTAATTTAATAGTTTCTAGATAATTTTAATAATATTGTTTTGAATGTTTGTGCCATCAAGTGGAACCAGAGTGATACTGTGATTTGATTCTTTTAATGCCTCTGATTGTTCTTCATAATTCTGATCTCAGGTATAACCTTGTTCCCCAGAGTGGTGGTTAGGTTAGGTTAGGAGGTGTGCATCTGTTGGGGTGCTATAAATTTGGTTGAGTGCCCTTAAGGCCTATTCATTGTAGAGTATTTAATTTCATGTTTTATTACCATTTCCTCAGTGACTGATATAATTTTGTTGAGTGCCCTTAAGGCCTATTCATTGTAGAGTATTTAATTTCTCATTTTTATTACCATTCCTCAGTGACATATAATTTTGTTGAGTGCCTTAAGGCCTATTCATTGTAGAGTAGTTAATATCTTTTTTTGGTACCTAAGTGACTGATATTATTGTGTGAAAGCCTTTAAGGCCTGTTTCATGTGTGCACGGAACAGTTCTTATTACTTCAAATTTATTGTTGCCTGAGGTTCTAATAATTTTTATATCATGTATAACTTTTATTCCCCAGAGTAGTGTTTTAAGTTCAAGTTAAGAGGTGCGCATATTGGTGTACCATTATTGGATTGTGTTTGTAGTGTTGGAGGGAATATAAGTGTCTAAATGTAACAGTGTGTCTCATTCATCCCAGTCACAGATGCTATCCTTCCACGGGTCACGGACAATTTATTTTGTTTAGTAGTTTTAAGTGTTCTTGTGCTGGTTCGGGATTTTTCTCAAAGGGGCGCTTCCACTGCCATTACCATCTATTAATTTTAAATAAACCCCAAGTCAAGTGAGAAATTAAAGTCCAGTAAATTCCGACCGGTTACAAATGGTAGCAGAGCATGTTTGTTTTGGACTGTGTATTGTTTTGACACTGGTTCCTCTTAGTTCAAGGACCAGGCAAAAGGAGAGCATGTTTGCTTTGGACTGAGTATTGGTTTGACACTGGTTCCTCTTAGTTCAAGGGCCAGGCAAAGGAGAGCATGTTTGTTTGGGCTGGTATTAATTTTGACATTGGTTCTCTAGTTAAGGGCCAGGCAAAAGGGGAGCGTGATGTTCTGGTTGGTTATGAGTTGGGCTAGGAAGAAATGGGGAAGAAATGGAGTTGTTAGCTGTGAGTGGAATAGTACAGAGTTGAAGGTGGGGTCTAAGTTGTTCTCTCAGCACATGAGGGCAGTGCTGTTTTTCTTTTAGGGGGGTCGAGTGTTAGCAGGAGAGAAGAGAAGACGGGAATGCTGCGTTTAGCAAAAGGGGTAAGATGCAGTTTCTTAGAACAAATTTTAGGGGGGTCGTATGAATGGTCTTCTCAGCACATGAGGACAGTGCTGTCTTTTTTTTAGGGGGGTCGATTGTAATATTCAGAAATTTCAGAGTAATTTCGAATGCCCCGCCATTAGCGGTACTGAGCGTTCAAGGTCGTCTGAGGGAAGAGAGCGCTCCCCGCACATAGTGGGAGATTGCGGAACTAGGCCTATATGATATTAAATGTAATTTACCGGATTAATAATGATGCGATTCATGAAGTTAAGGGACTATTATTGAATTTGAAATTATTATAGATCGTTTAGCAGTCTGAATAATGTTAAAGGGTGTCCCAAGGAGTTATTAGTTAGGCGGAAAATAGGTCACGTAGGCCTAAGCTAACGCCTTGAGAGGACATGAGGCGGCCTCTCTCTCAGTCCCGGATAGCACTCACACGAACAAGACGTCCCTGCGCGTCTGTCCCAGAAATAGTCACGTGGCCTAGTCACCTGTGCTGAAATATTGCAGTATAACAAGTAAGTCTCATTCGATCTCAGACAGGGTTAGATAGGGCAGTGATAAAGTAAACTAGAGCTAACAGTGAGTTCATTTCAGGGTTTCCGTGAGAACCCACTTGACTGAAGTTGACTGGAGTTGACCTGAGATTGACTGCCGTTTGAGACTGCCGTTGAGGATTGAGGGTGGCGATTGTCGCCATTGGACCGATCAAAGTAGGCCTGTCACTGTTTAGCGGGGTAGCAAAGGATCTCTTGAGTGAACGAGTGCTCCCGACAACTAAACGACACGGGACGCTAAAGCTTCTCTCAACTGTACAAGGTCTGATTGGCTCACTCCCGTCCGCTTTATGGACGCACTGGGAGTACACTGAGGCTATCTGAGTAGACTAATGGTCACACACTGAGACCGTGAGTCTAGGTCTCTAGGAGATACCTGGAGGAACATTTTCCCTCCCTTATTACGGGTGTAATTTAATAGTTTCTAGATAATTTTAATAATATTGTTTTGAATGTTTGTGCCATCAAGTGGAACCAGAGTGATACTGTGATTTGATTCTTTTAATGCCTCTGATTGTTCTTCATAATTCTGATCTCAGGTATAACCTTGTTCCCCAGAGTGGTGGTTAGGTTAGGTTAGGAGGTGTGCATCTGTTGGGGTGCTATAAATTTGGTTGAGTGCCCTTAAGGCCTATTCATTGTAGAGTATTTAATTTCATGTTTTATTACCATTTCCTCAGTGACTGATATAATTTTGTTGAGTGCCCTTAAGGCCTATTCATTGTAGAGTATTTAATTTCTCATTTTTATTACCATTCCTCAGTGACATATAATTTTGTTGAGTGCCTTAAGGCCTATTCATTGTAGAGTAGTTAATATCTTTTTTTGGTACCTAAGTGACTGATATTATTGTGTGAAAGCCTTTAAGGCCTGTTTCATGTGTGCACGGAACAGTTCTTATTACTTCAAATTTATTGTTGCCTGAGGTTCTAATAATTTTTATATCATGTATAACTTTTATTCCCCAGAGTAGTGTTTTAAGTTCAAGTTAAGAGGTGCGCATATTGGTGTACCATTATTGGATTGTGTTTGTAGTGTTGGAGGGAATATAAGTGTCTAAATGTAACAGTGTGTCTCATTCATCCCAGTCACAGATGCTATCCTTCCACGGGTCACGGACAATTTATTTTGTTTAGTAGTTTTAAGTGTTCTTGTGCTGGTTCGGGATTTTTCTCAAAGGGGCGCTTCCACTGCCATTACCATCTATTAATTTTAAATAAACCCCAAGTCAAGTGAGAAATTAAAGTCCAGTAAATTCCGACCGGTTACATATATATATATATATATATATATATATATATATATATATATATATATATATATATATAT
>CAUDMG010001978.1:0-57889 GCA_958450375.1 Homarus gammarus | reverse complement strand
AAAACAAGTGTTACGAACCCCTCCACCGATTGTATTCATCTACCTACCCAGCACCACGAGCAACGCCATCTAGGGACGAAACACGAGTATGGCTCGTCTTAGTTACCACTCCCGGGTTTCCCTTCTCCATATCCTGGTTGTTGCGTCACTTCCGCCTCAGTCTACTTTGTCAGCTCCAATTCGCGGAGAGGACACTTCACTCTGGGAAGCGACCACAGGATCACCTATCCTGGAAACCTACGGCACAGTGACTATTTACCGTCTTCTACCATACTCAGCCTTGCTCGTCAGCCATCTCAGCTCCTCACTTAAGTATTTGTAATCTTGTATTGCCTCTCCCCCCTCCACATTGCTTCACTATTGTTTTATGTTTTATTACTATGTATATACTGTTCGTGTTTAGGTTAAGTTTGGTTAAGGGTAGTGTATAAGCTGAATATTTTGTTAAGGAATTTATGGTACTTTATTATATACAACGAAAACTCGCATCCTTTGTCTACCCTTTTTTTAGTCCGATTGTCTTTGTTTTTTTTTTGTTGTTACCTGTTGGGATCTGGGTAGACGTATAACTATATTCTAAATCCCCAACTCGTAACAAATGGCGACCGTGACAGGACACGACCTTAAGTACCATATTCCTTCCTCCCTTGTTACTCAGTGTTAATTACCCCTCCCAGTCACTTCTGTTTACAATTGCTTTACGGTGGTTTAAAGTTTCCTTCATATGTGTGTGCATATATTGGTATTATCGTACAGTAAGAGTGACAGACGTAGGATATTAGGTTCCAAGTGTCATAAGGCTTACCTGTTATTACACGTGGCAGTCGTGTGGTAAGTCTTATCGAGTGTAGGGAAGAATCCGGATCTGTTTAATGCCGTACCCTCACTCCAGAGTAGGCTGTTCCATAGTTACTAGTTTAGAGTGAAGTGATATCTTGGGACGCCCCGCTCTACCAGGACCCCTATAATTATAAAGCCTCAATTATTGTTCTTCTCATTATCTCATTCAGGGCTGTTAATCCGGATCTTTATATAAATGCCGTAATACGCCCTACCTCTTTCAAGTATATCAGGGTTGTTAATCCGGATCTTTATATTAATGCCGTAATACGCCCTACCTCTTTCAAGTATATCAGGGTTGTTAATCCGGATCTTTATATTAATGCCGTAATACGCCCTACCTCTTTCAAGTCTCTTGTCCTTATCTAAGGATCTTCTCAGAAGAACAATAATCATAAGTGTAATTTCCCTAGGTATAACTTGGTTAGTTTCCGGGACTTTCTGGTTATCCACTGCCGTGATATTTTCTAGGGTTATCCACTTATCATATCTTTTGACCATTAGTTAATTTATCCTATTTTTCTTAACAATGGCCACCTCAGGTTTTGATCTCCAGGATTTTATTGAAAATCCTTCCGTAGCTAAATTACGTGTTAATATCCTGAAGAAAGAATGGAAAGAAATAGCCAACTATTACAATATCCCATTTTCACAGCAACTGACTAAGGAAATGTTAAAAAATCATGTGATTGAAGTGTTGGTTCAACAAGAAGTTTTAAAAGAATCCGCTGTTGACAGATTAACGCCCATGTCCAAGAAACTTCAACCACTATCCACCACCCCTCCTCACTCAGGAGTTGCCTCAGGTCTGGCTAGCCCTCAAGAAGAAACACAACGAATAGACCCCTTAGAACTAGAACGAGCTAGGTTCGAGTTCCAAATCAAAATGAAAGAACTCGAGTTGGAACAGGCCAAGTTGGAGCAGGAGGCCAAGTTGGACCCGGAAGAAAGGATGGAACAGGCCAAGTTGGAACAGGCCAAGTTGGAGGCCAAGTTGGACCATGAAGAAAGGATGGAACAGGCCAAGTTGGAACAGGCCAAGTTGGAGTACAAGTTGGACCATGAAGAAAGGGTGGAACAGGCCAAGTTGGTGCAGGCGGTTAAACTGAAAGAACTACAGGTGAGAGAGACAGAAGTCACCTTAACATCGGAGTTTAAATCAAAAGAAGTGGCATTAAGAGAGAAACTCGCTGCTTTTAACCCTGCTACTGCTTCTTCCCTTGTTCCCGGGTTTGATGAATCCGATATGGACGGGTCATTTAGGACTTGAGAAAATAGCCGCGAAGAATGAGTGGCCAAAGGACCAGTGGGTGTCAGTATTAGTTCCTAAATTATATGGTAAGGCTCGTAGAGTTTATAACTGTTTAGACCAGACTGATGACTATGATAACGTAAAAAAGAATATCCTCACCTCTTATGCTATCACGCCAGATGGATACCGGCAGAAGTTTCGTAAACTAACCAAACCATTTTCACACACATTTGTTGAGTTTGCTCAAGAAAAGCTTAGGTTTTTTAAGAAGTGGTTAGAGGCTACAGAGACCTCCACATTTCAGGATTTGTTAAATTTGGTAGTCCTGGAGGAGTGGAAAAGCAAGATACCATTTCACATCTTGAAGCATGTGGAGGAGCGTGGAGAGGTTAATTTAGGGCGTGCTGCTGAGCTGGCTGATGCGTACGCTTTGTTGGTGGAGTCACTGGGCAGTAGAGAACGTGGTACTTCCCGACATGTTAGGTCCTCCTCTGATGATAACCTTGGGGGCGTGAGTGGTAGGTCGAAAGGTCCCACACCTACTCCCCCCGATGCAACCAAGCTTACTTGTTCTTACTGTAAAATCCCAGGCCATACGATCCAGACTTGTAAACACCCAAAGTGTCGAATTGCTAAAAGTAGTTCCCTGGATCCCAAATCCAAACCAATAGCAAACACCAATGTGGAAAGGCCCCATCAGGATCTCTTCTCTTCATTCACCTATGAGGGAAAAATTTCAATCATAGAGGGGTCTCGTTCTTTCCCTATTCGTATACTACGTGATACGGGCGCAGCACAATCTATCCTCCTGTTTAACGTCATTCCTGATATATCTACCGCATTTACAAATGAGAGTGTTCTAATTTCAGATCTCTCGTCCCATTCTTCCTATCCTTTAGCTAAAGTGCACCTCCAATGTCCCTTGATTACTGGGGAAGTGCAAATAGCCATAAGGAAAGACCCAATGCCTGTGTGTGGCATTCATTTATTATTGGGTAATGACTTGGTAGGAGATCTAGTGGTTCCTAACATAAAGACAGTCGACTCTCCCTTACCTGTCAACTCCACCACTGACCTTAAAGAAACTATTCCTCATCTTTTCCCATCTTGTGCTGTCACCCGGTCGCAGAGTGTGCGAAATGGGCCCTCTTCATCTAAAACCACCTCCAATATCTTCCTACCCACAGAAGATCTGTACAATAAGACGATAAGTAAGGATGAGCTCATTAAAGCCCAACAATCTGATCCATCTTTGAATAAACTTCATCATGCAGCAGTTGAGGGTAAAGATTTTAACACCCTTCCGTGTTTTTATTATCATGAAGGGGTTTTGATGAGGGCCTATAGGCCCCCTGAGCTTGCCCATCTAGACACGTGGTCTGAAATACATCAAGTGGTAATTCCAGCTTCAGTCAGACCAGCATTAATTGCCCTTGCCCATGATGGTATTTCAGGACATTTGGGAATCCTGAAAACATATAAAAAGCTCCTCCAACACTATTACTGGCCTGGACTTAGGAAGGATGTGTCACAATACCTAAAATCTTGTCATATTTGTCAAATGGTAGGAAAACCAAATGAAAGTATACCAGCAGCTCCCATTAAGCCCATCCCAGTATTTTCTACCCCATTTGAAAAGATTGTTGTGGATTGTGTGGGCCCATTACCAAAGACTAAGAAGGGAAATCAATTCCTGCTCACAGTTATGGATACCAGTACACGTTATCCTGAGGCTTTTCCCCTTAAAAGCATCACTTCAAAAAACGTAATCAAACATCTTTTGCATCTTTTCACTTCAGTGGGCATTCCTAAAGAGATCCAATCCGATCAGGGCACCAATTTTACGAGCAATCTTTTCAAACAGGTGATGAAAGACCTCAGTGTGGACCATTGTACATCTTCGGCTTACCACCCACAATCCCAAGGTTGCTTGGAACGGTTCCATCAAACTTTCAAATCAATGATCAAAAAATACTGTATAGAACACCAAAAGGAATGGGATGAAAGCATAGACTTGTTACTCTTTGCCATCAGGGAATGTCCCCAGGAGTCATTGGGATTCTCCCCGTTCGAGTTACTATATGGGAGACAAATTAGGGGACCCCTTAAAATAGTAAAGGAGCAGTGGTTTGACACTCCATCTATTAAGCCCGCAACAGTTTCCCAATACATTGACACTTTACGGGACAAATTAACTGAAGTCCGAACCATTGCTCAGTCAAACTTAAAAAAAGTCCAAGAGAAAATGGTGAAGTCCCAACCTAAATTAGTTAAAAGATCATTTTCTCCAGGTGACAAAGTGTTACTCTTTCTACCCATTCCAGGCTCTCCCCTTAAAAGCAAGTTTACTGGTCCCTATATAGTTGCTAATAAACTATCTCCTCTCAACTATATAGTCCATACTCCTGATCGCAGAAAAGATTCACAACTTGTTCACATTAATCTCATGAAACTTTACCATTCCAGGCAGTCAGAGGAAGACATCCCAGAGGCTGTAAGCCTACCTGTATTGCATACGGTTTTGTCAGGGCCGGAGCCGGAGACAGATGACATGGACCTATTGGACAATTTAGACTTCCCTCTACCTAAAGAGAACCCTGCTGACAGTCACATACTCAACAACTTGGATGAGTATTTTTCTGTTCTGAATCCATCTCAAGCAAAAGATCTCACTAAGTTATTATCAACATTTCCTAAAGTCACGTCAGACCTCCCAGGGTTTTGCAATATACTTAAACATGATATTAAACTAATCTCAGATGATGTACAACCCATTAGGCAATCAGCATATCGTCTAAGTCCACAAAAAAAATCGATTATGAAAAAGGAGGTAGATTTTTTGTTAAAGCATAACTTAGCTGAGCCTAGTACCTGCCCCTGGGCTTCACCTTGCCTTCTCATTCCAAAACCCGATGGCACCTTTCGTTTCTGTACAGATTATCGTAAAGTGAACCAGGTCACTGTCTCAGACTCCTACCCTTTACCTTTGATTGAAGATATAATAGACAGCATAGGCTGTGCCCAGTTTATCAGTACTATAGACCTGTTGAAAGGATATTATCAAGTAGGACTCACGGATAGGGCAAAAATAATCTCGGCATTTATAACTCCATTTGGTCTTTTTCAATATTTAGTTATGGCGTTTGGCTTTTCTAATGCTCCGGCCACATTCCAGAGGGCCATAAACTACCTTATTCAAGACCTAGGTGGGACGTTCGCCTACCTGGATGACCTGGTGGTGGTGTCGGACAGCTGGGACGAACATCTGGTGCGTTTGGAGATACTGTTTGCACGACTGCAAGAGACTGGATTCACCATAAACCTGGCTAAATCTGCTTTTGGCCGGGCCTCGGTGACTTACCTGGGACATATCGTTGGGCATGGTATGGCGAGACCCAAGGACGCAAACGTTGAAGCCATCTTGTCCTTCCCCACTCCAAGGACGAGGAAGGAACTCGTGCGCTTCCTGGGGATGTGCGGCTACTACCGTCGGTTCTGCAGTAACTTCTCCAGCGTGGCCGGACCCCTCACAGACCTTACCAGTTCTGCGGTCCCTTACATCTGGAACCAGAAGTGCGACCAGTCTTTCCACCGCCTCAAAGCCTTCCTTGCCTCTAAGCCTGTAGTCCACCCCCCTGACTACACCTTGCCCTTCCATCTGCAAATCGACGCTAGTGGTGTCGGAGTGGGGGCTGTGCTCCTACAACCCGACCCAACCACTGATGTCCTTCACCCTGTGGCATATTACTCCGCCAAGTTGAAAAAACATCAGACCAACTACTCGACCATAGAGAAGGAGGCCCTGGCTCTGGTGTTGGCAATAAAGATGTTTGAATGTTACCTCCAGTCTTGCCCACAAACAACCCTGGTCTTTACCGACCATAACCCACTCACGTTCATCCAAACCAACAAGACCTCCAACCAGCGAATCCTCCGCTGGGCTCTCCTCACCCAGCCCTATAATCTACAAGTCCGGCACATAAAGGGGGTGGAAAACCTGATTGCAGACTCCTTATCCCGAGCTCCAGTGGAAATGTAGCAACTACTCTCCAGACGCACCAGGTGATCACCTTCTTCGCGCTACGAAGGTCTTTGGAGGGGGGGTGTGTTACGAACCCCTCCACCGATTGTCTTCATCTACCTACCCAGCACCACGAGCAACGCCATCTAGGGACGAAACACGAGTATGGCTCGTCTTAGTTACCACTCCCGGGTTTCCCTTCTCCATATCCTGGTTGTTGCGTCACTTCCGCCTCAGTCTACTTTGTCAGCTCCAATTCGAGGAGAGGAGACTTCACTCTGGGAAGCGACCACAGGATCACCTATCCTGGAAACCTACGGCACAGTGACTATTTACCGTCTTCTACCATACTCAGCCTTGCTCGTCAGCCATCTCAGCTCCTCACTTAAGTATTTGTAATCTTGTATTGCCTCTCCCCCCTCCACATTGCTTCACTATTGTTTTATGTTTTATTACTATGTATA
The DNA here is from genome assembly GCA_958450375.1 of Homarus gammarus. Taxonomy (NCBI): domain Eukaryota; kingdom Metazoa; phylum Arthropoda; class Malacostraca; order Decapoda; family Nephropidae; genus Homarus; species Homarus gammarus. The sequence continues at coordinate 51,312 of CAUDMG010001978.1, read as the reverse complement.
TACTGTTCGTGTTTAGGTTAAGTTTGGTTAAGGGTAGTGTATAAGCTGAATATTTTGTTAAGGAATTTATGGTACTTTATTATATACAACGAAAACTCGCATCCTTTGTCTACCCTTTTTTTAGTCCGATTGTCTTTGTTTTTTTTTGTTGTTACCTGTTGGGATCTGGGTAGACGTATAACTATATTCTAAATCCCCAACTCGTAACAATATTATAATTCTGTTTTACGCGCGAAATAAAATATATTTTGTTCAAAGTATGTGGATGTTTGTTACTTTAGCGAGTTATATTTACACCTTGCTATCTGTGCGACTCATGTATTTTCTAGATTGTTAAGGTTTTATCTCTGAACCATAAAACCCTGACTCGTGCTTACCCTGAGTTGACTGCCGTGGCTGGTCATTAACAATGTTATCTCGAGCAAATACAATATAAATAGGTGAAACGATGCAAATTATTGTCTATTTTCCTTTTAGCAGCAGAAATTCGATTAAGTTTTCCCGTCGACAGAGAAAGGTAAGGACTAAATCGAGTTTATAAATTCCTTGTTGCTGGAGCAGATTCACATTATGAATCTAATTATAGTTGTACTTCTTCAGGTCAGAAGAACATGTCGCAAAATCTGAGCTTTATTAGTGTAGCTCCTGATGTTTTAAATATAACTACAGGGTGATTAAAAAAATACCACCGCTGTATTATGAATAGAGAAACATTTTGTATGTAAAATTAAATGTAATGATACAAAATGTTTACTGATAATAAACCTTGATTGTCTATAAAGGAAACTACATTTAATTATCAATATAATTTCACAAATTACATTTAATATATAAAAAATGCTAAGCGATAGCATTTTATTTGAACCACGTTCTATATATACTGTATATATATCCTCCGAATCCTCCAATGCTTCCTACAAGATCATCCACTTTCCTTATGTGTATTTTTCCTTACATGTTTTTTCTATCTTCCACCTGCATGGTTTCATACTCACCTTTATCATCAATTCGAAAAGAAAACAGAAAAAATATTCGCAAACCCTGAAATGTTGGTGGTCTTGTGGTCTGAGTGTATACAAACTCCGAATAAATCATTCTCGATATTTTCTCAGCTTCCTTTGGTGCGCATGTTGATGAAGAGGGTGAGGAAAGGGCTCGATGAAGGGGGGAATAGGGAAACCTCAGCAGTGTGAAATGGCATGTGTGTGTGAGAGAGAGAGAGAGAAGGAAAGAAAGAGAGAGAGAGAGTGAGTGTAATACAAGGAAAGAAGAAGTCAGAGAGATTGAAAGTGAGAAGGAAAGAACGAGAGTGATAGAGGAGAGGAGGAGAAAGAGAGTGTGGGATACAAAGAGAGTAGAAGTGAGGTAGGGGAAGATAGAAAGAGAGAGGATGAGATAGGGAGGTATAAAATAGGAGAGAAAACAATTACAAATATGAAATATATAGAAATTGATACAAGGAAAAGGGAAAAACTACAACAAAAGAGAGAGGGGGGAGGGGAATTACAATTACAGAGAGAATATACGATAAAAAAAGAAGTCTCTCTCTCTCTCTCTCTCGTACTGGGCGAGGAAAGACGAAAAATTGAAAAGTCCTATACATATGGACATACACACACACACACACAGGAAGAGACATTGTAAACATGATCTCCGGAAAGTCGGGAAACGGGTTAGAACCTCATGTACATTCAGTGACGTCACTAAATCCTTACAACCCAGTTTTGTGTCTTTTTTTTGTTCAGAAAACATCAAAGTTTATTTCTTCTTCCCTAAAAAAAATCGTGACTCATTCAGGTTAAGATTGATGCTGATGGAATCTTTTTATTCTATTTTTTCGACTTCTTCACACAGAGATACAGCGTATATATATATATATATATATATATATATATATATATATATATATATATATATATATATATATATCTCATATAAAAAAATCAAAGAAAATTGGTCTCCTCGTAACATTTTAACTACCTCATTTGTAAACACTTTCAATATAATTTCTAGAACATGTGTCATATTCGAGAGACACTGAGACACATACAGATAGCTACACTTGTCTAAAATTCTCGACTTCGTGGTTCAATTAGTGATATGTCGGGCTTCAGGATGAGTCATTCACAGTTGGAAGAAGCTAGCCTTTATAATTGAATTATTTTTGTTTCTAAATTAACAATTATCACATTGTAATACCAAACATATTTGGACTGTCAGCTTAATAATTTTGGTGACCTCTTTTTAATATTTGAGAATATTTTCATATAAAAGTAACATTCCGTGATATCAATGTTTATTTTATCTAAATAATAAACTATTTTTCAATTCGCACTATGAATATTAAAGTTACAGTATTTAAATTCTTATCACATTAGTTAGAGAATATTTTTTAAATATCTGCAATAGTTACTTAGAAATTCTATACATATAAAAATATATAAAATTGCTTCAACTGAGAATATTTTGGCTGAGTGACGGTAAACATTACTGGAGTCCCATCTCTTTTTATATCAGGAAAATGATAGATGGGAATTTCGTCCAGCCAACAGGTTCATTTGCCCCTTTTTGGCACATCACACCTCCTGCTTGCACATTCATCATGCGGGACTCTGCATAAATGTTTGCCAAAGTGCGAGTTAATTTACCCTGAGCCAGTCGGTCTTGTTAACTACAGGTGAAATCTTGTTGGAGACGAAACTATCGGTTAGATTTGATGTCTCTGATGCTATGGAGAACAAATTGTACACTCGCTCCCAAAACTATCCTTACGATTTTTTGGTGAAACAATAATATGACACAATATACGAATGATTTTGACAACCCTCTCGAGACAACAGGAGTCGCGGTGTTCAGTCTGAATTTCATCGGACACCTCCGTAAAGATACTGTTTGGGACGAGTTTAAAGATAAATATCCAGTATATAGAAAAAAGCACATGGTAACTACAAGCTATTTCCTACAAGCTATTTCCTGTTATCAATCAGTCTGACCTTAAAAGCAACACAAGCTGTTATTCATGTTTTACACCTGTTGCTGTTTCCTCTGCTATGATAAGCTGGATGTTTCCTATGGCAGGCACTCAGTGTGATATGTTCAACTTTGTGGGAAAATGTTTCATGATGGTGGCTTAACATTATCACAGGTTTATGACTAATGCTTAGATGTTATATAAACGATGACAAATCTGTGAACAATAAAGTATAGTAAGACACACACACACACACAAACACACACACACACACACACACATGCAACACCAAACACTAAAATACACAATAAACAAACACACACAAAGTGAACTCGATAACCAATGGGTACAAACACTACCACAGGAACACATAACAAAAGTACACCAGATGTGTTGTCAAGTTCCGGCTCTTACGTGGATAAGATAAATCTTGATAAAATCACACGGGAAAATGGAAACAACGGAGCACCTTAGCTTTCGTCTTTATTCAAGACATCTGAAGATGTCTTGAATAAAGACGAAAGCTAAGGTGCTCCGTTGTTTCCATTTTCCCCTGTGATTTTATCAAGATATATATATATATATATATTATTTATCATTGCCAAAATTGTATTTCTTGGTCAAAAGATCAGAAGTAAAGATTAACACTCACTGATTTAGTACCTCGTTTGGGTGCAAGTTTACCTATGTGGTTTATTGAGAATGTTACTCATGAATATATGCGTTTATTTTCCTTATAAGATAACTCTTCTTTGTCAATGCTTTATATTTAGATAAATTAGGTTATCGACTATGTAGAAACAATTCGGGACTAATATTAGAGACGCTCCTGCAATATCGGTTTCAATGATATACGGCGATCATTACAATACAGTGAGTGAGACGAATTTGCTGGACGGAATAAGAGGGTGAAAGATAGTGTAGTGTACAGTACATGGGAGGAGAGAGGTAGAAATACTGAGAGAGAGAGAGATGCTGTTATTGGGTATAGACAAGAGAAGAGGGATAGAACAACTTTCAATGTTTTGGTCAGATAGGGAGACATGCGGTAATATATGAATCAATTTGCTTACGATCATTGTGGAATAGATTGAAGATAGACTTAATCGAGACCAGAATAACTGTTGAGTAAGTTTGAACGAAAAATATGAAACAAAACACAAAAACAAGCTCTTTGATTAATCGAGCTGAAATGTGTTGTTCAGCGAGAGAGGTAATACTTTGTTGATGCTGGTGATCTGAATACAAGGGTGTGGGTGGAGGAAATGGTAGTGGTGGTGTGGGCAGTTGAGGTATAAAGAACGGAAATGTATTTGAGGTTTCCTCTTTGTACATAATGTATTATAGTACTACACACAGGGAGAAGGGCTCTGAAACTGTCGTGGTTGAGCAAGTTTGTTCTGGAAGTAGAGCAAATAGCATAAAACTGATAGAAGGGTTATTCAATAGTTTGTTTACATCACTACTCTGCTGCAAGTTACAGTTAGTATATGATAGAGATTCAGGAGGTGAAGTCCGTTCGAGAGGTCCAGGTTGGAAAAGTTGGATAGCGATTATATTCGGTTTACTTCCAGGATATGTACTGTCAATATCATTTGTGTACTATAAACACCTTTTAACAAATAGAAAGTGTAGGGAGAGATTACACAGGCATCGTTTTCAAGGCGACCCATCACCAAAGAGTGAAGATGCATTTGCAACAAGATGTTTTAAACTCCAGGAAGCTGTATGACATAGGAAAAACATTGTGAAATGGAGAGTTCCAAGAAGTGCTGTTCCGGGATATGAATATCGGATTTTGAGAGATACGGTAAATGCCGATAGATGGTGCAAGATGCTGGCACTATCGACGGTAGTTCGTCAACACAGCGACTTTGGAAATATATACTGTATAGACTAGAGAAAATAGGGAGATGTCACTGCAGTACCGGAAGTGTTAGGGTAAGGTTATAATTGTGGATGAATTTGATTGCTCTCCTCTGCTCTGCACCAAGTAGTGGTGACAAAGTGCCACGACACCACATCCTGCCCACATATGACAGCAGTAATTAATCTGGGTGAGCATCTGTTTCACGTAAATGCTTGCCAACTGTTCACCGGTTGAATAAGACATAAAATTAGGCCTGATGGATATGCCAAAATCAATGTTGAAATGTACTTTAGTTTAGTTGCGTTGATGGAAACAACGGTGGATAGATCCCACTAGTGACTAAACTATCCAAGCGAGATCCTCCGGAAGAGATGATGTCTGTTGTCTACCACTGAAAACTTTATTTTGAGTGACTGAGGCAGTCAGAAGGGCTGAATCATCTCTATAAGAATGAACTGTTGTTTGTTGTCGGGAGAAAGTGGGCCATATGCAGAGAAAAAATATTAAAGTTACTGGAGCTGTGTCTAGTAAAAGCTCAGGATCTGTATGACATTACACCAAACGTGGCGGACATAGTGGAAGGATTAATACAGCGTCTGATGTTGAGGTGTGAAACATGAGGTAACAATAATAGAATGACAAGACACAAACTAACTTGGAAATAATTATCTTGAGGTTCGGGTGAGGAAGATCAAGAGAAGACAGAGTGAGGACTGTGATATTAAAAGATCATTTGGTAGAGAGATAAATGTCTGAATAAGTAAAGCAGAGATTGTGTTGATGTTTGAATATATGGAGATAATGGAATAGGATGACTGAATGACTGAGGCAGATAGAAGACAAGTACAGTAGATTCGAAGAGAGCAATAGATATACAGTGTAGTAGGCAGTAGGCAGCTATCAAACAGGGAGGTACTACCGCCTGGGAAGATATTGAAAGCATAATGTGTTGTCTAATGGTAGACCCTGCTGCCATATGGCATCACGAATATTGTGACCAAGTCCAAAGTTGCTGATCTGACTTTTTGCCTCATTTACACACAATTGCAGGGTCTCAATTGTTTCTCTTACTTGATAACACAACATACATATACTGTAGTGAAGCGTTTCTCACTATCGATTTTTTTCTTTGTAATTCTTTATTATTATTATTATTATTATTATTATTATTATTATTATATATTATTATTATTATTATTATTATTATTATTTATTATTATTATTATTATTATTATTATTATTATTATTATTATTATTATTATATTTTCGCCCCCAGGTCCCGATGTGGGTCAGTGACCTGTGCCCGGGTGGGCTAATCCCCGTACAAAAAAAAGAGAAAAAAACCCTCCGTGTATGATTTGAGAGACGAGGAAATCTGGGGTTGTTTTTATGATCCATTTTGATAGTCAGCAACAAACGACTTACTGTATTTGTGGTACAAAAAGCGAATAAAGACAGTTTATGTTGTTTAAGAGCATTTCCGTTTCCAATAATATTTCATCATAACACAGTACTGAACATTGTAACTGTAAATACTTGTCTTTATGAATAACATTGCACATCTTATCTGGGGTCATTACGTAACTGACATTATGTCTGTTTTTCAGTGTCGAATGGTCGGTCAGTCGACATATACTTCGCACCTTGGCAGGACCCATCACTTACCTTCCCACACCTCCGACAGTTTTATAGGTAATACTTTAAGATGAGGAAACCATTAGTGTCCCGCCAGCTTGTCTGGACACAAACCCATAAATTTGGTGGTGAAGGAACCATAGACAAGAATAAGTACATAGCCCATCAGTTAATGCCTTGGCTTCTTGTCAAACGTTAACCACCAGCACTTAATTTGACAAACGTATTGGATATAACTAAACTACGTAATCTTTTAAATGCGGGAGTCAATTACTGTAATGCGGTGATAAGGTGATAACTGAGGCCTGTGTTGTCGCCACAACTAAGAGGGGCTTCATAACGTTTCACATAAACAATAAACAACTATACTTCCCCTGTAGGATCGATATATTTATTAAGGAAGGTCTTAGTTTTCGTAGAAAAAGTCCTGGAATAAAGATCATTTTAGCTAAGACGCAAAGACGAATCCCCGCTTCTCACTCAACTTAAGTAATGCAGTTGTTAGTAAACTGCTTCCCGCCTGAGTTAATGTGTATGGACATAACACTCTACACCTGCTGTGTGTGCACTGTGCCGCACAGATATTCCTCTTACATACCTGGACAGATATATTTACTTTAATAATTTATCTATTCAGGTAATTAGCGAAAATATAGAAAACAATTTATATAATCTTCTTATTTATTTATTTCGAACATTATATCCAGCATTTTGAGCGAGTACACGTAATGAAACATAATTTATGTATTTGATAATGTTTTTCGAATCAATTTCCAAGAAGGATTACTTGTATATTTCATTCATAACCCTTGGTTTACACAAAATTAACATATGTGTCAAACAGAGGAAAAAAAAAGGTTTTACCAGGAAATAAATGTTTAACAGTCAATAAGAAAGCCTACAGCTACCTTCTTTATGTAACGCTGAAGGCTTATTCTCGGTATGTAAGATTATACGCTGTGAGACTTACAGCTAAGACTCCTGGAGTGAGCTTTAATTAACGACAAAGTTCATAAGTGAGTGGGGGGTGAGTGGTGGCCAAGACGTGGAGGAGGGGGATATGTGGTGGCCAAGACGTGGAAGAGGAAAGTGCGTGTGGCCAAGATGTGGAGGAGGGAGGTGAGTGATGACCAAGACGTGGAGGAGGGAGGTGAGTGGTGGCCAAGACGTGGAGGAGGGAGGTGAGTGGTGGCCAAGACGTGGAGGAGGGAGGTGTGTGGTGGCCAAGACGTGGAGGAGGAGGTGAGTGATGACCAAGACCTGGAGGAGGGAGGTATGTGGTGGCCAGGACGTGGAGGAGGGAGGTGAGTGATGGCCAAGATGTGGAGGAGGGAGGTGTGTGGTGGCCAAGACGTGGAGGAGGGTGGTGAGTGGTGGCCAAGACGTGGAGGAGGGAGGTGTGTGGTGGCCAAGACGTGGAGGAGGGAGGTGAGTGGTGGCCAAGACGTGGAGGAGGGAGGTGTGTGGTGGCCAAGACGTGGAGGAGGGAGGTGTGTGGTGGCCAAGACGTGGAGGAGGGAGGTGAGTGGTGGCCAAGACGTGGAGGAGGGAGGTGAGTGGTGGCCAAGACGTGGAGGAGGGAGGTGAGTGATGGCCAAGACGTGGAGGAGGGAGGTGAGTGGTGGCCAAGACGTGGAGGAGGGAGGTGAGTGGTGGCCAAGACGTGGAGGAGGGAGGTGTGTGGTGGCCAAGACGTGGAGGAGGGAGGTGAGTGGTGGCCAAGACGTGGAGGAGGGAGGTGTGTGGTGGCCAAGACGTGGAGGAGGGAGGTATGTGGTGGCCAAGACGTGGAGGAGGGAGGTGAGTGGTGGCCAAGACGTGGAGGAGGGAGGTGAGTGGTGGCCAAGACGTGGAGGAGGGAGGTGAGTGGTGGCCAAGACGTGGAGGAGGGAGGTGAGTGGTGGCCAAGACGTGGAGGAGGGAGGTGTGTGGTGGCCAAGACGTGGAGGAGGGAGGTATGTGGTGGCCAAGACGTGGAGGAGGAGGTGAGTGGTGGCCAAGACGTGGAGGAGGGAGGTGAGTGGTGGCCAAGACGTGGAGGAGGGAGGTGAGTGGTGGCCAAGACGTGGAGGAGGGAGGTGAGTGGTGGCCAAGACGTGGAGGAGGGAGGTGTGTGGTGGCCAAGACGTGGAGGAGGGAGGTATGTGGTGGCCAAGACGTGGAGGAGGAGGTGAGTGGTGGCCAAGACGTGGAGGAGGGAGGTGAGTGGTGGCCAAGACGTGGAGGAGGGAGGTGAGTGGTGGCCAAGACGTGGAGGAGGGAGGTGTGTGGTGGCCAAGACGTGGAGGAGGGAGGTGAGTGGTGGCCAAGACGTGGAGGAGGGAGGTGTGTGGTGGCCAAGACGTGGAGGAGGGAGGTGAGTGGTGGCCAAGACGTGGAGGAGGGAGGTATGTGGTGGCCAAGACGTGGAGGAGGGAGGTGAGTGGTGGCCAAGACGTGGAGGAGGGAGGTATGTGGTGGCCAAGACGTGGAGGAGGGAGGTGTGTGGTGGCCAAGACGTGGAGGAGGGAGGTGAGTGGTGGCCAAGACGTGGAGGAGGGAGGTGAGTGGTGGCCAAGACGTGGAGGAGGGAGGTGAGTGGTGGCCAAGACGTGGAGGAGGGAGGTGTGTGGTGGCCAAGACGTGGAGGAGGGAGGTGAGTGGTGGCCAAGACGTGGAGGAGGGAGGTGTGTGGTGGCCAAGACGTGGAGGAGGGAGGTGAGTGGTGGCCAAGACGTGGAGGAGGGAGGTGAGTGGTGGCCAAGACGTGGAGGAGGGAGGTGAGTGGTGGCCAAGACGTGGAGGAGGGAGGTGAGTGGTGGCCAAGACGTGGAGGAGGGAGGTGAGTGGTGGCCAAGACGTGGAGGAGGGAGGTGAGTGGTGGCCAAGACGTGGAGGAGGGAGGTGAGTGGTGGCCAAGACGTGGAGGAGGGAGGTGTGTGGTGGCCAAGACGTGGAGGAGGGAGGTGTGTGGTGGCCAAGACGTGGAGGAGGGAGGTGTGTGGTGGCCAAGACGTGGAGGAGGGAGGTGAGTGGTGGCCAAGACGTGGAGGAGGGAGGTGTGTGGTGGCCAAGACGTGGAGGAGGGAGGTGTGTGGTGGCCAAGACGTGGAGGAGGGAGGTGAGTGGTGGCCAAGACGTGGAGGAGGGAGGTGTGTGGTGGCCAAGACGTGGAGGAGGGAGGTGTGTGGTGGCCAAGACGTGGAGGAGGGAGGTGAGTGGTGGCCAAGACGTGGAGGAGGGAGGTGAGTGGTGGCCAAGACGTGGAGGAGGGAGGTGTGTGGTGGCCAAGACGTGGAGGAGGGAGGTGTGTGGTGGCCAAGACGTGGAGGAGGGAGGTGAGTGGTGGCCAAGACGTGGAGGAGGGAGGTGTGTGGTGGCCAAGACGTGGAGGAGGGAGGTGTGTGGTGGCCAAGACGTGGAGGAGGGAGGTGAGTGGTGGCAAGACGTGGAGGAGGGAGGTGTGTGGTGGCCAAGACGTGGAGGAGGGAGGTGAGTGGTGGCCAAGACGTGGAGGAGGGAGGTGATGTGGTGGCCAATACGTGGAGGAGGAGGTGAGTGGTGGCCAAGACGTGGAGGAGGGAGGTGAGTGGTGGCCAAGACGTGGAGGAGGGAGGTGAGTGGTGGCCAAGACGTGGAGGAGGGAGGTGTGTGGTGGCCAAGACGTGGAGGAGGGAGGTGAGTGGTGGCCAAGACGTGGAGGAGGGAGGTGTGTGGTGGCCAAGACGTGGAGGAGGGAGGTGAGTGGTGGCCAAGACGTGGAGGAGGGAGGTGATGTGGTGGCCAAGACGTGGAGGAGGGAGGTGAGTGGTGGCCAAGACGTGGAGGAGGGAGGTGATGTGGTGGCCAAGACGTGGAGGAGGGAGGTGTGTGGTGGCCAAGACGTGGAGGAGGGAGGTGAGTGGTGGCCAAGACGTGGAGGAGGGAGGTGAGTGGTGGCCAAGACGTGGAGGAGGGAGGTGAGTGGTGGCCAAGACGTGGAGGAGGGAGGTGTGTGGTGGCCAAGACGTGGAGGAGGGAGGTGAGTGGTGGCCAAGACGTGGAGGAGGGAGGTGAGTGGTGGCCAAGACGTGGAGGAGGGAGGTGAGTGGTGGCCAAGACGTGGAGGAGGGAGGTGTGTGGTGGCCAAGACGTGGAGGAGGGAGGTGTGTGGTGGCCAAGACGTGGAGGAGGGAGGTGTGTGGTGGCCAAGACGTGGAGGAGGGAGGTGAGTGGTGGCCAAGACGTGGAGGAGGGAGGTGTGTGGTGGCCAAGACGTGGAGGAGGGAGGTGTGTGGTGGCCAAGACGTGGAGGAGGGAGGTGAGTGGTGGCCAAGACGTGGAGGAGGGAGGTGTGTGGTGGCCAAGACGTGGAGGAGGGAGGTGTGTGGTGGCCAAGACGTGGAGGAGGGAGGTGAGTGGTGGCCAAGACGTGGAGGAGGGAGGTGAGTGGTGGCCAAGACGTGGAGGAGGGAGGTATGTGGTGGCCAAGACGTGGAGGAGGGAGGTGTGTGGTGGCCAAGACGTGGAGGAGGGAGGTGAGTGGTGGCCAAGACGTGGAGGAGGGAGGTAGTGGTGGCCAAGACGTGGAGGAGGGAGGTGTGTGGTGGCCAAGACGTGGAGGAGGGAGGTGTGTGGTGGCCAAGACGTGGAGGAGGGAGGTGAGTGGTGGCCAAGACGTGGAGGAGGGAGGTGTGTGGTGGCCAAGACGTGGAGGAGGGAGGTGAGTGGTGGCCAAGACGTGGAGGAGGGAGGTGATGTGGTGGCCAAGACGTGGAGGAGGAGGTGAGTGGTGGCCAAGACGTGGAGGAGGGAGGTGAGTGGTGGCCAAGACGTGGAGGAGGGAGGTGAGTGGTGGCCAAGACGTGGAGGAGGGAGGTGTGTGGTGGCCAAGACGTGGAGGAGGGAGGTGAGTGGTGGCCAAGACGTGGAGGAGGGAGGTGTGTGGTGGCCAAGACGTGGAGGAGGGAGGTGAGTGGTGGCCAAGACGTGGAGGAGGGAGGTATGTGGTGGCCAAGACGTGGAGGAGGGAGGTGAGTGGTGGCCAAGACGTGGAGGAGGGAGGTGAGTGGTGGCCAAGACGTGGAGGAGGGAGGTGTGTGGTGGCCAAGACGTGGAGGAGGGAGGTGAGTGGTGGCCAAGACGTGGAGGAGGGAGGTGAGTGGTGGCCAAGACGTGGAGGAGGGAGGTGAGTGGTGGCCAAGACGTGGAGGAGGGAGGTGAGTGGTGGCCAAGACGTGGAGGAGGGAGGTGAGTGGTGGCCAAGACGTGGAGGAGGGAGGTGAGTGGTGGCCAAGACGTGGAGGAGGGAGGTGAGTGGTGGCCAAGACGTGGAGGAGGGAGGTGTGTGGTGGCCAAGACGTGGAGGAGGGAGGTGTGTGGTGGCCAAGACGTGGAGGAGGGAGGTGTGTGGTGGCCAAGACGTGGAGGAGGGAGGTGAGTGGTGGCCAAGACGTGGAGGAGGGAGGTGTGTGGTGGCCAAGACGTGGAGGAGGGAGGTGTGTGGTGGCCAAGACGTGGAGGAGGGAGGTGAGTGGTGGCCAAGACGTGGAGGAGGGAGGTGTGTGGTGGCCAAGACGTGGAGGAGGGAGGTGTGTGGTGGCCAAGACGTGGAGGAGGGAGGTGAGTGGTGGCCAAGACGTGGAGGAGGGAGGTGAGTGGTGGCCAAGACGTGGAGGAGGGAGGTGATGTGGTGGCCAAGACGTGGAGGAGGGAGGTGTGTGGTGGCCAAGACGTGGAGGAGGGAGGTGAGTGGTGGCCAAGACGTGGAGGAGGGAGGTGTGTGGTGGCCAAGACGTGGAGGAGGGAGGTGTGTGGTGGCCAAGACGTGGAGGAGGGAGGTGAGTGGTGGCCAAGACGTGGAGGAGGGAGGTGTGTGGTGGCCAAGACGTGGAGGAGGGAGGTGAGTGGTGGCCAAGACGTGGAGGAGGGAGGTATGTGGTGGCCAAGACGTGGAGGAGGGAGGTGAGTGGTGGCCAAGACGTGGAGGAGGGAGGTGAGTGGTGGCCAAGACGTGGAGGAGGGAGGTGAGTGGTGGCCAAGACGTGGAGGAGGGAGGTGTGTGGTGGCCAAGACGTGGAGGAGGGAGGTGAGTGGTGGCCAAGACGTGGAGGAGGGAGGTGTGTGGTGGCCAAGACGTGGAGGAGGGAGGTGAGTGGTGGCCAAGACGTGGAGGAGGGAGGTGATGTGGTGGCCAAGACGTGGAGGAGGGAGGTGAGTGGTGGCCAAGACGTGGAGGAGGGAGGTGTGTGGTGGCCAAGACGTGGAGGAGGGAGGTGTGTGGTGGCCAAGACGTGGAGGAGGGAGGTGAGTGGTGGCCAAGACGTGGAGGAGGGAGGTGAGTGGTGGCCAAGACGTGGAGGAGGGAGGTGAGTGGTGGCCAAGACGTGGAGGAGGGAGGTGTGTGGTGGCCAAGACGTGGAGGAGGGAGGTGAGTGGTGGCCAAGACGTGGAGGAGGGAGGTGTGTGGTGGCCAAGACGTGGAGGAGGGAGGTGAGTGGTGGCCAAGACGTGGAGGAGGGAGGTGAGTGGTGGCCAAGACGTGGAGGAGGGAGGTGAGTGGTGGCCAAGACGTGGAGGAGGGAGGTGAGTGGTGGCCAAGACGTGGAGGAGGGAGGTGAGTGGTGGCCAAGACGTGGAGGAGGGAGGTATGTGGTGGCCAAGACGTGGAGGAGGGAGGTGAGTGGTGGCCAAGACGTGGAGGAGGGAGGTGATGTGGTGGCCAAGACGTGGAGGAGGGAGGTGAGTGGTGGCCAAGACGTGGAGGAGGGAGGTGATGTGGTGGCCAAGACGTGGAGGAGGGAGGTGTGTGGTGGCCAAGACGTGGAGGAGGGAGGTGAGTGGTGGCCAAGACGTGGAGGAGGGAGGTGAGTGGTGGCCAAGACGTGGAGGAGGGAGGTGAGTGGTGGCCAAGACGTGGAGGAGGGAGGTGTGTGGTGGCCAAGACGTGGAGGAGGGAGGTGAGTGGTGGCCAAGACGTGGAGGAGGGAGGTGTGTGGTGGCCAAGACGTGGAGGAGGGAGGTGAGTGGTGGCCAAGACGTGGAGGAGGGAGGTGAGTGGTGGCCAAGACGTGGAGGAGGGAGGTGAGTGGTGGCCAAGACGTGGAGGAGGGAGGTGAGTGGTGGCCAAGACGTGGAGGAGGGAGGTGAGTGGTGGCCAAGACGTGGAGGGAGGTGAGCGGTGGCCAAGACGTGGAGGAGGGAGGTGAGTGGTGGCCAAGACGTGGAGGAGGGAGGTGTGTGGTGGCCAAGACGTGGAGGAGGGAGGTGAGTGGTGGCCAAGACGTGGAGGAGGGAGGTATGTGGTGGCCAAGACGTGGAGGAGGGAGGTGAGTGGTGGCCAAGACGTGGAGGAGGGAGGTGTGTGGTGGCCAAGACGTGGAGGAGGGAGGTGTGTGGTGGCCAAGACGTGGAGGAGGGAGGTGAGTGGTGGCCAAGACGTGGAGGAGGGAGGTGAGTGGTGGCCAAGACGTGGAGGAGGGAGGTGAGTGGTGGCCAAGACGTGGAGGAGGGAGGTGTGTGGTGGCCAAGACGTGGAGGAGGGAGGTGTGTGGTGGCCAAGACGTGGGTGAGGGAGGTGAGTGGTGGCCAAGACGTGGACGAGGGAGGTGTGTGGTGGCCAAGACGTGGAGGAGGGAGGTGTGTGGTGGCCAAGACGTGGAGGAGGGAGGTGAGTGGTGGCCAAGACGTGGAGGAGGGAGGTGAGTGGTGGCCAAGACGTGGAGAAGGGAAGTATGTGGTGGCCAAAACGTGGATGAGGGAGGTGTGTGGTGGCCAAGACGTGGAGGAGGGAGGTGAGTGGTGGCCAAGACGTGGAGGAGGGAGGTGTGTGGTGGCCAAGATATGGAGGAGGGAGGTGTGTGGTGGCCAAGACGTGGAGGAGGGAGGTGAGTGGTGGCCAAGACGTGGAGGAGGGAGGTGTGTGGTGGCCAAGACGTGGAGGAGGGAGGTGAGTGGTGGCCAAGACGTGGAGGAGGGAGGTATGTGGTGGCCATGACGTGGAGGAGGAGGTGAGTGATGACCAAGACCTGGAGGAGGGAGGTGAGTGGTGGCCAAGACGTGGAGGAGGGAGGTGAGTGGTGGCCAAGATGTGGAGGAGGGAGGTGTGTGGTGGCCAAGACGTGGAGGAGGGTGGTGAGTGGTGGCCAAGACGTGGAGGAGGGAGGTGTGTGGTGGCCAAGACGTGGAGGAGGGAGGTGAGTGGTGGCCAAGACGTGGAGGAGGGAGGTATGTGGTGGCCAAGACGTGGAGGAGGGAGGTGAGTGGCGGCCAAGACGTGGAGGAGGGAGGTATGTGGTGGCCAAGACAAAGAGGAGGGAGGTGTGTGGTGGCCAAGACGTGGAGGAGGGAGGTGAGTGGTGGCCAAGACGTGGAGGAGGGAGGTGAGTGGTGGCGAAGACGTGGAGGAGGGAGGTGAGTGGTGGCCAAGACGTGGAGGAGGGAGGTGTGTGGTGGCCAAGACGTGGAGGAGGGAGGTGAGTGGTGGCCAAGACGTGGAGGAGGAAGGTGTGTAGTGGCTGAGATGTGGAGGAGGAAGGTGAGTGGTGGCCAAGACGTGGAGGAGGGAGGTGAGTGGTGGCCAAGTCGTGGAGGAGGGAGGTGAGTGGTGGCCAAGACGTGGAGGAGGGAGGTGAGTGGTGGCCAAGACGTGGAGGAGGGAGGTGAGTGGTGGCCAAGACGTGGAGGGAGGTGAGCGGTGGCCAAAATGTCGAGGAGGGAGGTGAGTGGTGGCCAAGACGTGGAGGAGGGAGGTGTGTGGTGGCCAAGACGTGGAGGAGGGAGGTGTGTGGTGGCCAAGACGTGGAGGAGGGAGGTGTGTGGTGGCCAAGACGTGGAGGAGGGAGGTGAGTGGTGGCCAAGACGTGGAGGAGGGAGGTGTGTGGTGGCCAAGACGTGGAGGAGGGAGGTGTGTGGTGGCCAAGACGTGGGTGAGGGAGATGAGTGGTGGCCAAGACGTGGACGAGGGAGGTGTGTTGTGGCCAAGACGTGGAGGAGGGAGGTGTGTGGTGGCCAAGACGTGGAGGAGGGAGGTGAGTGGCGGCCAAGACGTGGAGGAGGGAGGTGAGTGGTGGCCAAGACGTGGAGAAGGGAAGTATGTGGTGGCCAAAACGTGGATGAGGGAGGTGTGTGGTGGCCAAGACGTGGAGGAGGGAGGTGAGTGGTGGCCAAGACGTGGAGGAGGGAGGTGTGTGGTGGCCAAGACGTGGAGGAGGGAGGTGTGTGGTGGCCAAGACGTGGAGGAGGGAGGTGAGTGGTGGCCAAGACGTGGAGGAGGGAGGTGAGTGGTGGCCAAGACGTGGAGGAGGGTGGTATGTGGTGGCCAAGGCATGGAGGAGGGAGGTGTGTGGTGGCCAAGAATTGGAGGAGGGAGGTGAGTGGTGGCCAAGACGTGGAGGAGGGAAGTATGTGGTGGCCATGACGTGGAGGAGGAGGTGAGTGGTGGCCAAGACGTGGAGGAGGGAGGTGAGTGGTGGCCAAGACGTGGAGGAGGGAGGTGAGTGGTGGCCAAGACGTGGAGGAGGGAGGTGTGTGGTGGCCAAGACGTGGAGGAGGGAGGTGAGTGGTGGCCAAGACGTGGAGGAGGGAGGTGTGTGGTGGCCAAGACGTGGAGGAGGGAGGTATGTGGTGGCCAAGACGTGGAGGAGGGAGGTGAGTGGTGGCCAAGACGTGGAGGAGGGAGGTGAGTGGTGGCCAAGACGTGGAGGAGGGAGGTGAGTGGTGGCCAAGACGTGGGTGAGGGAGGTGAGTGGTGGCCAAGACGTGGAGGAGGGAGGTGTGTGGTGGCCAAGACGTGGAGGAGGGAGGTATGTGGTGGCCAAGACGTGGAGGAGGGAGGTGAGTGGTGGCCAAGACGTGGAGGAGGGAGGTGTGTGGTGGCCAAGACGTGGAGGAGGGAGGTGATGTGGTGGCCAAGACGTGGAGGAGGAGGTGAGTGGTGGCCAAGACGTGGAGGAGGGAGGTGAGTGGTGGCCAAGACGTGGAGGAGGGAGGTGAGTGGTGGCCAAGACGTGGAGGAGGGAGGTGTGTGGTGGCCAAGACGTGGAGGAGGGAGGTGAGTGGTGGCCAAGACGTGGAGGAGGGAGGTGTGTGGTGGCCAAGACGTGGAGGAGGGAGGTGAGTGGTGGCCAAGACGTGGAGGAGGGAGGTATGTGGTGGCCAAGACGTGGAGGAGGGAGGTGAGTGGTGGCCAAGACGTGGAGGAGGGAGGTGAGTGGTGGCCAAGACGTGGAGGAGGGAGGTGTGTGGTGGCCAAGACGTGGAGGAGGGAGGTGAGTGGTGGCCAAGACGTGGAGGAGGGAGGTGAGTGGTGGCCAAGACGTGGAGGAGGGAGGTGAGTGGTGGCCAAGACGTGGAGGAGGGAGGTGTGTGGTGGCCAAGACGTGGAGGAGGGAGGTGAGTGGTGGCCAAGACGTGGAGGAGGGAGGTGTGTGGTGGCCAAGACGTGGAGGAGGGAGGTGAGTGGTGGCCAAGACGTGGAGGAGGGAGGTGAGTGGTGGCCAAGACGTGGAGGAGGGAGGTGAGTGGTGGCCAAGACGTGGAGGAGGGAGGTGAGTGGTGGCCAAGACGTGGAGGAGGGAGGTGAGTGGTGGCCAAGACGTGGAGGAGGGAGGTGAGTGGTGGCCAAGACGTGGAGGAGGGAGGTGAGTGGTGGCCAAGACGTGGAGGAGGGAGGTGTGTGGTGGCCAAGACGTGGAGGAGGGAGGTGTGTGGTGGCCAAGACGTGGAGGAGGGAGGTGAGTGGTGGCCAAGACGTGGAGGAGGGAGGTGAGTGGTGGCCAAGACGTGGAGGAGGGAGGTGTGTGGTGGCCAAGACGTGGAGGAGGGAGGTGTGTGGTGGCCAAGACGTGGAGGAGGGAGGTGTGTGGTGGCCAAGACGTGGAGGAGGGAGGTGAGTGGTGGCCAAGACGTGGAGGAGGGAGGTGAGTGGTGGCCAAGACGTGGAGGAGGGAGGTGTGTGGTGGCCAAGACGTGGAGGAGGGAGGTGAGTGGTGGCCAAGACGTGGAGGAGGGAGGTGTGTGGTGGCCAAGACGTGGAGGAGGGAGGTGTGTGGTGGCCAAGACGTGGAGGAGGGAGGTGTGTGGTGGCCAAGACGTGGAGGTAATACTCACAACTTCTTCCTCAATTAAAAATTAAAAATTATTTATTCCAGAAAAATATAAAATAAAACTGAAATAAATTTAGCATTGATGTATGGTAGAATCAGTACCGGTATAGAGCGAATAACATCAGGTATAAATTAATAAGGTAAAACATTAAGTTATTTAATTGCAAGAAAACACACGAAATGTCACTTATTTAGATGTTTAAAGAACATTAACACCTGGAGATGCTTATATTAGAATGTTGTTGTTTTTTATATGGTTATGGATGCATATATTGCGCCCGTCTCTAAGGGTACTTACTGCCTATATAATTTGTATCCGATAAAAGTGAGATATGTAAATCGGACATAATATAATATGTTAAAAGTAAAATCACCAATCACCGTAAAATTAACATAGGAGAAATTGGATCATATAGTAGATAATTTATTTCTTATATCTACGGCAACACCTGAGTTATATTGGAAATGAATAACGAGATATATTTGAGAGATTAATTAAACCAGGCTACACTCAGCAGAGATGACTATAGGAAAATATTGACCTATGAATTACTTAATATAACAGAGATGTATACATACGAGTGCCTGTACTGTACACTACCATATGCTAAGTTTATATTCAGTGTCATCATAGTAAATACAGAACCGTGTAAAAAGACTAAAATTCAGACATGACACAAACAAGTATATCCCTTTTACATCCACTTGTCTGTCTCATACACCAGTGTGTCATACGCCGGCGTCACAAGTTATAACTTTGTGGTAACAACAAGGAAGTTTACTTTGTTCCTGAGTTTGAAGCCACACACTACAGTACAGCTGGAGGTCTGCCTCACACACACACTGAGAGTGAAGGTTATTATTGTTTTAAATGGTCAAAGAACAATGAAAACTAAATAAAGAGCAAAGGTTAACATAAAGAGTGAGTAATACAGGCAATAATGGGATAGACACGAAGAGATTACAGAAAACATGAAAAAGACAGTTATCAGTAATGTTGTATTGTACTTAACATAATACACATTTTTAACTATTAATACTATGTGAATTTGTATAAGATTACCATAAATATGACAACACCGAGGTACACCCTTTTCTTCATTTCTTTTAATTTAAGTTTTTGCTATTTTTTTTCCCAGTTTTGTGTGTAGTTCCCACTTGTTTTTGTTTGTCCACTCGACTTATTCCTTTCCATTTTCTTTCCATTTTTTTCTTCAGTATTTCCTCTTCATCCCCCGTCTCCTTTTTCATTCCCTCGTTTTCAGATTTCTCGATTCATCCTCACTCTTTTCCTTCCGTTTTCTTCCATTTTCCTTTATTATCTGTTCTCCCTTCCTACATTATTCCTAGCTTCTATCCCTCCTCCTCACCTTCCTTCTCTTTCATATTTAATATATTAGTGTCATTATTACGTACCGGTACAGTAAAGAACAAAGTCATCATGGTTTGTCAGTCTAGCAAATAATCACATTGAAATTTATACACGGTGCAAGCAAAAAATACTAATTCGAAATAAATATCCTTTTAGCTAAACCCGACAAACGATCACATTACGCCAGGAGTTACACGGGATGTGTATAAACAGGAACTAAAGTTTTAAAAGAAGGATGCCTCTTACAAGGTAGATCAGAGGACCAACAAGGCCCAGCTGCTCACCACCTTACTATGGCTACAGCGCCTCCTGCTTACTAATATACACTGTATTATATTTATAAGGTATATGACTGACTAAACAAGCAAGCAAGCAAGCAAGCAAGCAAGCACGCACGCCAGCACACTCTCTCTCTTACTTGTGCTATACTTGTGGTAAATATAAGGTGGGTTTTTTTTTAAGGATATAAATAATAATATTCCTGCCAATATTTGCCCAAGAGCTGCCACATTATAGTGTAAGAGGAAGGCCAGCCTGAAGGTCACATTGACGTAAGTTCCTTGGAGATTTAGAGCAGCTAACGCCAACACGACCACGCCCTTAGTCAGAGATGGGTATGATCCGGTGTTAAGGAGTAGCCTAGACAAATAGAACTAATGTGTCTTCTGGTCTCTAACTACTGAAGGATAGACAGAGAGACATTCCATAACAAAAATATAACGATCCAAACCTATAATTTCACCGTACCAGGAGATCGAAACTAAAGACAACTACGATCTTTCAAGACGAGTGTACTGGTCCACTACACTTATAAATATTAACTTTTATCTGCTTTATTTACAACTTTCATCAACGTACAACAATGCATAAAACGCCTCTCACCCCCCCCCCCCCCCCCCCACACACACACACACTGTATACTATTAGACATATATGTAGGCGTTATTTCATCAAGAGAGAGAGAGAGAGAGAGAGAGAGAGAGAGAGAGAGAGACATCACTCACTAAAACAGTAATGTATAGTTGACATTTATTCTGATCGGTGATATATATTTATTTCATGGCAGATGTAAATAAACACACACACAGACTGTTCGTTATAGTTAATCATCCTCTCATACATTTACTAAACAAATCGAAAAAGAATACAGTGAAGTGTTCATTCAATGTGGATTATACGGCCAGTGAGGGGTAAAAAATGGCTGTAAGTAATGGAGGTATTATTTAATGGAACAAACTGGACTTCGTATACATCTGATGGAACAAAGTGGACTCTTATACAGCTTCTTGTATGTCTATTGGTGCAACTGAGATTTTGGCCCAGACTTTGATGAAATTGGTAGTCTGGTATATCTGTTGACACTTACTCAGCTTCTGGGACAACCGCATACTCCAGCTTTTGGTGCAACTGTTGACACATACTCAGCTTCTGGTACAACTGTTGACACATACTCAGCTTCTGGTACAACTTTTGACACATACTCAGCTTCTGGTACAACTGTTGACACATACTCAGCTTCTGGTACAACTGTTGACACATACTCAGCTTCTGGTACAACCGCATACTCCAGCTTTTGGTACAACTGTTGACACATACTCAGCTTCTGGTACAACTGTTGACACATACTCAGCTTTTGGTACAACTGTTGACACATACTCAGCTTCTGGTACAACTGTTGACACATACTCAGCTTCTGGTACAACTGTTGACACATACTCAGCTTCTGGCACAACTGTTGACACATACTCAGCTTCTGGTACAACTGTTGACACATACTCAGCTTCTGGTACAACTCTTGACACATACTCAGCTTCTGGTACAACTCTTGACACATACTCAGCTTCTGGCACAACTGTTGACACATACTCAGCTTCTGGTACAACTGTTGACACATACTCAGCTTCTGGTACAACTGTTGACACATACTCAGCTTCTGGTACAACTGTTGACACATACTCAGCTTCTGGTACAACTGTTGACACATACTCAGCTTCTGGTACAACTGTTGACACATACTCAGCTTCTGGTACAACTGTTGACACATACTCAGCTTCTGGAACAACTGTTGACACATACTCAGCTTCTGGTACAACTGTTGACACATACTCAGCTTCTGGTGGGGCGACACATGGAACTCATATTAAGTCTTTTCCAATAACCACCGACAAGAGTATCTATTGACAATGTTGAGAGGAGTGTGAGGATTTTCGTTTGCTGCAGCACCTGTCACTTGGGCGGCGACGTTACTGTGTTGGATCAGACACCAAAGGGTAATTATTTATTAGTTGCCTCTCATCGCTGTAGTTTGTGATTATTGTGTTTTGTCCTGAATTTTTGACGTATGGTCTCAACACAGACAAATACATTTTTGTTTTTTTATAAATAATGGATTCCCTATCATACTGCACTGTACGCGTAGATAGATAGGTAGGTAGACGGTTTATAAGCCACAGCAATTAAGAAATATATATCCAATTCTTTTTAAAGTGAAAAAGGGGAAGTCGTACCAACCATTTTCACGTTTTGTTTAAATATACTAAGTTTGTTTTGTATTATATTCTGTCAGCAAATGTCTTCAACCAATTTCGATGTATTTTAATATGATGAGATTCAATGTGTAATCAGTAAGATTTTGTACTTAAATTTGCAATATTTATGCATCAAAAGTTATCCCTTTATTCACTTTCATATGTCGTTTCATTGTCATTAGGCTCCCAGCAGGCAGGGGTCACCTACAAAGTTACCTACTACTGCAATACTCTTAACCTTGTAAGGCTGGGAAAGCTATAAACCTTGACCTTGAAAGACTAAATTGACATAAACATTAATCTTACAAGGCTAAAAGTCCCAGAAACGTTAATGATATAAGGTAAAAACTACCAAACATCTAATCGCTGTAATGTTAAAACTGAAACCAAACTTTTTCTCAACAAGTAAACATTTCAGGAGAGATTAAAACGTGCCATTGTCAGATTTTGTTACAAAGGCGTCCACTTGTCAATGACTGAAGATATTTGAAACATGATAACTGTAACAGAGACGGCAAGGGCCTTTCCTCGAGTGTTACTCGTCAGAACACTGACTCTGAGGGTAAATATAAATAAAGAAAGAGATGAGAACTCTGCTAATGTGCAATGCTAAAAATTTCGTGATAAAGTCATTATGAAGGTAAAGTGGCTTAGACTACACTCGGCCCGCAGGTGACAGTAGTATTGATCTTGTCAGGCTGAAACTTCCATACAACATAATCCCGTAAGAGTGAAACTACTTTAAACCTTAACTGTTTAAGGCTAAAATATCCAGCACCTTCACCCCGTTAAGCTAGACTGGAACAGCAAATTTTGTTATCATAATGGCCTTGCAAAATAACATCTCCCACTCAGAGAGTTTCACAGTCATCAGCTGCTCCATTTTCATAATCTTCTCTGGCTCTACCACCTTCCTTTTTCTCTCCATTTACACTACCCCTCTTCTCTCTTCTTCTTCTTTCTCCTTCAAGTATCGTATTTTATCCATTTTCCTTCTCTTCACATCATCCCAAAGGAGAATGTTTATTTTTCCCACACAACAACTATCTTTTCCCAGAACCATCGATTCAGATCCTTATTCTCCTGGAAAGAAAGGGATGTTCCTCCATTTCATCCTTCAGCCGTGGCTCTCACCCTTCTGATGGAACAAGTTTTCTTCCTTAATCTATATCCGTAAGCTTCACTGCCTTTGTGGTTAAAATAAACGCGTCTTTCTTCTAACAACCATCAGACTTCTCATCTTGTTAACTCCTAGAACATATTCCTCCTCCACTCATATTGCTTCTCCACTTACGCTTCCCTCCACCTACATTCCTCCTGCTTCTCCACCTATACTCCCCCTGCTCCTCCACCTATACTGATCATGCCCCTCCTCTTACATGCCTCCGACTGCCCCTCTACCCACATTGTACCTCTACCTTTGCTGTTCCTTCACTTGCTGACCTATTGCAACATTTACTTTCATGGATATTATTCCTTACGTATTTGCTCTCTTAATTAAAATATAAGCGGTTCACGTAGAGATCAGCTTCCAAGAATTTTTTCACCTTATGATTACATTTCTTAACGATATCTGGGGGGCTGGGCTGAGTTGGCGTTAAGGTGGTTAATCTTAAGGTAAAATATGCAAGGGGGGCTAATATTCACGTGATATTAAGAAGCTTACATTTACAAAAACGAGTAAAACTAAACCTTACTGTTCAGTGTTTCAACATCACGTAAAACGTATGAAATATATTAAGTCTGGTATAAAAAATATCCATGATAAAGTTAGATTGAAGAGCTTATGTTACGTTACGGCTTCCACGGATTTTACCCCCTAAAGAAATACTAGCGTTTTGTGCGGTGAATACACGCTGTAGAGCAGCGTGTTACAGCATCACACTCAGGGTGGGGAGACATGAAGAATGGTGTAGGTAATGGGCAGGGAAAGTGAAGAATGGTGTATAGAGAGCAGGGAGAATGAAGGATGGTAAGTAGGGGGAGAGGTAGAGTGAGGGGTGGTAGGTTAAGGGTAAGGAGAGTGAAGGATTGTAGGTAGGGAACAGAGAGAGTAAGGGATGGTAGGTTAAGGGTACTGGGTAGGGAGAGTGATGGATGGTAGGTTAAGGGTAGGGAGAGTGAGAGATGGTAGGTAAGGGGCAGGGAGAGTGAAGGATATCGTAAGAAAGAAGAACAGGAGTGAGGAGTATGGCCAAGAGGTGTAAGTGTACCTCCAGTAAGCAATAAATTATTCATTGTCGATCTTCACAGTAATGAAACAATAACAGACAGTGTATATATACTAAAGCGTTGTCTATCCTGGGGAAAATATTTTAAAACACACTATTTTAGATTTATCGAGAGAAAACACAGGTATCCATCCTATTTAAAAAAATAACTTAAATAACCACAGTAAAGCGTCTAAATCTCACAGAGTAAAAAGAGAATGAGTGGAGTGCTTTAGCGGATCTCTGGGCCAAGTGAGCAAGAAGGTCCACCTCTCCTCGGACAGTTTTATCTCGTCCCCACAAATTGGGTCAAAAGCGGCAAGTGGCCGCCAATGGCTCCAGGATATGTGCTCCTAACATGCTAATAAACCTGAGTAACAGCAGCGTCGGGAAGAGACTTTACAGACTTTCAGATCCTTTGATGGTAAAGGTGGAAACTCAATCCTGTGAGTTATGACACCATTTGTAAAGCGATGTGCATGTGCAGAGAAAGGAGAAGTAGGAAAGAGAGACAGATAGACAGACAGAGGGGGGGGGGGGGGGAGCAGTGTTTTTCTCTGGAAAATTCACTTGTCTTGACAATGTCCAACACGACAGCTGTATTTACATAAACGTTACACCAGCGAGCAGAACTTGTTGTGAGGTTTTATTATATTTTTTCGAGTGTAAGATTACTAAATATATATGAAGAATAAACACAACACTACACATATACGGTTTTATATGTGCATGAGCTAGTTTACAAAGAAAATTTAAATATTTTACTAACCATGAGTCAGACAACACCGACAACATTATAGTCATTATTATCATGTAATGACTTGATACACTCAGGGTCTCTTAACCATACACAGAAACACAATCATAAAAATCAAAATAGATGTGACAGGGAGATGCAGCTTGGGATGAATTCAATTTTCCGGAGATGAATATAAAACTTTAGATGTTTTTTGCTCTCTCTCTCTATCTCTCTCAGGCCAGGATCAGGTTGGGTTGGTCCTCAGTTTCCCAGATCACCAGCCCAACACAATACACCAACACACAACCCAATGTAATGGTCATGACGGCTAACCTGAAAACCTTAAGGATTCATATTACGCTCAAACGTCCACAAAACCTTCTGAGTCCCCCCAGTGAAAACGTCCCCCGTTTTCTATGTTTCCCCCGTCTTGGTCTATGTGAGCAGACGCTGTATGTTGGGACCTGTTGCCATCTAACCCTTTGTAATCAATTTAATTTGGCTTTCGATAGCTGAGTCAGAGCATTGTTAGTTGAGATGATAATAGAGAATGAAAATGAGTTCATAGTCTCAATTTCAAGGTCAGAGTGTACAGTAAATTAATTCATCGGAATAGGAGTAGGTGGACTCCCTGGTCTGTTTTGAGTGAGGGCCGCGGGCATTTCTACCGTTAGTGAGTGCCCGTCCCTTCACCCATACAGGTAGGCCACCCACTCTGTGTTGTAATTTGCCCTTCTTTAAGTGATTTGACCCAATTAATAGTTGATTGTGCAAGTGTTACAGTAACGTAGTTGATATGCTCTGAGTGAAGTCATATTTACGTCTTCAACGTCCCCTGAAACGTGATGTTGTTGTCACAGTTAGTGAGTGCCCGTCCCTTCACCCATACAGGTCCCCTGACGCTGATTCCCGTTTGTCTCCCGATCCCATTGTGATTCTTGAATCGCTCTACCATCCAACAACGGCCTCGGATGTATTAGATGTCCAGCCGGGATCATATATGAGAAGATGGCACCGATGCAGCCGGATTAATGTGCCCCAAGGCTTCGTTGGGCCAGACCCCAGACCCGCCTTGTGTCTGGCTACCCCATCGCGGGTCGGAGTGTAACCGACCACAACAGCAGTTGTAGAGGCGCCAGTGCTATACCCTGTGACAGGCCTTGGAATTATGGTCCACAGTGTGGTTGTAGGTGTTGTTAATACTTACCCATGTTGTGGGGGACCCATGTCGGGGTTTGTATCAGTATTAGTGTCTTGGGAGGAAAGACAAGGAGCTGGTCCTACGATATAATGTAAGGTGACATCAGGTATTGGGTGCACGGTAAGAGTGTAATGTCCGAATAATTGCTGTTGAGTAAATAGGAAAACAAGGAAACCAGTACATAAGACATAGAGAGTTTGCAATAGGCCCAGGAGCTGAGCCTGGTAGTTATGTGTTAATAACATCTATTTTCCCCTTTGATTTTATTAATAAACTTGTTCTTTGAGAATTTTAGGAGTATTCATTTCTCCCACAGTATTTTACCTTTATTTCCATCCAAGTGACCTGATACCAAAATTACCATACTCACGTGCCTAGACCCTCGCCCATGCTACCCAAGAATAGGTGACGGAACTGAGTAGAGTAAGAACTAAGAGAAGTAGATAAGATGAGGGTGGCGTAGAAACAGAGAGGGAGTCAGGCCCCCTCACATTGGTGACAGAAACAAGAATCCGCCCCCTCACATTGGTGGCAGCTAGAGAACCCGCCCCTTCACATTGGTGTGCAGCTGGGATGTAATTTATATGATATCAAGGTCAGGAGGAATAAATGTGATACTGTGGGTGATTTCTGTGTTTAAATGTGAGCTGTAATAACCCTTTCTCCGTGCATCTACCTAACCATGTCACTGTAACTAATGAATATTTCAGAGTGCTAATAATTTTGTAATGGAAATTTTTCCCAGTGTACAGTATAGTGCAATTCTGTGCAAAATTTTTTTGGAGGTTACGGAGATGTTGAAAGCAGTTCACGGCAAATACTTTACTTGGAGTTAGGTTAGAACATGGGCCTCGAGAAAATTAGAAATCTGTTTTAAAGTAAAGTGTACAGCAAAATGTATTGAAAAGTGTCTGAAAATGTCTGAAAACAGAGGTTAGCTACCTAAATTTTTTTTGCAGTCTTTTGTGAAATCTCAGAAAAGTGTTGGTTGTATGCTAAGGTAAATTTTTTTTTGGGTGCCTTTCTGCACTGGTACCATAGCAATTGTGTGATCACTCGAGTTAATGCTTTGTTATTTACAGACAATGAGGGACATTGATCATGTGCAATGTTACGAGTGTTATGGTCAGTGTCGATTTCTGAGTATACCGGAAGGCCATAATTATATTAATGTTATGTATTAGTGTTATTTGTAATTGACATAATATGGGCATAGTTGTTTTAATTTTAATTGGAAGTGTTTTAGTTATAAGTTGAGGTCAGTTTTGACAAGTGAATTTATTTGTATAACCTGTGTTGTGTTAGATACCCAAGTATTTTGTATTTTTTGTATTGTTTCTATTAGTATGATTTTTAGTGCATAGAGCATTAGTTTCTAACAGTGTAGACTTACAGGCATTGTCATTAAGTGTGTTTTATGTTTATTTGAGATCTAATACAGGTATAATTTCAGCAATTGCTTTGATGAGTTGAGGACTCTATGGTGATATGGACATCTGTAAAAGAACGCAATCTTTGAAAATTGATTGGTGAAAGTACATGTAAGGACCCCCCATTTGTGAGTACCACAGAGTAAATTGTGAAGTGATAACAGTGTTGAAATCATTGCAATTGAAAAGACAGTGAATATTTGTTGAGTACTGAGGGGACAGTCTCGTAAAATATTACAGTATTACCACTTTATTTTGTGAAAGTGACACTCGGTAATGGAAATGTCTGATTCTTTTTTTTAAGTTTGATTTGTTATAGTACGGTGTAATTCTGGAAGAGTTAATACAGTGTTGCACCCTACAGAGATTGACAATAACAAGTACCATTGCCTTTGAGTGTGCACAGTAAGTTTGTCTTGAAAAGTGACAGCAAAGTACAAGTTCACATTTCAGTATTATTACTACGGGTCATGAGTAATAAGTTGAGTAGAAATTTGTGCAATAATTTTGAGCCAGTATTTCAAGTGTTCTCATGTATTAGAAGGACAGTTAGGCAGTAATCCATTTGTTTTTGAAAGTGTGCACTGTGCCCGTGTTGTGTAGTACAGTGAGTAGTTGTGACCTCCAGGCATGATGGCCGTCACAAGAGCACAATTCAGGGCAGTCAGCTCAGAACCTGTGTCCAGTAAGTTGATGTGTAGACTTGAGAAGTATGAGGGTGGAGACATGTTCATTCTCAGGAATGACACCCAGGTTTCCCCCCCCAGTTGTTTCATCAGGTGCATGGCCTGATGGACAAGGAAGTGTAGAAAAGAAGAGTGTGGAATGCCTCTCTTGCTAGTTATGTGAGAGACGAGCATCAGTGTTACCGAGATTTCTTTAAAGGGCTGTAGACTTTGACTGGAAGGAATTGATTGTTGACATGCATGGTGAAGAGTGATGTTTTGCATACATGTGCTGCAATTGAGAAGTACAACTGGTAAGTGAGTACGTTGTTTGCCATGTGAGTTGGGAATGTTTGGGAGTGTGTAGGTGTTTGTGATTTTTTTTTCTTTGATTTTTTTTGGATGGGGATTGTCAAGTGCAGTAGACAGAGATTGGAAGATGGATTGGCTGTTATGCAATCATCTGATGGGTATCTGTTACTAGTTGAGTAAAGATACCAGTTGAGAGTTCTCAAGTTTTGCCGGTAAAGCCCTAGCTAGGCTTATTGTGGATGTGTATAGGAGTAATGTTCGTGACTTTCAGGTGGAGTCAGGCCTCGACAATGGCGCTGATTCTACTACATGGCTAGTGCCATAAGTACAGACAGTTTTTGGTTTGGCGGTGTTCTCATGAGGACCGTTTCGTCAGCATTTTTGAATTCTTGGGAATACCCGCTCGTTCGGAGTCCCTTGAATAGTGCTGCCTCTCGCGAGTGCGACACAACTCTTTAGATTAAGAGCAACATGTCATTCCTTTGACTTGATGGGGGTCTGTTCATCTACGTCCTAGCTTGAGAAGTCTAAGTTAAATCTCAGTGGTGTTGAGTAAGCATTTGATCAGTCTCCTCTTTGAACTATGATATGAGAAACGGTGTCTTCAGAGTTTGTATGGTGTAACAAATTTTTATGTTATGTATGTAACCCCATTTTTTATGTTTTTCTTTATTGGTGCATTATTTTCCTATGTATGTTTAATTACTTGTATTTGTTTCCCTATGCCATGTTGTCAATGATAATGGATTAATTTGTTTTTGCTACTGGTTATCCCATGTATGTAACCATTGTTTGTTTGTATTTTGTATGCTTTTGTACCAGATACCTGTAAGAGTCCTGATGTGTTTTACGAGTGTATGTAGTGTGAAACCGTGACGAAAGGTAACAGTTGTTTAAAGAATCTGTGTAATTACCGCACATGTTTTGCGAACGTTACCGCCTAATATAAATCTTGGGGAAGGGGGAAGCTTTGTAATGGTCATGACGGCTAACCTGAAAACCTTAAGGATTCATATTACGCTCAAACGTCCACAAAACCTTCTGAGTCCCCCCAGTGGAAACGTCCCCCGTTTTCTATGTTTCCCCCGTCTTGGTCTATGTGAGCAGACGCTGTATGTTGGGACCTATTGCCATCTAACCCTTTGTAATCAATTTAATTTGGCTTTCGATAGCTGAGTCAGAGCATTGTTAGTTGAGATGATAATAGAGAATGAAAATGAGTTCATAGTCTCAATTTCAAGGTCAGAGTGTACAGTAAATTAATTCATCGGAATAGGAGTAGGTGGACTTCCTGGTCTGTTTTGAGTGAGGGGACCGCGGGCATTTCTACCGTTAGTGAGTGCCCGTCCCTTCACCCATACAGGTAGGCCACCCACTCTGTGTTGTAATTTGCCCTTCTTTAAGTGATTTGACCCAATTAATAGTTGATTGTGCAAGTGTTACAGTAACGTAGTTGATATGCTCTGAGTGAAGTCATATTTACGTCTTCAACGTCCCCTGAAACGTGATGTTGTTGTCACAGTTAGTGAGTGCCCGTCCCTTCACCCATACAGGTCCCCTGACGCTGATTCCCGTTTGTCTCCCGATCCCATTGTGATTCTTGAATCGCTCTACCATCCAACAACGGCCTCGGATGTATTAGATGTCCAGCCGGGGTCATATATGAGAAGATGGCACGGATGCAGCCGGATTAATGTGCCCCAAGGCTTCGTTGGGCCAGACCCCAGACCCGCCTTGTGTCTGGCTACCCCATCGCGGGTCGGAGGGTAACCGACCACAACAGCAGTTGTAGAGGCGCCAGTGCTATACCCTGTGACAGGCCTTGGAATTATGGTCCACAGTGTGGTTGTAGGTGTTGTTAATACTTACCCATGTTGTGGGGGACCCATGTCGGGGTTTGTATCAGAATTAGTGTCTTGGGAGGAAAGACAAGGAGCTGGTCCTACGATATAATGTAAGGTGACATCAGGTATTGGGTGCACGGTAAGAGTGTAATGTCCGAATAATTGCTGTTGAGTAAATAGGAAAACAAGGAAACCAGTACATAAGACATAGAGAGTTTGCAATCGGCCTAGGAGCTGAGCCTGGTAGTTATGTGTTAATAACATCTATTTTCCCCTTTGCTTTTATTAATAAACTTGTTCTTTGAGAATTTTAGGAGTATTCATTTCTCCCACAGTATTTTACCTTTATTTCCATCCAAGTGACCTGATACCAAAATTACCATACTCACGTGCCTAGACCCTCGCCCATGCTACCCAAGAATAGGTGACGGAACTGAGTAGAGTAAGAACTAAGAGAAGTAGATAAGATGAGGGTGGCGTAGAAACAGAGAGGGAGTCAGGCCCCCTCACATTGGTGACAGACCAAGAATCCGCCCCCTCACATTGGTGGCAGCTAGAGAACCCGCCCCCTCACACCAATACCATTATCCAGCACGAGGGACGAGAGTAAGCGTAACTAACTCTTGGTGGTGTTAACTTGTGTTATGAATTATAGACGTATGACTCTTGGTGAGACATCTAGTGGTGTCTTAATGAATTACTGGTAACTGTAGACCAGGGTGGCTTAAGTTAAAGGCTATGCCATATCCTTTTTTTTTTGGCTATCTGTAAGTAACTTTCACCTGTTCTTTCTATGAAACTCTAAGAATCTCGCTTATAATCCTTCGCATGCAGCAATTAATTTCTTACTAATATTCATCCATATGTCTACAGCACCTTTCTTACGTTCCTTTATATGTAGAGATAGTAGACCACTTCCAGGAGTGTTCAAGTATACACATGACCGTGTTAGTGAGAGGCGTCAGTTCACTTCCAGGAGTGTTCAAGTATACACATGACCGTGTTAGTGAGAGGCGTCAGTTCACTTCCAGGAGTGTTCAAGTATACACATGACCGTGTTAGTGGGAGGCGTCAGTTCACTTCCAGGACTGAGTGGACTATTGTGTCGTTCATAATCATCAGTATTGTTTACGTGATGCAACATTTAGTTCTCCGCCACTAGAAAGTAAATATGAGTGAGTTTGATGTTATCTCCAAATACACTGGCGTTAATGATTAGAAATATATCATTTTATTTCGAAAATTAGAAGAAACTATATTTCCATACACTTTTTTGTATTAGTACAGTATCTGCATTTTAATGAACGTGATAAATATCTCACCTTAAAAATGATATTTTCCCATAATCATAATTTTAATTCTTTTTTATTTTCTTCTAATAAAAACATAACATTATAATATAATATCCAAACCTTATCTTGCATACATGAGTACTAGCGGTGAATCACACACTCCCTACAGCGATAAAGTGTAATTCACCCTCTCAGAATGACCTCGTTAGCCAGACACTCAAGCATATTCTCTCACGCAGTTGTCCCAAACGACGCACTTTGTCATGCAGTTAGGTGTTCTCTGAGGGATGCCTCGTGACTTCGCTCTTGATGCCTCTGGATCACAAGCGAATTCTCTGACTTAGCACTTAAGGTCAGCGGTCAGTGGTCGAGCTGTCACACACCCCCCACCATACTAACACCCCCACACACTCCCCACCGTACTAACACCCCCACACACTCCCCACCATACTAACACCCCCACACACTCCCCACCATACTAACACCCCCACACACTCCCCACCATACTAACACCCCCACACACTCCCCACCATACTAACACCCCCACACACTCCCCACCATACTAACACCCCCACACACTCCCCACCATACTAACACCCCCACACACTCCCCACCATACTAACACCCCCACACACTCCCCACCATACTAACACCCCCACACACTCCCCACCATACTAACACCCCCACACACTCCCCACCATACTAACACCCCCACACACTCCCCACCATACTAACACCCCCACACACTCCCCACCATACTAACACCCCCACACACTCCCCACCATACTAACACCCCCACACACTCCCCACCATACTAACACCCCCACACACTCCCCACCATACTAACACCCCCACACACTCCCCACCATACTAACACCCCCACACACTCCCCACCATACTAACACCCCCACACACTCCCCACCATACTAACACCCCCACACACTCCCCACCATACTAACACCCCCACACACTCCCCACCATACTAACACCCCCACACACTCCCCACCATACTAACACCCCCACACACTCCCCACCATACTAACACCCCCACACACTCCCCACCATACTAACACCCCCACACACTCCCCACCATACTAACACCCCACACACTCCCCACCATACTAACACCCCCACACACTCCCCACCATACTAACACCCCCACACACTCCCCACCATACTAACACCCCCACACACTCCCCACCATACTAACACCCCCACACACTCCCCACCATACTAACACCCCCACACACTCCCCACCATACTAACACCCCCACACACTCCCCACCATACTAACACCCCCACACACTCCCCACCATACTAACACCCCCACACACTCCCCACCATACTAACACCCCCACACACTCCCCACCATACTAACGACCCACCACACACTCCCCACCCATACTAACACCCCCCACACACTCCCCACCATACAACCCGGGGACTAAAACCCCCACACGACCACCACCACACTAGCACCATTATCTCCGGACACACTCCCCACCACCTAACTACCCACACACTCTCCCAGTACAACCACACCACCACCAGCACTCACCAATTATCTCCGTACAACGACCACCACCACCAACACTCACACATTATCTCAGTACAACCACCACCAACAACAACACCAACACTCACACATTATCGCAGTACAACCACCACCACCAACACTCACACATTATCTCAGTACAACCACCACCATCACCACCAACACTCACACATTATCTCAGTCCAACCACCACCACTACCACCACCACCAACACTCACACAATATCTCAGTACAACCACCACCACCACCACCAACACTCACACATTAACTCAGTACAACACACCACCACCACCAACACTCACACATTATCTCAGTACAACCACCACCACCTCAAACGCTCACACATTATCTCAGTACAACCACCACCACGAGCAATCACACAATATCTCAGTACAACCACCACCACCACCACCAACACTCACACATTATCTCCGTACAACCACCACCACCAACACTCACACATTATCTCCGTACAACCACCACCACCACCACCACCACCAACACTCACACATTATCTAGGTGCAACCACCACCACCACAAACACTCACACAATATCTCAGTACAACCACCACCACCACCAACAATCACACATTATCTCAGTACAACCACCACCACCACCAACACTCACACATTATCTCAGTACAACCACCACCACCAACACTCACATTATCTCCGTATAACCACCACCACCACCAACACTCACACATTATCTCAGTACAACCACCACCACCACCAACACTCACACAATATCTCAGTACAACCACCACCACCAACACTCACACATTATCTCAGTACAACCACCACCACCACCAACACTCACACATTATCTCAGTACAACCACCACCACCAACACTCACACATTATCTCCGTACAACCACCACCACCACCAACACTCACACATTATCTCCGTACAACCAGTACCACCACAAACACTCACACATTTTCTCCGAACAACCACCACCACCACCATCACTCACACATTATCTCAGTACAACCACCACCACCACCAACACTCACACATTATCTCAGTACAACCGCCACCACCAACACTCACACATTATCTCAGTACAACCACCACCACCAACACTCACACATTATCTCCGTACATCGACCACCACCACCACCACCACCACCAACACTCACACATTATCTCAGTACAACCACCACCACAAACACTCACACATTATCTCAGTACAACCACCACCACGAACACTCACACAATATCTCAGTACAACCACCACCACCACCAACACTCACACATTATCTCCGTACAACCACCACCAACACTCACACATTATCTCCGTACAACCACCACCACCACCACCACCAACACTCACACATTATCTCAGTGCAACCACCACCACCACAAACACTCACACATTATCTCAGTACAACCACCACCACCACCACCACACTCACACATTTTCTCAGTACAACCACCACCACCAACACTCACACATTATCTCAGTACAACCACCACCACCAACACTCACACATTATCTCCGTACAACCACCACCACCACCAACACTCACACATTATCTCAGTACAACCACCACCACCAACACTCACACTTTATCTCAGTACAACCATTACCACCACCAACACTCACACATTATCTCAGTACAACCACCACCACCACCAACACTCACACATTATCTCAGTACAACCACCACCACCACAACACTCACACATTATCTCAGTACAACCACCACCACCACCAACACTCACACATTATCTCAGTACAACCACCACCACCACCAACACTCACACATTATCTCCGTACAACCACCACCAACACTCACACATTATCTCAGTACAACCACCACCACCAGCACTCACACATTATCTCCGTACAACGACCACCACCACCAACACTCACACATTATCTCAGTACAACCACCACCACACACCAACACTCACACATTATCTCCGTACAACCACCACCACCAACACTCACACATTATCTCCGTACAACCACCACCACCACCACCAACACTCACACATTATCTCAGTACAACCACCACCACCAACACTCACACATTATCTCAGTACAACCACCACCACCACCAACACTCACACATTATCTCAGTACAACCACCACCACCACCAACACTCACACAATATCTCAGTACAACCACCACCACCACCAACACTCACACATTATCTCAGTACAACCACCACCACCA
Source organism: Homarus gammarus (assembly GCA_958450375.1). Lineage (NCBI taxonomy): Eukaryota > Metazoa > Arthropoda > Malacostraca > Decapoda > Nephropidae > Homarus > Homarus gammarus. Next base: position 16,438 of record CAUDMG010001978.1, on the reverse strand, counting down.
CCACCAACACTCACACATTATCTCAGTACAACCACCACCACCAACACTCACACATTATCTCAGTACAACCACCACCACCAACACTCACACATTATCTCAGTACAACCACCACCACCACACAACACTCACACATTATCTCAGTACAACCACCACCACCAACACTCACACATTATCTCCGTACAACCACCACCACCACCAACACTCACACATTATCTCAGTACAACCACCACCACCAACACTCACACATTATCTCAGTACAACCACCACCACCAACACTCACACATTATCTCAGTACAACCACCACCACCACCAACACTCACACATTATCTCAGTACAACCACCACCACCACCAACACTCACACATTATCTCAGTACAACCACCACCACCACCACCACCACCACCACACTCACACATTATCTCAGTACAACCACCACCACCAACACTCACACATTATCTCAGTACAACCACCACCACCAACACTCACACATAATCTCCGTACAACCACCACAACCACCAACACTCACGCATTACCTCAGAACAACCACCACCACCAACACTCACACTTTATCTCAGTACAACTATTACCACCACCAACACTCACACAATATCTCCGTACAACAACCACCACCACCACCACCAACAACACTCACACATTATCTCCGTACAACCACCACCACCACCAACACTCACACATTATCTCCGTACAACCACCACCACCAACACTCACACATTATCTCAGTACAACCACCACCACCACCAACACTCACACATTATCTCAGTACAACCACCACCACCAACACTCACACATTATCTCCGTACAACCACCACCACCACCACCACCAACACTCACACATTATCTCCGTACAACCAGTACCACCACCAACACTCACACATTATCTCCGTACAACCACCACCACCACCAACACTCACACATTATCTCCATACAACCACCACCAACACTCACACATTATCTCCGTACAACCACCACCACCACCAACACTCACACATTATCTCAGTACAACCACCACACCACCACCAACACTCACACATTATCTCAGTACAACCACCACCACCACCACCAACACTCACACATTATCTCCGTACAACCACCACCACCAACAACACTCACACATTATCTCCGTACAACCACCACCACCACCAACACTCACACATTATCTCAGTACAACCACCACCACCACCACACTCACACATTATCTCCGTACAACCACCACCACCACCAACACTCACACATTATCTCAGTACAACCACCACCACCACCAACACTCACACATTATCTCAGTACAACCACCACCACCAACACTCACACATTATCTCAGTACAACCACCACCAAAACCAACACTCACACATTATCTCAGTACAACCACCACCACCAACACTCACACATTATCTCAGTACAACCACCACCAACACTCACACATTATCTCAGTACAACCACCACCACCACCAACACTCACACAATATCTCAGTACAACCACCACCACCACTCACACATTATTTCCATACAGCCACCACCACCACCAACACTCACACATTATCTCCGTACAACCACCACCACCACCAACACTCACACATTATCTCAGTACAACCACCACCACCACCAACACTCACACATTATCTCAGTACAACCACCACCACCAACACTCACACATTATCTCAGTACAACCACCACCACCACCAACACTCACACATTATCTCCGTACAACCACCACCAACACTCACACATTATCTCAGTACAACCACCACCACCCACACATTATCTCAGTACAACCACCACCAACACTCACACATTATCTCAGTGCAACCACCACCACACACCAACACTCACACATTATCTCAGTACAACCACCACCACCAACACTCACACATTATCTCAGTACAACCACCACCACACCACCAACACTCACACATTATCTCAGTACAACCACCACCACCACCACCACCAACACTCACACATTATCTCAGTACAACCACCACCACCACCAACACTCACACATTATCTCAGTACAACACACCACCACCACCAACACTCACACATTATCTCAGTACAACCACCACCACCAACACTCACACATTATCTCAGTACAACCACCACCACCAACACTCACACAATATCTCAGTACAACCACCACCACCACCACCAACACTCACACATTATCTCCGTACAACCACCACCAACACTCACACATTATCTCCGTACAACCACCACCACCACCACCAACACTCACACATTATCTCAGTACAACCACCACCACCACCAACACTCACACATTATCTCAGTACAACCACCACCACCACCAACACTCACACATTATCTCAGTACAACCACCACCACCAACACTCACATTATCTCCGTACAACCACCACCACCACCAACACTCACACATTATCTCAGTACAACCACCACCACCACCAACACTCACACATTATCTCAGTACAACCACCACCACCACCAACACTCACACATTATCTCAGTACAACCACCACCACCACCAACACTCACACATTATCTCAGTACAACCACCACCACCAACACTCACACATTATCTCCGTACAACCACCACCACCACCAACACTCACACATTATCTCCGTACAACCACCACCACCAACACTCACACATTATCTCAGTACAACCACCACCACCACCAACACTCACACATTATCTCAGTACAACCACCACCACCACCACACACTCACACATTATCTCAGTACAACCACCACCACCAACACTCACACATTATCTCAGTACAACCACCACCACCAACACTCACACATTATCTCCGTACAACCACCACCACCACCACCACCAACACTCACACATTATCTCAGTACAACCACCACCACAAACACTCACACATTATCTCAGTACAACCACCACCACCAACACTCACACAATATCTCAGTACAACCACCACCACCACCAACACTCACACATTATCTCCGTACAACCACCACCACCAACACTCACACATTATCTCCGTACAACCACCACCACCACCACCACCAACACTCACATTATCTCAGTACAACCACCACCACCAACACTCACACATTATCTCAGTACAACCACCACCACCACCACACACTCACACATTATCTCAGTACAACCACCACCACCAACACTCACACATTATCTCAGTACAACCACCACCACCAACACTCACACATTATCTCCGTACAACCACCACACCACCAACACTCACACATTATCTCAGTACAACCACCACCACCAACACTCACACATTATCTCAGTACAACCAGTACCACCACCAACACTCACACATTATCTCAGTACAACCACCACCACCACCAACACTCACACATTATCTCAGTACAACCACCACCACCAACAACACTCACACATTATCTCAGTACAACCACCACCACACCAACACTCACACATTATCTCAGTACAACCACCACCACCACCACTCACACATTATCTCCGTACAACCACCACCAACACTCACACATTATCTCAGTACAACCACCACCACCAACACTCACACATTATCTCCGTACAACCACCACCACCACCAACACTCACACATTATCTCAGTACAACCACCACCACCACCAACACTCACACATTATCTCAGTACAACCACCACCACCAACACTCACACATTATCTCAGTACAACCACCACCACCACCACCAACACTCACACATTATCTCAGTACAACCACCACCACCAACACTCACACATTATCTCAGTACAACCACCACCACCACCAACACTCACACATTATCTCAGTACAACCACCACCACCAACACTCACACATTATCTCAGTACAACCACCACCACCAACACTCACACATTATCTCAGTACAACCACCACCACCACAACACTCACACATTATCTCAGTACAACCACCACCACCACCAACACTCACACATTATCTCAGTACAACCACCACCACCAACACTCACACATTATCTCCGTACAACCACCACCACCACCACCACCAACACTCACACATTATCTCAGTACAACCACCACCACCACAACACTCACACATTATCTCAGTACAACCACCACCACCACCAACACTCACACATTATCTCCGTACAACCACCACCACCACCAACACTCACACATTATCTCCATACAACCACCACCACCACCAACACTCACACATTATCTCCGTACAACCACCACCACCACCAACACTCACACATTATCTCAGTACAACCACCACCACCACCAACACTCACACATTATCTCAGTACAACCACCACCACCAACACTCACACATTATCTCCGTACAACACACCACCACCACCACCAACACTCACACATTATCTCAGTACAACCATACCACCACCAACACTCACACATTATCTCCGTACAACCACCACCACCACCAACACTCACACATTATCTCAGTACAACCACCACCACCACCAACACTCACACATTATCTCAGTACAACCACCACCACCAACACTCACACATTATCTCAGTACAACCACCACCACCAACACTCACACATTATCTCAGTACAACCACCACCACCACCCACCACCACCACCACCACCACCAACACTCACACATTATCTCCGTACAACCAGAACCACCACCAACACTCACACATTATCTCCGTACAACCACCACCACCACCAACACTCACACATTATCTCCATACAACCACCACCACCAACACTCACACATTATCTCCGTACAACCACCACCACCACCAACACTCACACATTATCTCAGTACAACCACCACCACCACCAACACTCACACAATATCTCAGTACAACCACCACCACCACCAACACTCACACATTATCTCCGTACAACCACCACCACCAACAACACTCACACATTATCTCCGTACAACCACCACCACCACCAACACTCACACATTATCTCCATACAACCACCACCACCACCACCACTCACACATTATCTCCGTACAACCACCACACACCACCAACACTCACACATTATCTCAGTACAACCACCACCACCACCAACACTCACACATTATCTCAGTACAACCACCACCACCACCAACACTCACACATTATCTCAGTACAACCACCACCACCAACACTCACACATTATCTCAGTACAACCACCACCAACACTCACACATTATCTCAGTACAACCACCACCACCACCACCACCAACACTCACACATTATCTCAGTACAACCACCACCACCACTCACACATTATTTCCATACAGCCACCACCACCACCAACACTCACACATTATCTCAGTACAACCACCACACCACCACCAACACTCACACATTATCTCAGTACAACCACCACCACCACAACACTCACACATTATCTCAGTACAACCACCACCACCACCAACACTCACACAATATCTCAGTACAACCACCACCAACACTCACACATTATCTCAGTACAACCACCACCAACACTCACACATTATCTCAGTACAACCACCACCACCACACTCACACATTATCTCCGTACAACACCACCACCACCAACACTCACACATTATCTCAGTACAACCACCACCACCAACACTCACACATTATCTCAGTACAACCACCACCACCAACACTCACACATTATCTCAGTACAACCACCACCACCACCAACACTCACACATTATCTCAGTACAACCACCACCACCACCACCACCAACACTCACACATTATCTCAGTACAACCACCACCACCACCAACACTCACACATTATCTCAGTACAACCACCACCACCACCAACACTCACACATTATCTCAGTACAACCACCACCACCAACACTCACACATTATCTCAGTACAACACACCACCACCACCAACACTCACACATTATCTCAGTACAACCACCACCACCAACACTCACACATTATCTCAGTACAACCACCACCACCAACACTCACACATTATCTCAGTACAACCACCACCACCACCAACACTCACACATTATCTCAGTACAACCACCACCACCACCAACACTCACACATTATCTCAGTACAACCACCACCACCACCAACACTCACACATTATCTCAGTACAACCACCACCACCACCAACACTCACACATTATCTCAGTACAACCACCACCACCACCAACACTCACACATTATCTCAGTACAACCACCACCACCAACACTCACACATTATCTCCGTACAACCACAACCACCACCACCACCACCAACACTCATACATTATCTCCGTACAACCAGTACCACCACAAACACTCACACATTTTCTCCGAACAACCACCACCACCACCATCACTCACACATTATCTCAGTACAACCACCACCACCACCACCGACACTCACACATTATCTCAGTACAACCACCACCACCAACACTCACACATTATCTCAGTACAACCACCACCACCAACACTCACACATTATCTCCGTACAACCACCACCACCACCACCACCAACACTCACACATTATCTCAGTACAACCACCACCACCAACACTCACACATTATCTCAGTACAACCACCACCACCAACACTCACACAATATCTCAGTACAACCACCACCACCACCAACACTCACACATTATCTCCGTACAACCACCACCACACACTCACACATTATCTCCGTACAACCACCACCACCACCACCACCAACACTCACACATTATCTCAGTACAACCACCACCACCACCAACACTCACACATTATCTCAGTACAACCACCACCACCACCACCAACACTCACACATTATCTCAGTACAACCACCACCACCAACACTCACACATTATCTCAGTACAACCACCACCACCAACACTCACACATTATCTCCGTACAACCACCACAACCACCAACACTCACGCATTATCTCAGTACAACCACCACCACCAACACTCACACTTTATCTCAGTACAACCATTACCACCACCAACACTCACACATTATCTCAGTACAACCACCACAACCACCACCAACACTCACACATTATCTCATTACAACCACCACCACCAACAACACTCACACATTATCTCAGTACAACCACCACCATCACCAACACTCACACAATATCTCAGTACAACCACCACCACCACCAACACTCACACATTATCTCCGTACAACCACCACCAACACTCACACATTATCTCAGTACAACCACCACCACCAACACTCACACATTATCTCCGTACAACGACCACCACCACCAACACTCACACATTATCTCCGTACAACCACCACCACCACCAACACTCACACATTATCTCAGTACAACCACCACCACCAACACTCACACATTATCTCAGTACAACCACCACCACCACCACCACCAACACTCACACATTATCTCAGTACAACCACCACCACCACCAACACTCACACATTATCTCAGTACAACCACCACCACCACCAACACTCACACATTATCTCAGTACAACCACCACCACACCAACACTCACACATTATCTCAGTACAACCACCACCACCAACACTCACACATTATCTCAGTACAACCACCACCACCAACACTCACACAATATCTCAGTACAACCACCACCACCACAACACTCACACATTATCTCCGTACAACCACCACCAACACTCACACATTATCTCCGTACAACCACCACCACCACCACCAACACTCACACATTATCTCAGTACAACCACCACCACCACCAACACTCACACATTATCTCAGTACAACCACCACCACCACCAACACTCACACATTATCTCCGTACAACCACCACCACCACCAACACTCACACATTATCTCCGTACAACCACCACCACCACCACCAACACTCACACATTATCTCCGTACAACCACCACCACCACCAACACTCACACATTATCTCAGTACAACCACCACCACCACCAACACTCACACATTATCTCAGTACAACCACCACCACCAACACTCACACATTATCTCCGTACAACCACCACCACCACCACCACCACCAACACTCACACATTATCTCAGTACAACCAACCACCACCAACACTCACACATTATCTCAGTACAACCACCACCACCAACACTCACACATTATCTCAGTACAACCACCACCACCACCAACACTCACACATTATCTCAGTACAACCACCACCACCAACACTCACACATTATCTCAGTACAACCACCACCACCAACACTCACACATTATCTCAGTACAACCACCACCACCAACACTCACACATTATCTACGTACAACCACCACCACCAACACTCACACATTATCTCAGTACAACCACCACCACCACCAACACTCACACATTATCTCAGTACAACCACCACCACCAACACTCACACATTATCTCAGTACAACCACCACCACCACACACTCACACATTATCTCCGTACAACCACCACCAACACTCACACATTATCTCCGTACAACCACCACCACCACCACCAACACTCACACATTATCTCAGTACAACCACCACCACCAACACTCACACATTATCTCAGTACAACCACCACCACCACCAACACTCACACATTATCTCAGTACAACCACCACCACCACAACACTCACACATTATCTCCGTACAACCACCACCACCACCAACACTCACACATTATCTCCGTACAACCACCACCACCAACACTCACACATTATCTCAGTACAACCACCACCACCACCAACACTCACACATTATCTCAGTACAACCACCACCACCACCAACACTCACACATTATCTCAGTACAACCACCACCACCAACACTCACACATTATCTCAGTACAACCACCACCACCACCAACACTCACACATTATCTCAGTACAACCACCACCACCACCAACACTCACACATTATCTCAGTACAACCACCACCACCAACACTCACACATTATCTCCGTACACCACCACCACCACCACCACCAACACTCACACATTATCTCCGTACAACCAGAACCACCACCAACACTCACACATTATCTCCGTACAACCACCACCACCACCAACACTCACACATTATCTCAGTACAACCACCACCACCAACACTCACACATTATCTCCGTACAACCACCACCACCACCACCAACACTCACACATTATCTCAGTACAACCACCACCACCACCAACACTCACACATTATCTCAGTACAACCACCACCACCACCAACACTCACACATTATCTCCGTACAACCACCACCACCAACAACACTCACACATTATCTCCGTACAACCACCACCACCACCAACACTCACACATTATCTCAGTACAACCACCACCACCACCACACTCACACATTATCTCCGTACAACCACCACCAACACCAACACTCACACATTATCTCAGTACAACCACCACCACCACCAACACTCACACATTATCTCAGTACAACCACCACCACAACACCAACACTCACACATTATCTCAGTACAACCACCACCACCAACACTCACACATTATCTCAGTACAACCACCACCAACACTCACACATTATCTCAGTCCAACCACCACCACCACCCACCACCACCAACACTCACACAATATCTCAGTACAACCACCACCACCACTCACACATTATCTCCATACAACCACCACCACCACCAACACTCACACATTATCTCAGTACAACCACCACCACCACCAACACTCACACATTATCTCAGTACAACCACCACCACCACCAACACTCACACATTATCTCAGTACAACCACCACCACCACCAACACTCACACATTATCTCAGTACAACCACCACCAACACTCACACATTATCTGCGTACAACCACCACCAACACTCACACATTATCTCAGTACAACCACCACCACCAGCACTCACACATTATCTCCGTACAACGACCACCACCACCAACACTCACACATTATCTCAGTACAACCACCACCAACACCAACACTCACACATTATCGCAGTACAACCACCACCACCAACACTCACACATTATCTCAGTACAACCACCACCACCACAAACACTCACACATTATCTCAGTACAACCACCACCACCACCACAACACTCACACATTATCTCAGTACAACCACCACCACCACCAACACTCACACATTATCTCAGTACAACCACCACCACCACCAACACTCACACATTATCTCAGTACAACCACCACCACCAACACTCACACATTATCTCAGTACAACCACCACCACCACCAACACTCACACATTATCTCAGTACAACCACCACCACCAACACTCACACATTATCTCAGTACAACCACCACCACCACCACCAACACTCACACATTATCTCAGTACAACCACCACCACCACCAACACTCACACATTATCTCAGTACAACCACCACCACCACCAACACTCACACATTATCTCAGTACAACCACCACCACCACCAACACTCACACATTATCTCAGTACAACCACCACCACCAACACTCACACATTATCTCAGTACAACCACCACCACCAACACTCACACATTATCTCAGTACAACCACCACCACCACCAACACTCACACATTATCTCCGTACAACCACCACCACCAACACTCACACATTATCTCCGTACAACCACCACCACCACCACCAACACTCACACATTATCTCAGTACAACCACCACCACCACAACACTCACACATTATCTCAGTACAACCACCACCACCACCAACACTCACACATTATCTCCGTACAACCACCACCACCACCAACACTCACACATTATCTCAGTACAACCACCACCACCACAACACTCACACATTATCTCAGTACAACCACACCACCACCAACACTCACACATTATCTCAGTACAACCACCACCACCACCAACACTCACACATTATCTCAGTACAACCACCACCACCAACACTCACACATTATCTCAGTACAACACACCACCACCACTCACACATTATCTCAGTACAACCACCACCACCAACACTCACACATTATCTCAGTACAACCACCACCACCACCAACACTCACACATTATCTCAGTACAACCACCACCACCAACACTCACACATTATCTCAGTACAACCACCACCACCACACACCAACACTCACACATTATCTCAGTACAACACCACCACCACCAACACTCACACATTATCTCAGTACAACCACCACCACCACCAACACTCACACATTATCTCAGTACAACCACCACCACCACCAACACTCACACATTATCTCAGTACAACCACCACCACCAACACTCACACATTATCTCAGTACAACCACCACCACCAACACTCACACAATATCTCAGTACAACCACCACCACCACCAACACTCACACATTATCTCCGTACAACCACCACCAACACTCACACATTATCTCCGTACAACCACCACCACCACCACCACCAACACTCACACAATATCTCAGTACAACCACCACCACCACAAACACTCACACATTATCTCAGTACAACCACCACCACCACCAACACTCACACATTATCTCCGTACAACCACCACCACCACCAACACTCACACATTATCTCAGTACAACCACCACCACCAACACTCACACATTATCTCAGTACAACCACCACCACCAACACTCACACATTATCTCCGTACAACCACCACCACCACCAACACTCACACATTATCTCCGTACAACCAGTACCACCACAAACACTCACACATTTTCTCCGTACAACCACCACCACCAACACTCACACATTATCTCAGTACAACCACCACCACCAACACTCACACATTATCTCAGTACAACCACCACCACCAACACTCACACATTATCTCAGTACAACCACCACCACCAACACCAACACTCACACATTATCTCAGTACAACCACCACCACCAACACTCACACATTATCTCAGTACAACCACCACCACCACCACACCACTCACACATTATCTCCGTACAACCACCACCACCAACACTCACACATTATCTCAGTACAACCACCACCACCAACACTCACACATTATCTCAGTACAACCACCACCACACACTCACACATTATCTCCGTACAACCACCACCACCACCAACACTCACACATTATCTCAGTACAACCACCACCACCACAACACTCACACATTATCTCAGTACAACCACCACCACCACCACCAACACTCACACATTATCTCAGTACAACCACCACCACCACCAACACTCACACATTATCTCAGTACAACCACCACCACCAACACTCACACATTATCTCCGTACAACCACCACCACCACCAACACTCACACATTATCTCAGTACAACCACCACCACCAACACTCACACATTATCTCAGTACAACCATTACCACCACCAACACTCACACATTATCTCCGTACAACAACCACCACCACCACCACCACCACCACCAACACTCATACATTATCTCCGTACAACCAATACCACCACAAACACTCACACATTTTCTCCGTACAACCACCACCACCATCACTCACACATTATCTCAGTACAACCACCACCACCACCAACACTCACACATTATCTCAGTACAACCACCACCACCAACACTCACACATTATCTCAGTACAACCACCACCACCAACACTCACACATTATCTCCGTACAACCAGAACCACCACCAACACTCACACATTATCTCCGTACAACCACCACCACCACCAACACTCACACATTATCTCCATACAACCACCACCAACACTCACACAATATCTCCGTACAACCACCACCACCACCACCAAAACTCGCACATTATCTCAGTACAACCACCACACCACCACCAACACTCACACAATATCTCAGTACAACCACCACCACCACCAACACTCACACATTATCTCCGTACAACCACCACCACCAACAACACTCACACATTATCTCAGTACAACCACCACCACCACCAAAACTCACACATTATCTCCGTACAACCACCACCACCACCACCACTCACACATTATCTCAGTACAACCACCACCACAACACCAACACTCACACATTATCTCAGTACAACCACCACCACCACCAACACTCACACATTATCTCAGTACAACCACCACCACCACCAACACTCACACATTATCTCAGTACAACCACCACCACCAACACTCACACATTATCTCAGTACACCACCACCACCACCAACACTCACACATTATCTCAGTACAACCACCACCACCACCAACACTCACACATTATCTCAGTACAACCACCACCACCACAACACTCACACATTATCTCAGTACAACCACCAACACTCACACATTATCTCAGTCCAACCACCACCACCACCACCAACACTCACACATATCTCAGTACAACCACCACCACCACACACACACATTATCTCAGTACAACCACCACCACCAACACTCACACATTATCTCAGTACAACCACCACACCACCACCAACACTCACACATTATCTCAGTACAACCACCACCACCAACAACACTCACACATTATCTCAGTACAACCACCACCACCACCAACACTCACACATTATCTCAGTACAACCACCACCAACACTCACACATTATCTCAGTACAACCACCACCACCAGCACTCACACATTATCTCCGTACAACGACACCACCACCACCAACACTCACACATTATCTCAGTACAACCACCACCACCACCACCAACACTCACACATTATCTCAGTACAACCACCACCACCACCAACACTCACACATTATCTCAGTCCAAACACCACCACCACCACCACCAACACTCACACATTATCTCAGTACAACCACCACCACCACCAACACTCACACATTATCTCAGTACAACCACCACCACCACCAACACTCACACATTATCTCAGTACAACCACCACCACACAACACTCACACATTATCTCCGTACAACACCACCACCACCACCACCAACACTCACACATTATCTCAGTACAACCACCACCACCACAAACACTCACACATTATCTCAGTACAACCACCACCACCACCAACACTCACACATTATCTCCGTACAACCACCACCACCACCAACACTCACACATTATCTCAGTACAACCACCACCACCAACACTCACACATTATCTCAGTACAACCACCACCACCACCAACACTCACACATTATCTCCGTACAACCACCACCACCACCAACACTCACACATTATCTCCGTACAACCAGTACCACCACCAACACTCACACATTATCTCCGTACAACCACCACCACCAACACTCACACATTATCTCAGTACAACCACCACCACCAACACTCACACATTATCTCCGTACACACACCACCACCACCACCACCAACACTCACACATTATCTCAGTACAACCACCACCACAAACACTCACACATTATCTCAGTACAACCACCACCACGAACACTCACACAATATCTCAGTACAACCACCACCACCAACACCAACACTCACACATTATCTCCGTACAACCACCACCAACACTCACACATTATCTCCGTACAACCACCACCACCACCACCAACACTCACACATTATCTAGGTGCAACCACCACCACCACAAACACTCACACATTATCTCAGTACAACCACCACCACCACCACCACCACAACTCACACATTTTCTCAGTACAACCACCACCACCAACACTCACACATTATCTCAGTGCAACCACCACCACCAACATTCACACATTATCTCCGTACAACCACCACAACCACCAACACTCACGCATTATCTCAGTACAACCACCACCACCAACACTCACACTTTATCTCAGTACAACCATTACCACCACCAACACTCACACATTATCTCCGTACAACCACCACCACCACCACCACCACCAACACTCATACATTATCTCCGTACAACCAGTACCACCACAAACACTCACACATTTTCTCCGTACAACCACCACCACCATCACTCACACATTATCTCAGTACAACCACCACCACCACCAACACTCACACATTATCTCAGTACAACCACCACCACCAACACTCACACATTATCTCAGTACAACCACCACCACCAACACTCACACATTATCTCCGTACAACCACCACCACCAACACCCACACATTATCTCCGTACAACCAGAACCACCACCAACACTCACACATTATCTCCTTACAACCACCACCACCACCAACACTCACACATTATCTCCATACAACCACCACCAACACTCACACAATATCTCCGTACAACCACCACCACCACCAAAACTCGCACATTATCTCAGTACAACCACCAACACCACCACCAACACTCACACAATATCTCAGTACAACCACCACCACCACCACCAACACTCACACATTATCTCCGTACAACCACCACCACCAACAACACTCACACATTATCTCCGTACAACCACCACCATCCACCAAAAGTCACACATTATGTCCATACAACCACCACCACCACCACCACTCACACATTATCTCCGTACAACCACCATCAACAACACCAACACTCACACATTATCTCAGTACAACCACCACCACCACCAACACTCACACAATATCTCAGTACAACCACCACCACCACCAACACTTACACATTATCTAAGTACAACCACCACCACCACCAAAACCAACACTCACACAATATCTCAGTACAACCACCACCACCAACAACACCAACATTCACACATTATCTCAGTACAACCACCACCACAAACACTCACACATTATCTCAGTACAACCACCAACACTCACACATTATCTCAGTCCAACCACCACCACCACCACCACCACCAACACTCACACAATATCTCAGTACAACCACCACCACCACACACCAACATTCACACATTATCTCAGTACAACCACCACCACAAACACTCACACATTATCTCAGTACAACCACCAACACTCACACATTATCTCAGTCCAAACACCACCACCACCACCACCAACACTCACACAATATCTCAGTACAACCACCACCACCAACACTCACACATTATCTCAGTACAACCACCACCACCACCACCACTCAAACATTATCTCAGTACAACCACCACCACCACTATCACCACCAACACTCACACATTATCTCAGTCCAACCACCACCACCACCACCACCAACACTCACACAATATCTCAGTACAACCACCACCACCACCACACTCGGGGATGGTGGAAAGACATGGGGGACAAAAAAGACTATGCGGTGTTGCTCACTTAAAAATTCTTCTTCGTTTCATTGCTCGCTGGCCTTCCCGTCAGAGTAGGGAGGGGGGGGGGGGGGCGGGAAAAAACAAAAAAAAAAAAAAAAGAAAAGCAGGATGTATGAGGAAGGAAAAAAGGGTGTTCCTGTGGGGAATTAGGGGTATATTTTGCTTTGATAGCAGACTGTAGTTTGCTACGGTTGGAACTGAGGAGTCTCGGTGAATGAACGGGATAGCATGGCGTGGATTCGAGATAATAAGGAATTAGAGTAGTGTATTTGAGATGCGGCGAGAGGGGGGGTGTGAGGAGGTGGGAGGAGTAGGCAGCAAGGGGGAGGAGAAAGAGGAGAGAGAAACAAGGGGAGGAAGAGGAGGAGGAGGGAGGAGGGGGTGAGTGCGGGGAAGGAGGAGAAAG
>CAUDMG010001977.1:687500-708936 GCA_958450375.1 Homarus gammarus | reverse complement strand
TGCACAAAGGCAGAACATACCATACAAAAACTCAGATCAGACAACAATGACCCTAATATAAAGTGTAAATATGTATTAAATATCAGTATACATAAGTTTAAAGTATATTTATTTATTTTTTTTTACAACCTCATGAACTTGTAAAACACGATCGTAAATGTAAATATTATATGTAAAAAAAAAAAAAAGAATCCTGAACAGTTTCTTCATATCGTTTCAATAAGTAAAATGTCATATGCAAAATACATGTTATTTATTCAAACCAAAAGTAATTTCTAACTAATTGTGTGAAGTTAAAGTAGAAGCACGACTAATGTTGTTGACCGAGTGAGGGAAAAGGTGAGAGAGAGCAGGTGAGAGAGGTAGGAGGAGGTAGGTGGTAGGTGGAGGTGAGGGGGAATGGAGGTGGTGAAGGATGGAGGAGAGAGTGCGGGAGGGTGGAGGAAGGGAGGGAGGAAGGAAGGAAGGAAGGAAGGGGGTAAGGAGGGAGGGAGAGGAAGAAAGGAAAGGGAGGGAGGTCAGGAGAAAGAGAAGGGTAAGAAAGGAAGGGTATGGTAAAAAGGGAGCTAGAGAGAGAAAGAGGGTTAAGGGAGGGATAAAGCAGGGAAGGGAAAAGTAAGGGAAGAAGGAGAGAGAAGGGGGGAGATAAGAGGAAGGAATCGAGAAGGCATGAGAGCGGTAGAATGAAAGGAGCAAGGGAGGGAGAAGGGAGGAGGGCGGTAGAAGGGAAGGAGCAAGGGAGAAGGGAGGGAGAAGGGAGGATGGAGGGAGGAAGGGGGGAGAAGGGAGGGAGGTAAGGGGGGGGGGGAGGAAGGGGTGGTTGTCAGGGGGCCCAGTTTTTGCCCTCTAACAGCCGGGTTATCAACAAGACTGGACCAGTTTTCTAAGAACTAGTGACCAATTTCCTGAGTGTTGCGAGGGCGAGTGTGTTGTGTTTGTCTGTTTGTTTGTTTGTGTGTGTGTGTCGACGTATGTGTGTTTGTGTGTGTATGTGTGCGTGAACGTGTGTTTGTGTGTGTATGTGTGCGTGAACGTGTATGTGTGTGTGTTTGTTTGTGTGTGTATGTGTGCGTGAACGTGTGTGTGTGTGTGTTTGTTTGTGTCGACGTGTGTGTGTGTGTGTGTGTGTGTGTGTGTGTTTGTGCAGATTTATCTATTTTTTCTTTTGTGTACATGTGTATGTTTTTGTCTTTGTTTGTGTGTGCACACGCGTGTGTGGATGTGTGTACATTTATGCATATCCTCGCATGTCCTGTACATACATTGTTTAATAAATACACACACACACACACACACACACACACTCACACACACACACACACTCACACACACACACACACACACACACACACACACACACACACACACACATATAACAATAATTAAGGCAAAATATAACAGTAAACAAACTTTACACAAGAAATAAATAAATAGAAAGAGAAGAAAACTGTAGGAGAGAGAGAGAGAGAGAGAGAGAGAGAGAGAGAGAGAGAGAGAGAGAGAGAGAGGTTATCCTCGCCCTACTGTTAACTGAAGCGAGAAAGTGAAAGGAGAGGGAGAAAGAAAGGGAAGAAAGGAAAGAGAGACAGAGAGAGAGAGAGTCCACGAAGAAAGAATATTACAGAAGTATAATTAAAGTAGAGTCTCACTGTAATCCTGCCGCCATTTTTAACCAATCACATGGAAAATGCTGAATAAATCCTCATAAGAATTTAAAACTTGATCAATATTCAGAAAAAAGGAACCGATCATATTTACAGTAATTTTGTCTCTTAGGGTCAAGTTTCAATACAAATCCGATGGTATTATAGACTTAGTGAATATTACATCATCTAGAAGCAAAGTTTATATTTACGACGAAATATTAATAGAATGAGATATTTTTTTTTTTTTTTTTGGGACTACGAGACAAAATTGACATATAATACGTTAATTAGATCCTATAAGGTTGATTTTTAATATAATTTTAATACTATTTTCGATTTAATGATTTAAGGGTAGAGGATTTTTAATTTTATTTTTATATTTACGATAAAAAAAAAAAAATTATCGAATGATCTTTTGTGAATGTGCGTTGTATTGTGGTAGCTTGTGTGGTCATAAAAAAAACACGTCAGTTGGTTGCAATAAAAGAGTGATTGATGTTGATTGATTCTGGACGAGGTATTTTCTTGATATCAACCACATATGTTGTTTACTGTGTGTGTGTGTGTGTGTGTGTGTGTGTGTGTGTGTGTGTGTGTGTGTGTGTATCTTTTTCCCTGTGTTATTTCTCTCATTTATTGTGTTTTTCTTTGATCCCTTAAATGTTTTTTTTTTTTAGGTCTTAATTTTGTTTATTTTTATTTTTATATTATTCTTGTGTTTTATTTTTTGTCTGTCTGTCTGTTTGTCTGTTATTTCTTTTGTTATTCCTATCTTTATTTCTTGTTTATTATTTGGTCTACTCTCTCTGTCTCTCTGTCTCTCTGTTTCTTCCTTACTTCCATCTTTATCCATTTTCCTTTGTCCATCATTCGCTATTGTCTTGGGCAGATACCAAGATCACCATCTGTTTCTTTGTTGTCTCTATTTTTATCACGTTTCCTGTGTCCTCCTTCGTTTATCTATTTTCTTATCTCCTGCGGGGGATTATTTCTTCATCCTTGTTTGTCTGTTCATTATCTTTCGTATCCTTATCACATCTTCTTTAGTCATTACGTCATTTTTCCTTCGTTTATTATATTATTTACTTATTCCTTATTCGTATTTTGGTGTTTTTTCTGCTCTTTTTTTCTTATATCTAATTCATTCGTATTTTTTTGTCCTTTTTTTATTTAAATATTTATTAATTATTTACTTATCCCTCATTCGTTACATTAATTCTTCTTCTTTTTCCTTGTTATTCCTTGTTTATTCCTTTTTCCATTTATTCCTCATTCGTGTGTTTTTTTTTCACTTCCTCTCTTACCCATTCATTATAGTTTACCTCCTATTTATCTCTTGTTTATTACTTCCTCTCTTCATCATCTCATTATTATAATTTCTTTTTACACCTAATCTTTATCATAATCTTCTTTGTTCACCTTCTTTGTTTATGTCGTGTTGTGGAGATGAAAGTCCGCTATATCGAGGGTCCAGTAGATGTGTAACCCTTCATATAACGGATTATATTGAGATAAAAGTCCGCTATATCGAGGGTCCAGTAGATATGTAACCCTTCATATAACGGATTATATTGAGATGAAAGTCCGCTATATCGAGGGTCCAGTAGATGTGTAACCCTTCATATAACGGATTATATTGAGATGAAAGTCCGCTATATCGAGGGTCCAGTAGATGTGTAACCCTTCATATAACGGATTATATTGAGATAAAAGTCCGCTATATCGAGGGTCCAGTAGATGTGTAACCCTTCATATAACGGATTATATTGAGATGAAAGTCCGCTATATCGAGGGTCCAGTAGATGTGTAACCCTTCATATAACGGATTATATTGAGATAAAAGTCCGCTATATCGAGGGTCCAGTAGATATGTAACCCTTCATATAACGGATTATATTGAGATGAAAGTCCGCTATATCGAGGGTCCAGTAGATGTGTAACCCTTCATATAACGGATTATATTGAGATGAAAGTCCGCTATATCGAGGGTCCAGTAGATGTGTAACCCTTCATATAACGGATTATATTGAGATGAAAGTCCGCTATATCGAGGGTCCAGTAGATGTGTAACCCTTCATATAACGGATTATATTGAGATAAAAGTCCGCTATATCGAGGGTCTAGTAGATATGCAACCCTTCATATAACGGATTATATTGAGATAAAAGTCCGCTATATCGAGGGTCCAGTAGATGTGTAACCCTTCATATAACGGATTATATTGAGATAAAAGTCCGCTATATCGAGGGTCCAGTAGATGTGTAACCCTTCATATAACGGATTATATTGAGATAAAAGTCCGCTATATCGAGGGTCCAGTAGATATGTAACCCTTCATATAACGGATTATATTGAGATAAAAGTCCGCTATATCGAGGGTCCACTATTATTCTTACGTTTATTCTTTATTCCTCATAATTTTTTCCGTTATTTTGTTTTATTTATGTTTATTTATATTATTGTTTCTTTGTATTTTATTTATTATATATTTATTTTTTATTATGTTTAAATTTTATTCCATTTTTTCTTTATTCTTCTTCATTATTCTCTTTCTTGAGTTAATTATCTTATTTTGTCCCTATATTTCCCTCTTTTGTTATTATCTTCGTCTATTTTTCCATCTCTCATTATTTCCTTTCTTCTTGTTTCTCGTTTCCCTTCATTCATCTTTCTCTTCCTTTTCTCTCTCTATCACGTCTTTCTTTGTTCTTGCCTTCTTATGCTTTATCCCTTCCCCTTTCGTCCTCTTTCCCTCTCTTTCTACTACTCCTTCTTGTCTTCCTCCTGTTTCCTTCTTTCTCCCGGTTCTTCTTCTTCCTCTTCCTCTTCCTCCTCTCTACGCCTCCCCTGGGCTTGCATCACAGCCTGGTAGGAACAGCGTTTATTCCCCTCTTTCTCTCCCCTTCCTTCCCCTCCTCCTCCTCCTCCTCCTTCTTCTTCTTTACATTAGTATGCTGGGCGTGTCTTCCCCTCCCTCCCTCCCTCACTCTCCCCTCTCTTTCTCTCTCTCTCTCTCTCCCCTCCCTCTCCCCTCTCCCCTCTCTCTCTCTCTCTCTCCCCTCTCTCTCTCTCTCTCTCTTTCTCTTCTCTTGTTTTTGTTGTTGAAGCTTTTGTTTACTTATTTACTTGTGTATTTGTTTAGTTGTTCGTTTGTTTACTTATTAGTTTGTTACTTGTTTGTTTGTTTACCTTTAAGCTTGTGTATTTGTTTATGTATTGATTTGTTTGTTGGTTTACTTGTTTGTTTGTTTAGTGTTTGTTTGTTTATTTAAGGTGCTGGGGAAGACAGGGGGTAGGAGGAGGCGGGAAGGGGGAAGTAATGGAGGGGGAAGATAGGGGGAGGTTAAGGAAGGGGAGGATAGGGGGAGGTAATGAGGGGAGAGAGAGTAGGGGAGGAAAGGAGAGACAGGGGGGGGACAAGGGGGGGGGAGAGAGAGAGAGAGAGACAGGAGGGAGGGGGGTGGCAAGGGAAGGGGGAGAGAAAGTTACTATGGTGCCTATGGGAGGTGATAATGGGGGGGGGGATGGAAGGTGATAATGGGGGGGGGGATGGAAGGTGATAATGGGGAGGGGGGGATGGAAGGTGATAATGGGGGGGGGGAGAATTAATCATGGTAGAATAGAATTAAAAAAACAATTACTCATTAAGTACAGTTTATATTACAGGTGTTTATGTAAGGTTACGTTATCAATTTCTTCATTATCTTACCTGTGCTTACCTGGCCAAGAGAAAACGATAAGAATGTAAGAATATCTAGATAATCAAAGAAAAAGAAGGAGAATACTAAAAAAGAGAAGAGATAGACAGATAATTGAATAAAAGTGTATATAGAGAAAAGTTGAATAATTGGAATAATAACAGAACGACATGAAAGAAAATTGAATGAAGAAATTAAAGAAGAAACAAGAAGAAAGAAAAAAGAAGTGAAGTTAAAAATATATAAAAGAAAAAGTATATGGAAAAGGGAGAGAAAGTGTATAGAAAAGGGAGAAAGGGAGAGAATGTAGAGAGAGGCTTAAAGGAGGGGGAAACTGGCTGGTTCCATCCCCTATGTGTACGTTGACATCTGCTCTTTACTTGTCCTGGAATTTGAGTAATTTTTATTTTCCTGTTTTTGTTGCCTTTTGTTGTTGATTTTGTTTTTGTTTTTGTTGATTTTGATGTTTTTGTTTTTGGTATTATTTTTGTGTTTGTTGCCTATTGTTATTGTTTTTGTTGCCTATTGTTATTGTTTTTGTTGCATTTTGTTATTGTTTTTTGTTCTTGTTTTTATTCGTTTTCTGTATATTTTTTTTAATTTTGTTCTTGTATATTTTTTGTTTCGTGAGCCTAGTGACGTCACCAAGCCAGTATACCCTCCCCACCCCCTAGTGACGTCACCAACCCAGTATACCCTCCCCACCCCCTAGTGACGTCACCAAGCCAGTATACCCCATCCCCCCAGTGACGTCACCAAGCCAGTATACCCTCCCCCACCCCTAGTGACGTCACCAACCCAGTATACCCTTCCCACCCCCTAGTGACGTCACCAAGCCAGTATACCCTCCCCCACCCCTAGTGACGTCACCAAGCCAGTATACCCTTCCCACCCCCTAGTGACGTCACCAACCCAGTATACCCTTCCCACCCCCTAGTGACGTCACCAAGCCAGTATACCCTCCCCCTAGTGACGTCACCAAGCCAGTATACCCTCCCCCCCCCCTCTAGGAGTATATCGTGCTCCATGACCTCCAGTAACATATTAATGAGTGTGTTTTAGCATATTCGCCGAGTCACACTGAGCCCCTCTCCACGCATTGCCTCTAATATAATCAATTTTCTTAGGGCTTTTGGCTATATGGTGATAATTATGTATATTTTTGGCTATTGTGTAGGTATATAGTTGTGTCTGTCTGTCTGTCTGTCTGTCTGTCTGTCTGTCTGTTAGTTTGTTTGTCTGTCTGTCTGTCTGTCTGTCTGTCTGTCTGTCTGTTTGTTTGTCTGTCTGTCTGTCTGTCTGTCTCTCTATCTGTCTGTCTGTTTGTCTATCTGTCTGTCTGTCTGTCTGTATGTCTGTCTGTCTGTTTGTTTGTCTGTCTGTCTGTCTATCTGTCTGTCTGTATGTCTGTCTGTCTGTTTGTTTGTTTGTCTGTCTGTCTGTTTGTCTGTCTGTCTGTGTCTATAAGGTCAGGTACGTTAATTACAATAGTAACACTTTAAGTAACACATCATCACTACCTCACGTAACACTTAAGTAACACACTTCTACTTAACAAGATACTTATATTAGATCAGTTCCGTGGACATGTTAATAAGACTTCAGCCACAGTGTCTCTCTAAGCTGTAATATTAAGCTCTCGTTAAGCTCTAAGTAGGAGATTGAACTTAACAGCTTAAACAGCGCTCCTTCCCTCGAATGACGTCAGCCACCCATGATGTCATCAGCCACCCATGACGTCATCAGCCACCCATGACGTCATTACTCATCCTGATTTAAGAAAATTTCCTATCTGTTATATTTTTTAGTTATTTCTTTTCTTTTAGTTTCCTTTAAATATAATCGTAACGGATATTATTAAAGGATTATTTTGAAGTTTACGTTTTAAAGATATCCGGGACGTTTTTTGTTTATTTATATTATCCGGTTTGTGAAATTGATACTCGAATGCATTTTTTTTTCATAGGAGTAACAACACCAATGAACAAAAGCTGTTAACGAATGCTCAATACCCTTAGGGGTTTTTTTTTTCACAGGAGTTTCAACGCCAGTAAGGTTTTTTTTCACAGGAGTAACAACGCCAGTGAAAGGTTATTAACGAATGCTACAAATTCTTCGTTTTTTTTCGTAGGAGAGACAACGCTAGAAGTGATAATCTCTTTCGTATGACAACTAATCACCAATTATCTCTTAACTACACTATAACGAACTACAACAAACTACAAGAAACTAATACAAATTACAACAAACTTTGCCTATTTCCGCTCTTCTTATTCATCCTTTCACCTTCTTCTCTTTCCTCCTCCTTCTCCTGCTCCTTCTCATGTTGCTCTTCCTCCTCGTCTTCCTCTTGCTCCCCCACTCTCCTCCTCCACATCCTCTTTTTGTTCCTCTTATCGCTCCTCCTCATTCTCCTCCTCCTCTTCCTCTTCCTCCTCTTCCTCCTCCTCCTCTTCCTCCTCCTGCCGTAGATGTAAACAGGGATGTCCTTGACAGTGACCTCAATTTTATGCATACACCGGCCACCTCCATGAATACATTGTGTTAATGATTCTCTCTCTCTCTCTCTCTCTCTCTCTCTCTCTCTCTCTCTCTCTCTCTCTCTCTCTCTCCACTTCTCCTCTTCCCCACCCCTCTTCTGTATTTCCACCCATCTACTCTTCCCCCTTCTCATCCATCGCCCATTCCTCTCTTCCTTATTCTTTATTTCCACCTATCTTCTTCCTTTCCCCTTTCCTTATTCCTACTTATCTCCCCCTCCTCCCCCCCCTCCCCTTCCCCTACCCATCTCCCCTTCCTCTCCCCCCTCCCCTTTCCCTACCCATATCCCCCTCCTCTCCCCCCTCCCCTTCCCCTACCCATCTCCCCCTCCTCTCCCTCCCCTCCCCTTTCCCTACCCACATCCCCCTCCTCTCCCCCCTCCCCTTCCCCTACCCATCTCCCCCTCCTCTCCCCCCCATCAATCACTTACACCCCCCCCTCCCCCTCCTCCCATGTTCCCTATCTTCAGCTGATGAAATATATTATTAGAATCAGCATATATTTACTGAGAGAGAGAGAGAGAGAGAGAGAGAGAGAGAGAGAGAGGCACCAGGGCAGGCCAGACAGGGGAGCCGCCCTCACCTTAGGCAAAACATTACCTCTTGCTCCTTCTACCTACTGACTCACATTCTCTCTCTCTCTCTCTCTCTCTCTCTCTGTCTCTGTCTCAAGAATATTATCTGTCTGTGTGTCTGTTGGCCCAGTTGTCTTTGTCTGTCTCTCTCTCTCTCTCTCTCTCTCTCCTGCATGTTGCTACGTAACCTGTAGAAGCACAAGTGACTCGGGTTATGTAAATGAGTCGGTGCTCCCGGTTCAGTGTGTAGGGAACAGTGCCGAAATGAATAATAAAACCCCTACCTGTATGTATGCATGTATGTATGTATGTATATATGTATGTATGTATGTATGTATGTATGTATGTATGTTTTTTTCTCCCTCTCTCTCCCTTCCTTCTCCATGGCCCTTTCTCCCCTACCCTCCATCCCCCTCCCATTTCCTCAACCACTCTCCCTTTTCTCCACCCCCCACCCACCCACCCCCCCCACCCCCCCACCCACACCCCCACCCCCCCCACCCCCCCACCCAGTCACCCCCACCCCCACCCCCACCCCCTTTAGTGCTCTCCTGTATGACTAAAATATCAAGGTTGGATGGTGGATATTTTTTAGGTCAAGGTTACATTGTTGAGTCAATATTCAGATTTCCCTGGTTATCGATGAGTGGGGGTGGGGGGTGGTGGGGGTGGGGGGGTGGGGGGGTGGGGGTGAGAGGGTAAGAGGAGGTATAGGGAGGAGGGGAGGTGTTAGGTGGTTGTAGGTGGTCGGGATCATTTTGTCAGTAACGTCCGTGGTACTTCTGTCCGTGGCGTAACCTTCATGTATACTTAACCTGAGAGAGAGAGAGAGAGAGGGAGAGAGAGAGAGATTAGGTCACTCATTTGTCCTTCGCTCCCCCTCTCTCTCTCTCTCTCTCTCTCTCTCACTCACTCAGTATTTATAGTTCAGGTTTCGGGAAGTGCTGACACGTTCTGAGATGTTCTATTGACAAAATGAGCGGCTGTTGATTGGCTGCCCTTGATGACGTCAAAAAGTTTAATCTAATACCATTGGCTGATTTTCTCAATGACGTCAGAGTCCCGTCTATGATAGTACGCCATTAGCCAGGAGGTGAATGACGTCACTTGTCACCTAGCCACTTAGATTATTGTTTACGTCTACAAATGACTCACTTGAGAATAATTTATGAATACAAATCATCTTTACGCGATCAAAAGATGAGTAAGAAGCGATAACAATGAATGAGAAAGAAAAAATAAATAATATATGTGCATTTAATACATACTTTATCAACTCAGTTTGTAATTTATTCAATTTTTTTAAGATAAATTTAAATTCTTGTCATATCTCTCCCTCAAGAAAAAGATTTGTAAGTGGTAGTGTGTGGGGAGGGGGGAGGGGGGAGGGGAGGGGGGGAGGGGGGAGCTAATGTACGGATCACCTGAAGATTAGTCACCCCAATTTATTTCATCTGATGGTTAAATATACCCTAATGGCATACCTGGTCGTTAAGGTTAGGTTAGGTTTAGGTTAGGTTTAGGTTAGGTTACGTTAGATTTAGGTTAGAGAATGAGCATGTAGATAGGTACATGCAACCCTCCCTCACTCACTCTCCCTCACTCACCCTCCCTCACTCACCCTCCCTCACTCACTCTCCCTCACTCACCCTCCCTCACTCACCCTCCCTCACTCACCCTCCCTCACTCACCCTCCCTCACTCACCCTCCCTCACTCATCCTCCCTCACTCACCCTCCCTCACTCACCCTCCCTCACTCACCCTCCCTCATACACCTTCCCTTATACACCTTTTTCTCCCTTCTCCCTTCCCACTATTCCTGCTCCTCTCACTTCTCCCCCCCCCCCCTTCCCTTTCCCCTTATCCTACTCTCTCTTCGCCTCTCTCCCAATCTCTTCTTATTCCTCTTCTATCTCCCTTTTCTTCTCACACTCCTTGTTTAGATTATTCCTCCCCCTCCTCTCCTCTTCCCTGCCTCTTCTTCCCTCTTCTTTAATACTATCATAGTTCCCTTCTTTTGTCCCTCTCCTCCTCCTCCTCCTCCTCCTCCTCCTCTCTTCCGCCTCCCTCCCCTCCTCCTCCTCCTCTCTACATTAAGAACTACAATACGACCTCTCATTCTTCCTCCCCTTCCCCTCCCTTCCCTCCCACCCCTCCCATCCTTTCCCTCCCACCCCTCCCATCCTTTCCCTCCCTCCTTCATTCACCTGCACGTTACAGCCCTTTCCTCCTTTTGCCTCCCTTCCTCTCCCTCCTTCCACCCTCCCTCCCTCCCTCCCTCTGTCTCTGCTTCCATACACGTTACAATCTTTCCCTCCCACCCATCAACTCTCCCTCCCTTCATCCATCCCTTCTTCATAATCACCACTTCCCCCCCTCCCACTTCCCCCCTCCCACTCCCCCCCCTCCCTTTAACACAGAAAACGCGAGAGGGGGAAGGTTTTAAGATTTTCACACCATCGTCTAGGTTCGTTTCTCCACACCCCTTTCCCATCCCCAGCCCCCCCCCCCCCCCACACCACAACCCTCCCCTCCTCCCTAACCCTTTCACCCCCACCTTCCCCCCCCCGCCCCCCCCCCCCCCCCATCGTCGCGTCGGGCCTCGCAGATCGTATTTCAACTATGTTCTTTTGTGCCTGGCTCCTAGGGGGGGCGAGGGGGGGGGGGCTTTTTACTCTACGTTTCAAGTCTTTCTCGTTTTTTCAACCTTTAAAATGCATGATGTGTGAGGCGCCTTTAGCAGGGTCTTACTCTGGCTGTAGGGGAGAAGGGAAGGAAATGGTGGAGGACAGGGAAATAAGCAGGGAAATATTTTGGGGAGATTTTTTTTTTATATAAATGGGAAGAGGAAGGGAAAATAATAGGGAAATTGTAGGGAATTTTTTATGTATTTATCTTATGGGGAGAGTTAAATAGTAGGGAAATTTGTGGGGGAAATTTTAGGGATTTTTTTTTTATATTGATGTTAGGTAAAGGGATAAAAGCCGGGAAATGTTAGGGATTTTTTAAGGAAATTAGCAACTGTCTTTGTTTTCTTAGGTTTTAGGGCAAGAATGGTTTTAGGGAGAAAATTTCCTTGTTACTTTTCTTACGAGTTGGCGGAGGGAAAGTTTTGAAGGGGGATCATCCACCACCCCTCTCTCCCCCTCTCTCTTTTTCCCCTCCCTCTCCCCTCCTTCTCTTCCCCCTTCTACCCCGACTTCTCCTTTCTCTACCCTTCCCACCTCTCGTCTCCTCTCCCTCCTCCTTCTACCCCTCCATCTCTTCCCTCTTCCTCCCCCTACCCCCCTCTCCTCCCCCATTCCTCTTCCTCCCCCTACCTCCTCTCTCCTCCCCCATTCCCCTTCCTCCCTCCTCCCCTTCACGTGAAAGGATTAAACGCAATATTGTGAATAATGGGAGAATGAGATCAGACCAAGGTATTTTGTCTCACCTGGGGGGGGGGGGGGAAGGATGGGCAAGGGGGATGGGGAGGCAGGGGGAAGGGATGGGAGAGGGGGAAGGGAAAGGGAAAGTAAGGTAAGGGAGATGAGGGAAATACAGACATAAATACATACACAAAAACACAACAGCCATTACCCACTAAACACACACACACACACACACACACACACACTCACAAACACTACCTCCCCACCCCCCCCACCACCACACACTATCAAACACTAAACACTACACAAACACTATCAAACACAAACACCAAAATACGGTCACAAATTCGGCTCTTGGACCAGAAAACTTAGTTGGACCCTCAGGCGGCGTCCTAAGAGGGTCGGTGAAGCCTTTGCCAATGACACCATCCCAACTTCTGCAATATTTCGCTCCCCTTCACCGAGAGTTATAATCTGACGCATTTGACTAAAGTGTGCGGCGCGTGTGGCTCTCTCTCTCTCTCTCTCTCTCTCTCTCTCTTTGTCTCTCTCTCTCTCTCTCTCTCTCTCTCTCTCTCTCTCTCTCTCTCTCGCAGATGGCCACAAAGCACATTACTTGGCCCTCAAACTTGTGGTGGTGGCCCGAGGCAGTGTTGTGTGTGTGTGTGTGTGTGTGTGTGTGTGTGTGAGAGAGAGAGAGATGAGGGAAAGAGGATCAGAGGAAATAGAGGTAGATGAGAGAGAGAAAGAGAGAAAGAAAGCGGAAGGAGAAGGAAAGGGGGTTGTTTACACATAAGGGTGTGTCTACCCTTTATTGACCCAGGAATCTCTCCTTGTGTACAGTAACGAGTGTTTAGTTCTCTCTCTCTCTCTCTCTCTCTCTCTACATGTATGTATGTTTCTATCTATCTCTGTCTGTCTGTCTATCACACACACACACACACACACACACACACGCATTCTCCTATCTCTCTTACTTTCAAAACTTTCTTCAGTCTTAATGATGGTACAACATAAGGCGTTTGGGTACGTTACTAGTTTGTTGTCAGGTACGATATTTGTTTATCAGGGGTACACTTACTGCGAGAATACTTACTCTTAATACGGTTCGTTCTCGGTACAGTTCGGTACATTAGATGGTACAGTGTGTGTGTGTGTGTGTGTGTGTGTGTGTGTATGTGTGTGTGTTGAGATGGTTATTGTAAAGGTAAAATAACTACCATCCTAATACGATACTTGCTGTTGTGGTACGATATCTTCTATACCTAAGGATTGTATTTTTATGAGATGTAACGATGATTTCACTCCTATTATAGCAATTATGTGGGTTAATAGTAATTTATCCCGGTATGGTATAGTTTGTTTACATCATGCGATAGTTTTTTTTTTTTTTTTTTTTTTGCAATTTATATAACGACGATCTCCCTGCCGGTACATTAATTTATAAGGTTGGGTACGATATTTTTTCCAGGCTATTACGATACAATTTATCACGGTAACTAGTGGTCGATCTGCACGATGCACGATGATCTCCCTCCTGGGTACGTAAGGAAAGGGGGGGTGGTGGGGGGAGGGAAGAGGAGGGGGAAGAGTAGGAGGGGAAAGGAGATTGAGAGGGGGGGGGAAGGGAGGGGGAAAATGAGGATGGGAGTGAAGGATCGGAGAGAGAGAGGGGGACTGAGAGAGAAGGGAAGTACGGGGATGAGGAAGAGGGGATGAGGGGGGATGAGGAGAAGAGGAGAGGGAGGGGGGGGAGGGGGGGTTGCATCAAGACGGCGATCGTGGCGATAAGGCGAGTGTCGGGGTGACTGGCAGGAGGTGATGATGGTGTGTGCTGGTTATGGTGGTGAGATATTAAATGTTTGCCATGTACGTGTGTCCCCCCCTAACCCCCCCTTCCATCCCCCCTCTCTACCCCACCTCCCTATCGTCTCTAGGTCCATCACTCTTCCTCCTTCCCTTCTTCCCTTTACCCCCTTCTATCCTCCCTACGTTCCCCCCCTCCCCACCTTCCCCATCTCCGTACCCCACCTATCCCCCTCCCCCCCATGCCCCCCCCCCTCCCCTCCTGGTCAAGTATGATACATTTAATTACTTAAGTGTGTGTGTGTGTGTGTGTGTGTGTGTGTGTGTGTGTGTGTGTGTGTGTGTGTCTTTGCCCGTGTGTACGCTGTCCTGTGTGCGTTAACGTGCGTAAGAGGTGAGACAACTGGGGGAGGGGGAGGTAGGAAGGGGGGAGGGGGAGGTAGGAAGGGGGGAGGGGGATACAGGCAAGCAGACATACAGGTAGGTGGGGGGGGGGAGAGGAGGGAGGGAACATCGTTTGGCCAGGTGATGGTGGTGGTAGGGGGGTAGTAGGGGTGGGGGGTGGGAAGGGTGGTAGGGGGGTAGTAGGGGTGGGGGGTGGGAAGGGTGGTAGGGGGGTAGTAGGGGTGGGGGGTGGGAAGGGTGGTAGGGAACGACTCAATCCCCCTCACCTCTCCCCCCTCACCCCTCACCCCTCACCCCCTGAAGGAGGAGAAAAAGAAGAAGAGGAGGGGAGAAGAGGAGGAGGGGGAGAAGAGGAGGAGGAGAATGAGGAGGAAGGGTAGAGGAAGTGAGATAGAAAGGAGGGGAAGAATGGTCGGAACAAGGAAGAGAGAGAGTAGAATCAAGCAAATAGAAAGAAGAGTAAACATGAACAAAGAAGGAGGGAAGAGGGAGAGGTGAGAGAGAAGGGGAGATGAATGGAGGGAAGGAGGAAATGTGATAAAAAATGTGACAGAATAGGGATAAAAAATAAAGAAGACAGGAAAGGGCTGACGAGGAGGAGGGGGGGGGGGAAGAGGAAAGAGGAAAGGGAAAAGAGAGAAGAGAAGGAACTGGAAAAGAGGACATGGGAGAGAAGAGGAAGAAGAAGAAGAAGAAGGAGATGAGAGGAAGCGTAAGAGTTAAAGAAATAAGGGTCAAAAGTATATAAGAAAAGAGAGCGAGAGAGAGAGAGAGAGAGAGAGAGAGAGAGAGAGAGAGAGAGAAAGTAGGAAAGCTAGGGACCTATACTATCACACCTTTATTGACACTTTACCTGTACTATCATACCTGTACTATCATACCTGGACCTACACTAGTACTAATATATCAACTTACACTCTGAAAGCAAATCTGGAACATATGGGAGGTATGTGTGTGTGTGTGTGTGTGTGTGTGTGTGTGTGTGTGTGTGTGTGTGTGTGTGTGTGTGTGTGTGTTTTATGGGTAACAGATGGAGAGTGAGGGAGGGAAGGAAGGAAGGAAGGAAGGGAGGGAGGGAGGGAGGAAGGGAAGGAAACCACTGTGAGAAAATAGAACAAAAAAATATGAATAAAAAATGAATAAAGGGGAAGAAACCGTACATGAATTACGATAAGATGAAGTGATAGGTGTAGAAGGAAGGAAGGAAGGAAGGAAGGAAGGAAGGAAGGAAGGAAGGAAAAAAGAGAGGAAGGAAGACAACGATAGAAGGAAATCTATCTATCTGTCAATCAACCTCTCTGTCTAAAGAAGAAATTACTCTCTCTCTCTCTCTTTCTCTTTCCTTCACTCTCTCACCTCTCTCTCTCTCTCTCTCTCTCTCTCTCTCTCTCTCTCTCTCTCTTTCTCTTTCCTTCACTGTCTCACCCCCCCTCTCTCTCTCTCTCTCTCTCTCATCAGGCGTCAGTAAGAGACACCTCCTTATCTGAACAAAATCGTCAACTCACTCATCTAATTACAGTCACTGGGTGGTTTGCACGGCCTTGTGAACGACGCTGCTTAGTGCTGTACGTACTCTTGAGCTCTCTGTGTGTGTGTCTCTCCTTGGTGCTTACTCTTGAGGGAAGAAAGAGAGAGAGAGAGAGAGAGAGAGAGAGAGAGAGAGAGAGAGAGAGAGAGAGAGAGAGAGAGAGAGAGAGAGAGGATCAGAGGCGCTACACTCAACAAAAAAAGGTTCAAAGGTTCCACAGTCAAGTTAAAGGTGGATAAAAAAAAATTAGAGGAAGAAAAGGGGAAGCATAAAAGAAAGAGAAGAATGAGTGGGATGATGGATGACACAGATAAAGAATAACGGAGAGGGAGATGGAGAGGGGGAGAGAGAGAGAGAGAGAGGAGAAGAGGTGTGGGAAGGTGAAGAAAAAATTTAAACGACTATATATTATGTTGTTGGGTGTATGTATGTATGTATGTATGTATGTATGTATGTATGTATGTATGTATATTAATGATAATAACAATATCTCAAAACACAAATTACATCAACAACAACAACAAGATATAAAATACAACCACCTCTAAAATCCGAATAAACGAATAAAAATACAATAATTATTATCTCACACAACAGGTAAGTGATAATAACTGTATTATGAACACCTGGATTTTCAAAGACTCTTACCGTGTTTTTTTTTCTCGCTTTTTTCTCGTTTTTTTTTTTTTTACCACTGTTACAGGATATGGGAAAGAGTATCAGGTTACGTTAGAGTCTCAACGTAATCTTAACACCATTTCAACCAGTATTTTTCAGACACATATGTTAAATAATTGTCTTTTATGCTCAGGTTGTTTTTTATTTTTCAGGTAATTGGGGTTTATGAGAATGTATTTACCTGGTTTAGTTAATTTAATGGTAAAATGGTTCTAAGGTAAACTGAGAGAGGACTACAGTATATATGTGTGTGTGTGTAGAAAGAGGAAGAGGAAGAGAAAGGAGAAGAGGAGGAGGAAGAGAAGAAAAGTGGGTGGAGGAAGATAAACTGTCTTCCTCCCTCCTCCTCCTCCACCCCCCACCCCCCCCCCTCCCACCTCTAAAGAGATTTGGTTTTACATCGTGTTGACGGTGTAGGGGTAAACTCCTCCCCTTTCTCCCCCCCCCCCCTTTCCCCCTACTCCTCCCCTTTCTCCCCCCCCCCCACCTCCACCTTCTCTCTGGCTATCACACAGACACACACACACCTCGGGATAAAAAGAGAGAGAGAGAGAGAGAGAGAGAGAGAGAGAGAGAGAGAGAGAGAGAGAGAGAGAGAGAGAGAGAGAGAGAGAGAGAGAGAGAGAGAGAGAGAGAGAGAGAGAGAGACGGATCACTTTCAAAGCTAAGAGTATCGTCATCTTTTCCTCCTTGGTTTACTGGGACCTAAATAGCTGGCGTTCTTCATATCATCATCATCCTCACCATCATCACTATCACCATCATCACCACCACCATCACCATCACCACCATCACCACCATCACCATCACCATCACCCCACCATCATTTCCTTCACCTTTATAATTAACATCACCACAACCACATCATCGTCATCACTATCATCCTCACCACCATCACCACCATCACCACCACCATCACCACCATCACCACCATCACCATCATCACCACCATCACCAAGTTATGTATGGATGAAGGAACTTTTTTTATATAACACGTTGACCGGACAGTGACTAGTGGATATGGAAGACTCACAAACTTGAGTATTTTATGGAGAGGAGGATGTGTAGGGAAGGAGAGGGAGAGAGAGGGAGGGAAGAGAAGGAGGGAGGGAGAGAAGAGAGAGGGAGGGAAGAGAAGAGAGAGGGAGGGAAGAGAGAGGGAGGGAAGAGAAGGAGGGAGGGAGAGAAGAGAGAGGGAGGGAAGAGGGAGTGTTAGAGGGAGGGAAGAGAGAGGGAGGGAAGAGGGAGTGTTAGAGGGAGGGAAGAGAGAGGGAGGGAAGAGAAGGAGGGTTAGAGGGAGGGAGGCAGAGAATCAGGAGTGTTAGAAGAAGAGAATAAAGATAGAGAGACACGGAGAGAAGAGAGAGAGAGAGAGAGAGAGAGAGAGAGAGAGAGAGAGAGAGAGAGAGAGAGAGAGAGAGAAGAGGGGATGAAAGGAAGAATTTAGGTTTGCGAGTTATTCTCTATGTTCGCCTATCCTGAAAATCTACATGGTGAGGAACTGGGCCCCAGACTTTAAGAAAAGATATACCGCCAGCTTCAAAAGGGTTAACAGAGATTAGGTGAGGTTGGGAGGTTTACATTAGTTTTTGTGCCTCCTATCAGTTAGCGGCCGTGAACACCAGACCTCTCTTAGGGGTTCATTCAGGTTCACTCAGGTTCATTCAGGTGTTCCGGGGCGAGGGGGTTATGTCTCTTTTACCTACCTACCTACCTACCTACCTACCTACCTACCCTCTCTCGACTCATGCGTCCGATATATTACGGTAACTGACGAACCATTGTGATTCTTGAACTGTCACCAGAATCCATCCCTAATGTGATCAAATCAAAGGTTGTACATTGTGGTCCTTATTTCTGAAGGGTGATAAGGGCGTGTTTCGCTCGTTTCGGCATTATGTGAATCAGCTCAGCCTTCTTTAGAACCCTTTAGAACTGAACACTGTTTCACCAGAGTAACGATTCCGAATCAAATTCCTTTACACGTGGTCAGGCTCGTGGAGAAGTTCGCTTGTCGGGTCGGGTCGGGGAAGGGGTGAGATCTTTTTGGCGGGATGGATGGTCGGTCTACTTTTTGGCGGGTTTTATGGGTTTTTTGGGTTAGGTATTTGGAGCGGGATTTTTTTTTTTGGCGAGGGGGGGGGGGGGGGGGTGGAATCTCTGGGTTTGGATTTTTGGCCTTTTTTTTTTCTCTGGTTTGGGATTTTTTGGCGGGTTTTCTTTTCTTTGGCGGTTTGGTGCTGGACTTTTGGCGGGCTACAGGTGGACTTTTTTCAGTGGACTTTTTTGGGTGGATTCGATGTTGAGGGACTTGTAAGTGAGGAGGGGGAGGGGGGGTTAGTTTAGGTTAGGTTGCCAAGGTAAACTAATGGTCAAAGGGAGAGAGAGAGTTAGAGTTAGGACATTAAGGTTTAACTAAGGGGTAAAGGGTAAGGGTGCGGTGGTGAATTGGGTACATCACTCACCTCCTGTTCTCAGTGTCGTTGGTTCGTGACCGGGGATCCTCTAGTTCACCCAGCTGTTAATGGGTACCTTGATATACAGTTAGGGAAATGAAGATGGTCGAGTACAGTGTCGGCCATATTGTCTCCCTGTGTGGTGATAGTCGGCCATATTGTCTCCCTGTGTGGTGATAATCGGCCATATTGTCTCCCTGTGTGGTGATAGTCGGCCATATTGTCTCCCTGTGTGGTGATAGTCGGCCATATTGTCTCCCTGTGTGTGTAGTCGGTAGTCGGCCATATTGTCTCCCTGTGTGGTGATAGTCGGCCATATTGTCTCCCTGTGTGGTGATAGTCGGCCATATTGTCTCCCTGTGTGGTGATAGTCGGCCATATTGTCTCCCTGTGTGGTGATAGTCGGCCATATTGTCTCCCTGTGTTTGTCTCCCTGTGTGGTGATAGTCGGCCATATTGTCTCCCTGTGTGGTGATAGTCGGCCATATTGTCTCCCTGTGTGGTGATAGTCGGCCATATTGTCTCCCTGTGTGGTGATAGTCGGCCATATTGTCTCCCTGTGTGGTGATAAGTCGGCCATATTGTCTCCCTGTGTGGTGATAGTCGGCCATATTGTCTCCCTGTGTGGTGAGAGTGGAGCCGTATCAGGTTGTCTGGCCTGGGGGACCAACTTTCACTTTTTTCAGTGGATAAAGGGAGAGGAGAAGTGTGTCTAAGGCTGGCCAGATGGTACAAGGGTGGCCAGATGGTACAAGGGTGGCCAGATGGTACAAGGGTGGCCAGATGGTACAAGGGTGGCCAGATGGTACAAGGGTGGCCAGATGGTACAAGGGTGGCCAGATGGTACAAGGGTGGCCAGATGGTACAAATGTGGCCAGATGGTACACTAAGGCTGGCCACATGGTACACTAAGGCTGGTCAGATGGTGCCAGATGGTATGACAGGACTAGCCAGATAGTATCACATCCGGACAAGCTGGCCAGGACCGGTCGAGTAAAGGTAAACAGACCATTGTAAGGGACTGGGATAATACACTAGCCGGCCAAAGAGTAATGTCTGAAAGAAGGTTGCTAAGGGGTGAAACAAAGGGGCTTGACCACCACGACAAGATGCTAAGGGGTGAGATAAGGGGTGACATAAAGGGGTTGACCACGACTAGTTGCTAAGGGGTGAAACAAAAGGGCTTGACCACGACAACAAGATGCTAAGGGGTTAAAAACAAAGGGGTGGGCCACGATAAGATGATAAAGGGTTAAAAAAATACTATCATACTAAGAAACTTATTAATAGAATGGTTAAAGGTAAGGCTAATGAGGGCACAGGTAGGAGGAAGACTTACCTTAATTACAGGTAAAGAAGGACAGGTAACCATTAACAGCTGTCTAAGGGGGTTAAGGGTAATTTTAAGGGGTAAGAGGCTCTGTTTGGCTAACCTGAGAGAGAGAGAGAGAGAGAGAGAGAGAGAGAGAGAGAGAGAGAGAGAGAGACGGCCAGAAGGATAGGTAGATGGCCAGGATAGATAGATAGATAAATAAATAAATATAATAGACACCCAGATAGATAAAAAGAGAGAGAATGAGAGAAAGTGAGCTATCTCTATCCCCCGTAAGAGATGAGGACACTAGAGCTAGGTAGATATTCACCACACCTTCCCTGTTATCGTCTGTAAATGATAATGATAATATATAAACATGTTTACTCACCAACAACAACAACAACAACGTTACCTGTTAATTAAGATTCGTCACAGGTATAAATAATCGCTAAATATATTCTCAAATTATTTTTAATGTTTGTGTGTTTATTCAATTATTTATATATATGTATTTATTTATTATTTGGTTAGGTTAGGTGTTTCGGCCTACACACACACCCCCCCACCACCACTACATCTCTGCCCTGAAGAACTATCCTCCCCTCCCCTCCTCTCCCCCTCCCTTCCCCTCCCCTCCCCTCCCCCTCCCTTCCCCTTCCCTCCTCTCCCCTCCCCTCCCCTTCTCTAGCAACACCCTCACCCCCTTTTCACCTCCCCCTACCCTCCCCCACCCCCCTGTACCTCCCTCGTTCTCATTCCAAACCACCACCACCATCACACACACACACACACACACACACACACACACACACACACACACACACAGACGACCCTCATCACAGACTTGTCCTTCAAAAAGTTCATTAATATGTATGTCCCTTTAACTAGGTGTATGGTGGGGGGGAGGGGGAGGAGGGGGGGAGGAGGGGGGAGGAGGTGTACAATACTGTCCTGCAGGTTCAACCCATAGCAATCTCTCTCTCTCTCTCTCTCTCTCTCTCTCTCTCTCTCTCTCTCTCTCTCTCTCTCTCTCTCTCTCTCTCTCTCACACACACACACACACACACACCACACACACCCACACACACACACACCCCCCCACACACACCCACACACACACACACACCCACACACACACACACACACACACACACACACACACCCCACACACACACACACACACACACACACACACACATTCATCTAAAGGACTTACTTAGTTTCTGAGTCCCTCTTTTCCGTCTCTCTACCTCCCTCTCTCTACCCCCTCAATACATCCCTCTCTTCCCTCTCTACATCCCTCTTTTCACCGTCTAGGGATTAGGATTATGGACATCAATAGCAAATGCATCACCCAATTCTTGTACTGTGACCCCGTTAAGAGCGAGGGGGTGAGGCAATATGGGTCTTAATGTACG
>CAUDMG010001977.1:677500-685000 GCA_958450375.1 Homarus gammarus | reverse complement strand
CTAAATAAAGTGTGTGTGTGTGTGTGTGTGTGTGTATGTGTGTGTCTGTGTGTGTGTGTGTGTGTGTGTGTGTGTGTGTGTGTGTGGAGGTCAATCTATAGCACACCTGTAATTCTCATAATTTATTGGTAACTTTATTTTGTTCAATGTAAGTGACTTCTTTCTTTCTTTCTTTCTTTCTTTCTTTCTTTCTTTCTTTCTTTCTTTCTTATCTATTTCTACCACGTGAAAGATTAATATTGTGAGTTCAGATATTGTTGTTCTTCTAGGTTATAAATGGTCGATTGTGGTTGTGGTAGTAATTGTGGTAGGCGATAGTGGTTGTGGTATAATGGTAGTGGTGATTTTTGTAGTAGGGATTGTGGTTGTGGTAGTGGTAATGTTATTGGTAGTAGTTGTAATTGTTGTATAGTGTTAGTGATTGTGGTTATAGTAGGAATAGTGGTAATTGTTGTAATGTTGGTGGTTGTGGTTATAGTAGGAATAGTGGTAATTGTTGTAATGTTGGTGATTGTGGTTATAGTAGGAATAGTGGTAATTGTTGTAATGTTGGTGGTTGTGGTTATAGTAGGAATAGTGGTAATTGTTGTAATGTTGGTGGTTGTGGTTATAGTAGGAATAGTTGTAGTTGTAGTAGTGGGTTGTGGGACTTGTGGTTGTGCCATTTCTTCCCTCCTCTAACCTTCTCTCCCTCATTCCCTCCCTGCCTTCTCCTTCCTCACTACCCTCCCTCCCTCCCTCCCCCCCCCACACACACAGGTCGTTCAGGTAATGTTTACAATTGCTCTGCTGCACCGCCACCATCGTCTTGTTTATGTTTACACCTGGGTCTTAATTACGTCCCCCCGTGCTCCACTTTCTTGTTATTCACTCTCTCTCTCTCTCCTTCCCTCTCTGCTCACCCTCCCTCCTTCCCTCTTTCCTTCCCTCTCTGCTCATCCTCCCTCCTTCCCTCTCTCCTCATCCTCTCTCTTCCAGGATAAAATGGAATAGATATTTCGGTAGCTGGAAGGGAAAGTTCGACTCGTTGTAAAATATCAAGACGATCAGGTGATGTTTGTGTTTACATTAATCAGCTGTTGTTGGTGACGTTATCTACCGCCTGATTATAATGACGTCATCTACCACCTAATTATAATGACGTCATCTACCACCTGATTATAATGACGTCATCTACCGCAGCAGGTGTCTTTTGATGTCCTCTTTTAGTATGTAGTGTCCACGCCTCCTGGCATCACAGGGGGGCGTGGTAGAGGGCGTGTGGGGGCCAGGAGGTCGGGGGCGTGTAGCGTGGAGGTGTGGTATATAGGTGTGTAAGGGCCCTCAGTACCATGGGGGTAGAAGGCGTGGAGGCGTGTAGGGGCCCTCACTATCCTGGGGGCAGGGGTCGGGGTGGGCCACTGTTGACACCTCTGTGGACAGTGTCGGCGTGTGCTTCTCAATGACCTCTTGAATATTAATGAGGGAGGGCAGGAATGGTCTTATGGCCCTCCCTCCCTCCCCTCCCTCCCTCCATTCCCTCCCTCCCGGCCCTCCCTCCCGGCCCTCCCTTGCATTCTTCTATTACGTCCCTACTCCCTCCCTCCTTTGCATTCTGTTATTGCCTCATTCCCTCCCTCTCTCCCTCTCCTCACTCCCCTCTCTCCCTCCCTCATATCTCTCTCTCCCTCCCTCTCTCCCTCCCTCCCCTCTCCCCCCCTATTCTCCCCTCGCCCTCCCTCCTCAACAACCTGCAGGGGCTAGAATGAAAGAAGGAAGAGAAAGAAAGAAGGAAATAAGGAAAGAGAGAAGAAGATAGAAGAGAGAAAACAAACGGATACAAATTGTTTAATGATTCCTCCTCCCCTTTCTCCCCCTTCCTCCTTCTTCTCCCTTTCCCTTCTCTCTTATTCTCCTTCCTTGACCCCTTTCCCTATCAGCCCCTTCTTCCCCTTCCTCCCCTTACCTTCTCCCTTCCCTCTTCCCTCTTTACATCCCCTACCCTTCACCCTTCATCCCCCTTAGTAACTTGTGTGGGAAAGGAGTTGAAAAAAAGGGGGAGGAGAGGGGAAGTGTGTAGAGAAGGGGAAAAGAAGAGACAAAACCTCGACTTGTATCCCCCCCACCCACCCCATCCCACCCCTGTAACGGGATGGGAAAGGCAGGTGTGATGGGGGGGGGGGTAGAGAAGTAGGAGAGAGAGATGTAAGAGACAGATTGAACAGGTGAGAGAGAGAGAGAGAGAGAGAGAGAGAGAGAGAGAGAGAGAGAGAGAGAGAGAGATAGAGAGAGAGAGAGAGAGAGAGAGAGAGAGAGAGAGATACCAAAAACTAGAAGACGATAAAAATGAATATAAAGAAGAAGAAGAAGATAGGAGGATAGAATTTGGTGGGGAAGAAGGAAAGACTGAAAGAGAGGGGAAGAGAATGATGGAATAAGGGAAACAGAAGAAAATGAGGGAGGAAGATGG
The DNA here is from genome assembly GCA_958450375.1 of Homarus gammarus. Lineage (NCBI taxonomy): Eukaryota > Metazoa > Arthropoda > Malacostraca > Decapoda > Nephropidae > Homarus > Homarus gammarus. Next base: position 682,551 of record CAUDMG010001977.1, on the reverse strand, counting down.
GAGGAATGGATGAGAGAGGGAGAGAGAGAAAGTAGGAAAATATGATAAAGGATGATATAAAGAGGTAGAGAATAGGTAAGATAAATGAGGAAGACGAAGAAGGAATAAGAAATGAGGAAAATTTCAGAAAGATAGTGGTGGTAGTAGTGGTGATGGTGGTAGATTGTAGTTGATGGTGGTGAATGGTAATGGTTAGTGATGATAGGAGTGGTGATAGTGGTAATTGATGATGTTGGTAATGGTGGTAAGTAATGACAATGGTAGTGGTGGTAGTGGTGGTGGTGGTAGTGGTGGTAGTAGTGGTGGTGGTAGTGGTAGTGGTAGGTGGCGATGGTGGTAGGTGGGTGTGGGAATTTTAGGCGTGGGTAAGAGATAAAAGAAGGAAGAATAGGGAGGGAGGGAGGGAAGGAGGGGGGGGGGGCAGGATGGAGGGAGGGAGGGAGGGAGGGAAGGAGGGAGGGAGGGAGGGTGGGACAGAAGAGTATGTGAACGGGAAGACAAGAGGGGAGGGAGGAAAGGAAAGGGGTGGAAAGGGAGGGGGAGAAAGGGGATGTAAAGGAAGGGAGGGGAAGGAGAAGGGAGGGAGAAAAGGGGTAAAAACGGTGATGTGGTTAAGGGTGGGTATAGAAAGGGAGTGGCGAGATGTACAAAGGGAAGGAAAGGAGGAGGTGCACAAGAAAGGAGGAGAGGAGGTGCACATTGGGGAGGAAAAAAGGTGCACATGAGGGTATATAGGAGAGACGGTGCACATATCACAGGTCGTGTACACAGGTAAGTTAGTCGTGTACATACGTGACTCAGTACAGGTATACATGCTATGGAAGGATCGTGTGTGTGTGTGTGTGTGTGTGTGTGTGTGTGTGTGTTAATATATGGGTCGGTGCCGGGGTTGTTCACAAGACGATGAGATAGAGAGGATTTGAAGAAAAATTCTCTCTCTCTCTCTCTCTCTCTCTCTCTCTCTCTCTCTCTCTCTCTCTCTCAGCTAGGTGTGGGTAACCTCAGTAGGTCACACCCAGAGTTTATCTTGGTTACCGTCCGACACAAGGGCGGTCAACACCCCCCCCCCCCTCTTCTTCCCATCCATTCTGAGGTGTAGAAGGAGGATGGAGGAGGAGGAGGAGGAGGAGGAGGAGGAGGAGGAGGAGGAGGTGGTGGTGGTGGGTGAAGGAGGCGGTGTAGGAGGAGGAGGTCGCTGCTAGGCTTGTGATCACCATTGACCAGCGAGTAATACTGATGATTATACAGAAACGTTGTAGCGTAATGTTGGGGGTGTGTGTACTGGTGGTGGGCAGGGGTGTGTAGCCCACTACTGGTGGTGGTGGGCAGGTGTGTGTAGCCCACTACTGGTGGTGGTGGGCAGGGGTGTGTAGCCCACTACTGGTGGTGGTGGGCAGGGGTGTGTAGCCCACTATTGGTGGTGGTGGGCAGGGGTGTGTAGCCCACTACTGGTGGTGGTGGGCAGGGGTGTGTAGCCCACTACTGGTGGTGGTGGGCAGGGGTGTGCAGCCCACTACTGGTGGTGGTGGGCAGGGGTGTGTAGCCCACTACTGGTGGTGGTGGGCAGGGGTGTGTAGCCCACTACTGGTGGTGGTGGGCAGGGGTGTGCAGCCCACTACTGGTGGTGGTGGGCAGGGGTGTGCAGCCCACTACTCTGGCCAGGGCTATGTATGTCTGTCTCTGTCTGTCTGGCTGTCTGTCTCATTATGTCTGCCTGATTATCTCTGGTTTCCGTCTCTCTGTCTGTCTTTCATTAATAGTCTTTTTTCCTGTCTGAATATCTTGGTCTGTCTACCTTCTGTCTCTCTGTTTCTCTCTCACCTTCAAGGCCGCTGCAACCATCATCACTCTCTCTCTCTCTCTCTCTCTCTCTCTCTCTCTCTCTCTCTCTCTCTCTCTCTCTCTCTCTCTCTCCTTTATCTTTCCAAGTACACACTACACCACAACTACAACCACCACCACCACAACTACTACCACACATCCCCTCACCACCACCACCACAACTACCACACACCCCCTCACCACCACCACAACTACCACACACCCCCTCACCACCACCACCACCACCACCACCACAACTACTACCACACATCCCCTCACCACCACCACCACAACTACCACACACCCCCTCACCACCACCACAACTACCACACATCCCCTCACCACCACCACCACAACTACCACACACCCCCTCACCACCACCACCACCACCACCACCACACACCCCCTCACCACCACCACCACAACTACCACACACCCCCTCACCACCACCACCACCACCACCACCACCACAACTACCACACACCCCCTCACCACCACCACCACCACCACCACCACTAATACTCCTTAATTTTCATATATATATTTTTTCCTTATTATTTTTGTTTTCATTATTCCTACAATTTTTTCCCCCATACATAATATTTTTTTCCCTCCTACCTGTCCAGTTACTTGAGGCGAGAGGGACACTTGGGGAAGGTCGTCAAACTGTAGCGGTGTGTATTATTTTAATTTTTTTCCCTCCTCTTCACCATCCGTCTTTCTAATTTGCATACAGGTTGACCAAGCGGCGACCACAACATAGCGATGGGCCTCCGTGGCGTGAAGGGGTTTTTGTGCGTGTGTATGTGTGTGTGCGTGTGTGTGTGTGTGTGTGTTTTAATGTGAATCTTCTTCGGCAATTACCTGGAGAGAGAGAGAGAGAGAGAGAGAGAGAGAGAGAGAGAGAGAGAGAGAGTGTGTGTAACTTACCTACCTGTACCGAATCGACTGCACAGGTGTTAATAATGAATGATATTTATTTCTATTTAAATCTACGTAATAATATCAACGAATATATACACCCATACATAAATAACTCTCTGTACATAAACAAATACAAACATATAAATAAATATCTATGTATACAGTATATAAACGAAGATGTATATGTATAAATAACTAAATATATGCACACGTGCTGTTACAACTAGGGGTAATAAACAGTTGCATGTCATTCCACAGCTTGGGTCGTGGTGTACAGGCAAGGTTGGGTCTGGGTTGAGAGTCGTAACGCATAAATTGTGTTCCTGTGAGAGATGATAGCCCGCCTGCCGTTGCCCTTCACACTCTGTCTATCCTGCCGTTCTATCCTGCCGCTGCCCTTCACACTCTGTCTATCCTGCCGTTCTATCCTGCCGTTCTGCTCTGTCATTCTGGCCTGTCGTTCTAGCCTGTCGTTCTGACCTGTCGTTCTAGCCTGCCGTCTTAGCCTGAACCCCAGCCTGAATCCCATCCTGCCTTTGTATCTTGGGTCAGAGCCTGCTTTCTAGTCTCTCGTCCTATCATAAGGTATCCTAGCCGGCCGTCTTTAACCTGTTTTTTTTTCTATCCTGTACCCTACGTCCTATCCTACGTCCCATCTATCTTCCTATCCTGCCTTCTGATCCTGCTTGATATCCTACCTCCCTCTCCCTTTATCATTATCTATCCTGTGCCTATTCTTTTATCTATATCTATGTGATTGTTTAGCACTGTCTTCCCTTGATTACCTGTTCGTCCTCATTAAAGGTGTGTGTGGGGGGAGGGGGGGGGGAGGGGGGGGTAACAAGTTCTCGTGGGTGTCTGAGGGAGAGTGATTATTTTTTTGGTATATTGTATTCCTGTTAAAATAGTCATGTGTATAGGAAATGCAGTATTGTGTGTACATATGTGTAAGAAAGGCAGTGTTGTGTGTACATGTGTGTAACTATGTGGTCATGTGTGTAGGAAGGACAGTGTTGTGTGTACATGTATGTAACTATGTGGTCATGTGTGTAGGAAGGACAGTGTTGTGTGTACATGTGTCTGTAACTGTGTAGTCATGTGTGTAGGAAGGACAGTGTTGTGTGTACATGTGTCTGTAACTATGTGGTCATGTGTGTAGGAAATGCAGTGTTGTGTGTACATGTGTGTGTAACTATGTAGTCATGTGTGTATAGGAAGGACAGTGTTGTGTGTACATGTGTGTAACTATGTAGTCATGTGTGTAGGAAGGGCAGCGTTATGTGTACATATGTATGTGTGTGTGTGTGTGTAATTTAAGTAATATTTTTGTGATGATAAATTCCACACACACACACACACACACACACACAAAGTTTATCAATGACGCCCACACATACACGGCATCCCATTATTCACTCAAACCTAAACAACCACGTTAATGTGTGTGTGTGTGTGTGTGTATGCGTGAGTGTATATGTATGTCGGTCTATGTTGATAATCCTTGTCAAACTTACCGGAAAAATGCCACACACACACACACACACACACACACAGTTATCGGTAATTCACAAACTCTCATCCGGTATTTTTACATCACTTTGCCGTCTTTCATGTAGAGATACTGCCACAGAATTACCTTAGGTCGGGATGGCTCTGGCTTGTCCCTAACGCTGCCTGCAATAAAGAAGTAAAATGTTATAGGTACATAAAATCCTCTACTTTGGTTGAAAATACATCAATAAAGCGAAGCAAAAGTTCCTCAGCCAAGCGCTAGTGTGACACAGTGGCCGTGTCTTGACCCTTGTAATGGTCCATGGCTTCGGCTTCGTGTGATTACTGTTTTTGTGTCTGTGTATATTTAGTAATTATCAGGTTCTTGTTTGTTAGGTTGTAAGTGTTGAAGGTTTGGATTTGGATAAGTTAATGATAATAATGATAATAATGATAATAATAATAATCTCGCCAATTATATTTCTAATTAATAATAAGAGTAATTATAAAATATCAACATTAACGAAAATAACAGAAAATTATAATACAAGAGATATAAATTACAGTAGTATTATAATTCACACTTAAGGACCCGCAACATGTACAAGGGAAGTCTGGTGCAGGGAAACGAACACATTCCAAGGTGGTGGTGTACTAGAGGTAGGCTGGGGATAGGCCTAGGCGCCGTGAACCAGGGAGACGCGGCTCATTTGCATACTGGGCATAACACTCCGCTAAACACGCAGATCACCTCCGATACGCCCAGCACCCACCACCCCTATACCCACACCACCCACCACCCCTATACCCTGGGC
>CAUDMG010001977.1:650000-675000 GCA_958450375.1 Homarus gammarus | reverse complement strand
CACACACACACAAACCTCCCTCCCCCCACACACTACCCCCCCACACACACACAAACCTCCCTCCCCCCACACACTACCCCCCCACACACACACAAACCTCCCTCCCCCAACACACAACCCCTCCTCACCTCCCCCCAACCCCTCCTCACCTCCCCCCAACCCCTCCCCCCCTAACCCCCCCCCACAAGTAAACAAGCTGCTACCTTACCTAACATAAACCACGACTACTGTTGTTAGTGAAAGAGTTATGGTCATTAGGATCACGTGACGAGCCTTAATGACCAGCCATCAAACTATCGGTCATCAAGAGGCAGGAACGAGGTTGTTTGACACGGTGTAAACAAACGGGGATTATAATGTAAACAGTAAACACATAGAACACACACAGGACAAACACACAACTTAACACAGAACAAACACAGTACAAACAAACAAACAAACACATTAATAGCCAAGCAAACAAACAAACAAACACATTAATAGCCAAGCAAACAAACAAACAAACACATTAATAGCCAAGCAAACAAACAAACAAACACATAAATAGCCAAGCAAACAAACAAACAAACACATTAATAGCCAAGCAAACAAAAACAAAACATCAACATAAACAAACAAATATTATCAAGAGAGTGTTTACAGACGTTGTTCGTGGTTGTAATCTAAACACTGACCCAATCCATGTCGGGGTACTGGACACAACATCAGGTGGTCCTTAATGAAAATATTTGGGCTCGAGTCTTCATAGGTGGAAGATTCAAGGTTGCTAATTTAAATATTACTAATTTATGCATTTGGCTGAGTATTGTTGTTTTAATAAGGATATATGTAAAAAAAATTAAGGGGGGGAGGACGAGGGAGGGGGTAGGAGGGGAAGGGGGAGGGGGTAGGAGGGGGCAAGGGGAAGGGGGGGCAAGGGGAGGGGTGGAATAATCTGTTTTGGTTTTGTGATGAATCTGGGACGACTGTTGTTGTTGTTATTGTTGTTCTTGTTGTTGTTTTTGTTGTTGCTAATGTTGATATTATTATTATTATTATTATTATTATTATTATTATTATTATTATTATTATTAGATTTGTTAATATATTCGTGCATTTCAATAATAATCTCAAAGTTAAATTGATGATTAGAGAAATACTTTAGTCGCTACAGAAAAAAACTACAAAAAAATTAGCAAAATCCCACTAAAGAAAAAATAATTACTGGGAAATTTGTAGCCTAAGGCCCTGGGCTAGAGTTTGTATGTGTCTTAACTCATTCCCCAGCGTTCCTCCTCATTTTCCAGCGTTCCACCTCATTCTCCCGCGTTACACCTCATTCCCCAGCGTTCCTCCTTATTCCCTAGCGTTACACCTCAATCCTAAGCGTTCCTCCTCATTTCCCAGCGTTCCACCTCATTCTCCAGCGTTCCACCTCATTCCCCAGCGTTACACCTCATTCCCCAGCGTTCCTCCTCATTCCCTAGCGTTACACCTCAATCCTAAGCGTTCCTCCTCATTCTCCAGCGTTCCACCTCATTCTCCAGCGTTCCACTTTATTCTCCAGAGTTCCACTTCATTTTCCAGCGTTCCTCCTCAATCTTAAGCATGCGTGTGTGTGTGTGTGTGTGTGTGTGTAATGGTCCAAGAAGTGGTTGGTGGCACTGGCACTCATTGGAGCCACATTAATGAGGGTCAGGTGTGAATATAACACCTGTGGAGCTCTCGTGTTGACGTTAATCACACATACAAGTAAACGAACACACCTGGGGGCATTCACCTATCTCATCAGCCAGGTTTGGGACTCTGGGATGTTGGGACTCTAGGATGTTGGGACGGCTCACCCCAGCCACATCCATTCCTCCCCCCTTACCCACACCCCTCACCACCCACCACACTCTTCCTTCACCCCTACCCCTCACCTACCCCCCTTACCCATCCCACACCCCTCCCTCACCCCTCCCTCACCCCTACCCCTCCCCCTACCTAAACAATAGCAAAGGCCATGACACCAACACTTGTTTCTGTTTCTTGATTTGTTATGTTGACTTTCTTATTGTTTCAAGACACAAGACCAGGAGGAGGAAGAGGAGGAGGGGGGGGAAGAAGAAGAAGAGGAGGGGGGGGGGGAAGAAGAGGAGGTCCGCAATGCAGCTCTGTGTACTGCAGTTGGTGCCTTGTGGATGACGACTTTGTTGCTGTTGAGGTTAAAGTTTTATACTGTAGCGGGAATCACTGTTGGTTAAGACACAGCTGTAAGACAATGATGTACACTGTTAATTTTGGGTCCTCTGTGTGGGGGGTCTGGGTGTGTGTGTGGGCGGGGTGTTACAGGACCACACAAACAATAAACCACACTCAACAAACACCCTCTCTCACATCCACACATAAAGGACTAACCATTTAAACGAGATCTTTTATATCGACAAAACAGCCTTCATTACACGCCTAGATCAATATTGACTGGTAACACGCGATTGCCAGCCTGATCCAATGATTATAATGTGTGTGTGTGTGTGTGTGTGTGTGTGTGTGTGTGTGTGTGTGTGTGTGTGTGTGTGTGTGTGTGTGCGTGTGTTAGTTTAAACGGTACTAAAAGAGACATCCAAGGTGTATTAAATCCTATATAACCGTAAACATTCTGTCCCATGATATAATTTTTTGGACAGGTGGGTAATATAGGTTGTTTGGACAGGTGATTAATATAGGATGTTTGGATAGGTAATTTACAGGTTACTTACATTTGTATTTGGACAGGTAACTTAATATCATTTTGACAGGTAAATCAAGACAGATTTTTTTACAGGTAATTTGTATAGGTTTTGACAGGTGATATACAGTTTTTGGACAGAATATAGTTTTTATTTTGACTTTCACGGTAAAGAGGAAATTCCTGTCACATAAAATATTACGGGTTAATGTTGTGTCACTGAAGAGTGGCTAACCTAACCTAACCTAACCTACCTTGGCAGGTTCTTGTTAAGTGATATAAATATATTGAGCTATTTTATTGGGCTATTTTATTGGACTATTTTACTGAGCTATTTTACTGAGCTATTTTATTGAGCTATTTTACTGAGCTATTTTATTGAGCTATTTTACCGAGCTATTTTATTGAACTATTTTAATGAGCTATTTTTTAGCTATTTTATGTACGTATGTATGTATGTCGAATTATATTTGTTATTTGCATTCTGATATATTATTTATTTTACTTTTATTTCTATTTTATGTTATTCTCGTTTATTTTATTATATTTTCCTTTTATTTTTATTTTCATAAATATTTTCACACAATTACGACTTTAAAATTATCTATCATTAAAATCTTTCTCTCATTCTCGCCTTCTTCAATCTTTCTTTTCTCTCCTTCTCTCCTCTCTGTCTCATTCTCTTCCTCTCTCTCCTTATCACCCATCCTCCACATTATCTAAATATCTCATAATTTGACGTTTTTTATTTATTTATTTTTTCCTTCGGTGAAAACAACTGATCTGTGTGGACGATAGGATAGTATTTCCGGATAACACACATCAATTTATCTCTATTTCCAGGAGATTATTATTATTTCCACTGTAATTCCCCCGTTTATCTCACTTTATCTTTTATCATATCGACGTTTAGTTTCACAGGTCAAAGACGGTCCTTACCACACCACTCTCTCCCTCTTCCTCCTCCCAAAAATGGATACAAAATGAACGTTTACTTTGTTTTGTATATCGTAGTTCTATCTACTTAATGATATCCGGTTATTAGTCCGGTATACAGGGAAGGGAAGAAGAGGAAGAGGAGGGGGAGGAGAGAAAGAAATTGTAAATGATAGAATTTCCTCTTCCCTCCTCCCCTCCTTTTTCCTTCCTCTTTCTCTTTATCCTTCCCTCTTCCTTTCACTTTCTCTCTCTTCTTTCTCCTTATTCTTTTCTCCTTCCTCTCTCTTTCTCCCCCCCCCCCTTTTCTACCTCTCCCTCTTTTTTCTTTACCATTACTAATTAAACACAGGTATCATTCTCACCTGTCTCTTAACACTACCTTTAATTAATTATGTTTCAATTAAATTCCTGTAAGTTGAATAAACAGTAAATAAAGGAGATGAAAATAAAGTGATAAACAGGGTAATAACGATAATGACGATACTAAACGTTAATCATTTTACAATTCTTATTTTATGTTGTATTAATTTATCTAAATCTATTTATTGTTTGTATTAAAGAGTTCTTGTCTCTAAAAGGTCAATAAATTCAAGAAAAAAAATAAATTTCAAATTCTATCAGAAACTAATGAATACAATAGTGACAATTAGATGAATTTTTGGTATATATTTTTCTCTAGTTTAATTTGTATTCACGATCATTATTCTCTAAGTTATTTTTCTATTTAATATCTTACTATTTTACTCTTTTAAAAACCACTAAGTAATGATATTGTTTTTTTTTCTTTCAATCATCTTTTATTGCTATTTCCTAATTATATATTTTTATCAATATTGCTTTAATCTAAGTTACTTGAATTAAAAAAAATACCATGAAACACTAATACATTTTTCTGTATTTTTTAAACTGTTGTTAAAATACTTATTGATAAAACAGATATAATTAATAATACCTTCACAAATTATTAACCTCAAATTATCTACTTTTTAAAACTTTTTTTTTTTTTTTAATTTACCAACAATTATAATCAAAATAATTCCTTAGTTATCCTTTAAATTTACATCTGAAAGTCGGCCCCTACGTCACAACTAAACAACAACAACAAAAATAATAACAACAACAACAACAAAACACAACAACAACAACAAGACGCAACAATATCAACAAGAAAACAGCAAAAACAGGAAAACAAACAACAACAAGACACAACAATAACAACATAATCACCTGGGCAAATTCCCTTCACAAACTGACAAATTCTCTTTCACAATTTCTTCTCCAATTTACCTGTATTTACCTGTATCATAATTAACCCAGAGTCTTTTTCAAGTCTATTTCTAAATCTATTTTACCTGTAACAGCCCCGAAATATATATCAGAGCTAATTACAGGTAGATTCTGGCTAAAGGTAATACAAAATAGTAAGATGGCTAAACTACTACTACTACTACTACTACTTATATGACTTCCACCATCACTCCTACCACCACCATCACCATCAACACACACACACACACACTGGAGGTAGTAGGAGGAGGAGTAAGAGTAGTAGCAGGAATAGTCGTAGCAGTAGTAGTAGGAGGATGAGAATGAGGAGTAGTAGTAGTAGTAGTAGGAGTAGTAGTAGTAGGAGGAGGAGGAGGAGTAGTAGCAGGAATAGTCGTAGCATTAGTAGTAGGAGGATGAGGATGAGTAGTAGTAGTAGTAGTAGTAGTAGTAGGAGTAGGAAGGGGTGACCACGCGCCATATCTTACGGACTGTCGCTCTAAGGCCCGACCAACCAAACACCCCCCCACCACCACCACCCCCCCCGTCGCGTGTGTTTGGATTGTGGTTAACCTGTATTAATCTGAGTGTCGCCTGAGGACAAATCCCACCTTAATTTATCTAAACTCCTCCACGACACGTAAGAGTAAACTAACCTCTAAGAGTCTTACATTATCGTACGTTAAAGTCGTCGCCCCGTCGATATCGTAAACTTCAAGCCGAGTCGACGCATCAAAGTTACGGTAAAAAAAAAAATAAAAAATAAAAATAATAAATTGTAAAATGTCTTAGGGCAATTATACCGCCGCCATGTTGGTTGTTTATGCTGTAGGTTATATATGAAGCCGTTAAGATTCGCTCACCCCACCTAGAGTTAACGGGGAGCTTGGTAGTCTCCCTCAGGTTGTGGGGAGGGTAGGAAGTGGGAGAAAACGAAGAAGGAAAGGAGGGAGGGGAGTTATGGGATGGATGGAAGAAAGAGGGGGAAGAGGAGGCAGAGGAGGGCAAGGGAGGGGCAAGAGAGGGAAAGGAGGGGGAAGAATGGGCAGGAATGGGGGAGGGGTGAAGAGAGGGTAGAGGAGATGGGAAGGGATAGTGGGTGACGGGAGGAAAGGGGAGGGGAGGTGGTGGGAGGGATGGCGTGAACAGCCGCTGACCGCAGTGCTAACGAGTGCGGAAATGGACTAACTACCCCATTAAGACCTGACAATGGGCGTCTACAAGTGTGATAACCGCCCGCTACAGCTCACACACCCATTACCACACTCTCTCAGCTCTCACACCCATTACCACACTCTCTCAGCTCTCACACCCATTACCACACACTCTCTCAGCTCTCACACCCATTACCACACACTCTCTCAGCTCTCACACCCATTACCACACACTCTCAGCTCACACACCCATTACCACACACTCTCAGCTCACACACCCTATACCACACACTCTCAGCTCACACACCCATTACCACACTCAGCTCACGAGGGCCGAGTGCTGTGAGCTATGACCACATGACTGCCCTGGGTGAAGTCAGTCCCACTCTAAGCAGCCTCTCCTGACCTGACTGATCGTGGCTGCTAGCGAGTGAGGGTGTTTTGCGGATCACCTGAAGGAATGTATTGTTAACACTTACAAATACTTATTCTCATTGCACTTACAAAAATCATCAACACACTTATAAGCACTTACCATTACACTTACACTTACACTTATAAACACTTAGGGTAGAGTCTCAGGGTAATTGGGAAACCATTCTTCAGGTCGGGTTATCATCACTGTGGCGGAGGTAAAGTGTGCCTTGTTACGTGTGCTCCAATTGGCTCGTAAAGTAATTAGTATTAGGATCACCTGAAGATTAGGCACCCTACTTTTATTTGTAATTCATGAGTAACTGCCCTATTACACATACATACATACATACATACATACATACATGCATACATACATACATACATACATACAGCTACTACAAAACTACTACCATTACGACTAGTACAATAGCAACAACTACTATTACTACCACAACTACACAACAACAATTCCAACCACAACCAATAAAGCTATTAACGAGGCCATCACTATAACAATTATTACTAGTTTCTTTCTTTTTTTCTTTCTTTCTTTCTTTATTTCTTTCTTTCTTTCATTCTTTCTTTCTTTCATTTATTCCTTCTCTCTTGCACTCCCTTTTTTCCTTTCTCTTCTCCATCTCCTCTCTCTCTCTCTCTCTCCTTACATCTCCTACCCATTCCACCCCTCCCCATCAAACATCATCCCCCCCCTTCCCTTCCCCCCCCCCATTTCCTCAACCCTCTATTTTGTTCCTCCCCATCACTCACCCCTTCTACCCTAACCCCTCTCCCCCCATCAATCCTCTTTCTTCCCCCCATCAATAACCTCCTCCTCCCCATCACCCCATCAAAGAATCACCCCACCAACACTTAGGAGGCGAGGGGGGAGTAAATACCTTCTTTCCCTCCTCTCCCCTCCCCTCCCCTCCCCCCAACCATCTCCTGGACACTGAAGGATTTATCGCTGGCCATGTGTGTGTGTCCCCCCCTCCCTCTCCCCCTCCCCTCCCCTCCCCCTCCTCCCCCGACAATAACAATGATCGCGATGGTATTATTGACCAGTCGACGTGTTGGGAGTTAATCTCTATTGGAGTGATGCAGCTGTCCTGTGACGTGGTGCTGTGACGTGTTGCTGTGATGTGGTGTTGTGACGTGTTGCTGTGACGTGGTGCTGTGACGTGTTGTTGTGACGTGATGCTGTGACGTGTTGCTGTGACGTGATGCTGTGATGTGTTGCTGTGATGTGGTGCTGTGACGTGTTGCTGTGACGTGTTGCTGTGACGTGATGCTGTGACGTGTTGCTGTGATGTGGTGCTGTGACGTGATGCTGTGACGTGTTGCTGTGATGTGGTGCTGTGACGTGTTGCTGTGACGTAATGCTGTGACGTGATGCTGTGATGTGGTGCTGTGACGTGTTGCTGTGACGTAATGCTGTGACGTGTTGCTGTGACGTGTTGCTGTGACGTGTTGCTGTGACGTGTTGCTGTGACGTGATGCTGTGACGTGTTGCTGTGATGTGGTGCTGTGACGTGTTGTTGTGACGTGATGCTGTGACGTATTCCTCTAACAAGATAAAGGTTATGTAATGCTGTAATTATATAACGTTATATATAAATAAATAATATATATAATCCAGGTAAATTAGTAGTTATAGACATCTTCATAAAATAACAAAACATCACACGATAACAATTATAGATATGTGTTATATTTACCTATTTATTCCAATTACGTATGTTTATTAGGAAGTCATGTGTCTATAGATGTAATTGGTTAAATTGGGGGTTATCGGTGTGGGTCCATCTGTTACGGTCGTGACTTAGGTCGTTACTAGGATATAAATTGGTAATTCTGTGGTGCCCAACTACAGCTGTCAGCTTTATCAATAATAGTTGGCTATGAACCACGATGCTGGGTGAACTGGCTGGAGTTATGTTGTGGTGATTCTCTCTCTCTCTCTCTCTCTCTCTCATAATGATTGGTGATTGGTGTCGTAATTCAGTCATTATAATCGCTCCTCTAATCGCTGTTACCATCAACCCAAAATTACTTTAAACCAGTCTTCCAGTCAGTCTCACAGTCAGTTTTCCAGTCAGTCTCCCAGTCAATTCATCACAGTTACACTTAATAATTGTCTTTTAGGGATCAGGTCAGGTCAGCCTAGAATAAGGTCATGTTAGGTCATATCAGATAGACCATGATCCTGGTATTTACAAGGTCAGGTCAAGTCAGGTAAGCTCGGATGAACAGACTCTTTTGCTCTCGCTCCTACACCCGTCTGTCCGTCCGTACGTCCGTCCTATCACATTATATCTGCAGAGTTCCGTAAACATCTTCCACACACGAGGGTCACGAGAGGTCATAAAAGGTCACAGGGGGTCACAGGGTTTACACGGGGTCCCAAAAGTCACCGGGATCCCAGGGGGTAACGAGAGGTCACATGGGGTCAAAGAGGTCATAAGAGGTCACACGGGGTCACAGAGGTCATGCGGGGCCACGGAGGTCATAAGAGGTCACACGGGGTTACGGAGGTCACACAAGAGTAACAATATATGTCATCTCATCTAAGTGATTTCACGGCTGAGATGACGACCTCCCTCTCCCCTCCCTCTCTCTCTCTCTCTCTCTCTCCTCCCTCTCCCTTCCCTCTCCTCTCACTTTAACTCCCACTCTCTCTCCCTCTCTCTGTTAAACTCCTCCATCACCTTCCCCTTCCTCTTCCCTCTCCTCCCCTCTCATCCCATACTCATCCCCCTCCTCTATTGTTCCTATCTCCTCCCTTTAACAATCCCCTCCCCTCTCCCCTCCTCTCCTCTCCCCTCTCCTTCCATCACCCCTCCTCTCCCCTTCCCTCTCCTCCCCTCTCATCCCATACTCTTCCCCCTCCTCTACTGTCCCTATCTCCTCCCTTTAACAATCCCCTCCCCCACCTCTCCTCCCCTCCCCCACCTCTCCCCCCCTCCCCCCCTCCCCTCCCCTCCCCTCCCGACGGCTCATCACCAGGGAAGAACTTGCTCTTGGGGACAATTACGCTGATTGGTGCACAAGAGGTCTCCCCCCCCACCCCCCACCCCCCTCCTTCCTCCCCACGCCCTCTCTATATCTCTATCTCTCTCTTCCCCCTCCCTTCTCCCCATCACCCCCCCTCCCCTATCTCTCCGTCTCCTTATCAAGAAAATATAAACAAAACAAAATAAAATTCGAATAAAATAATGAAAACAAAAATAAAACACCAAAAAATATAGTGACCAGAAAACTATTTACCAGGTCTTAAAATTTTGGGTTGGTAAAAATTTTATTATTTAGGAAAGAGAATAAAGTCTAAAAGTACTTAATATTTTTGTATACATATGTCGGTAAAAATCCCACATTAAAATGAAAATAAATAAGTTTTTAAATCTAATCTTTTAATTCGTAAATGTTGAAGGATTAAAGTTTTGAATTAGTTGAATGTTAATAATTTAATATAAGACTATTTATTTCTTCTCATTATTAGAAAAAAAAATTCCAAACTGGGATTATTTTTTCTTCGGAATTTTTGATTCGTTTAAAAACTCCTCAAGTGGAATTTCTTAAACATTTTGATTCAGGATTCTAAGACATCCAATGACAACACGCCGCCTCAAAGATACCATACCGACCTCACAGCCAATCAAAACACTCCGATAAGACACCAGAGAGACTCCCCAACCAATCTAAACCAAGAAAAAGGATACATATAACCCCATTAAGCAAAATATTCCTCTTCTCTCTCTCTCTCTCTCACACACTCTCTCTATCTGGCCTTCTCTCTCTATCTCCATCTCGCCACGCTGACTATATAGAGGTGGTGGTGGTGCTGGCTCGAAGCTGGTGGGTAATGGCGGGTATATTTCACGGCGGGATTATGACCGTCAGTAGCGTCTCCTGGCGGGATCCCTGGCTAAGCCGCGCCTCAATACCGCTAGGGTAAACACTCCTCGATCCCGCTGATGAGGCCAGACCTATTTAGTCAGCCCTGATTTACTAGGCAATTAGTTTTTCCCCAGCGACCATCCCGCCCTTATCGATCGGCGAGATACGGGCGGGATTTTGGCAGGTTTTTCCATCTTGGGGACGAAAGTGGTTGTACTTGAGGCGGCCATCTGATTATTTTCGCGAGATTTTGATGTCGTTTTTAAGATTGGGTGAATTTTGGCGAGATAACGTCACGATCGGGATATTTTGGTGAGATTTCGATTTTTCTTTTGCCAGATTGAGTGGAATTGGGTGAGATTGATACACGATCATAATTTATTAACAAGTTGACGATATGTATTTTTTTTTTCTGAGATAATACGAATTTGACGAGATAAAAAAAAAAGCTCTTATAATATTTTCGCGAGTTTCTTTGAGTAGTATATAGGGAATTTGTTCTGATTTTCGCGTGTTTTCTTTTGAGCTTAAGGTAATGGAAATCTCTTTAACGGACTGCTTTGCTTAAGGGGAACACGGAAGCCACTTTGATGAGCTTCTTTTAGCCGAGGATTCAACTGAAGCCTCGAGGGTGAGATGTCTCTGTAGGTCACCCTCGGAATGTGTTGGTGAGTTATCATAAAGATCTTTCTAAAAACATGAAATTATTTGATTAATATTTTTTTTTGCGGGGGAGGGAAGGGGAGGGGGGCGTAATTAGGCGACGTTTATTAGCAAATATCTTGGCGAATTTTTTTTTATTGAATATTTTGGCGAATTTTTTCTGGCATAGTCTAGCAATTTTGAGGTATTTTTGGGCGAATATCTTTGCCGAGTTATTTTGACGAAATTCCTTTAGAAATATGAAAAGTTACAATAATTTAGCATATTATTTATTACATGAAATTAAGATTAACATAATGATTCAACAAACATCAATATAAAAACACATCTAACATTATAAACGTTTAATTAACAATAAACATTTTGAACAAGTCACTTATTATCAAAGGCACACATTACTTCATAACTTTCTAACCTGCGCAGAAGTGAAGAAAACATAAGGAGGTTCTGCGCATACCTGTTGACGTCATAAATCTCTCATCAGCTGATTAGAGGAACGCGTCTTGTGTTGTGCCATCAGGTATATCACGTCCACCTCATTAGCTCTCTCTCTTTCTTTCTTTCTTTCTCTAACAGGAGGTGGAGATAGTGAGAACAGTAACAAGCATTATTGATAGGAGTAGTAGTAGTAGTAGTAGAAGTAGTAGTTGAAGAGGCAAGAACCGTCGATGCAGGAACGTGAGAGCAGTAAGACACAGCATCAACTCCGCCCCCAGGATAACAGCAGCCTCTTCCATGACCCTTGACCACGGCGAAGGACCTCATGAGAACATTACCTCTTAATCCTACCAAATCTTCTTCATGTCCTGAGGGTCAACGAAGGACCTCTGAAAGAATCCTACCTCCTTACCTACCCCCTCCCCCACTACCCATACCTCACTAACTCCCACTTTTCCTCTTCCTCCATCTCTTCCTCCTCCTCTTCCTCCTCCTCCTCCTCCTACTCTTCCTTCCTTCCCCACCACCAGCGCTCTACCATTACCAGGACATCTCACCACCACCATCAGGATGACCCCCCTCCTACCACACGCCCCCACCACCAGGTCATCCCCTTCACACCACGTCCCTACCAGGTCAGCCTCCCTCACACCACACCCCCCACCAGGTCATCCCCTTCACACCACGTCCCTACCAGGTCATCCCCCTCACACCACGCCCCCACCAAGATGACCCCCTCCTACCACACGCCCCCACCACTATGTCACCTCCCTCCCACCGCCCCCCTCCAGGATGACCCCCTCCCCTCACACCACCCCTCCTAAGGTCATTTCCCACCACACAACTTCCTTCAGTAGTGTCGGGTTCTTCGTCAGTGGTGGCCGTCAAAGAGGAAAAACCAATGGCCCTTGACAAACTATCCTCCACGGGCTGGCCACTGTCCGTTTGTGTGTGTGACAAGGCGCAAACAACCCAAACTAGCCACTTCCTGCTGATATTGTGTCGTGTGGTCATAATGGGTGAGGGTGTGTGTGTGTGTGTGTGTGTGTGTATGTGTGTGTGTGTGTGGAGAGGGGTTAGTAGATGGAAAGAGAGTGAGAGAGAGAGTAGCTTGGGGGGGGGGGGTAGAGTTAGTATAATACCCCCCTCTCCCCCCCTCTCCCCCTCCTCCCTTGTGATAATAATAAAGGATTTTCCGGCTAGTGACGATGAAGACACACGACCTAGCTCCTCACAGACAGTTACTTCCGCCTCAGATAACGCCACGAGCCTCTTGATCAAATTACATGTGATTTTCCTGAATTACCCCGAAGGAAAAGACGATACTAAAAAAATAAGAGAGAGAGAGAGAGAGAGGAAGAGAGGGAGAGGAAAAAAATATACACAACGAAGAATTCTGGAAGAGGAGGCAAGTAGTGGTCAGTGAGAGGGGGTGAGGGGGGGGTTAGTGTTGGGGGTAGTGGTCATGTCATCAATAGCGCGGGTCACTAGTTGTCGTCTATTGTCGTCTATTGTACTCAGTGTTGGTCTGTTTCCCTTCTCTCTTCTTCCCTTCCCTTCTCCTCCCTTCTATTCCACCCTCCACCAGCAGCCGGCCCAATCCGTCCCCCGCCACGCCCCCCCCCCTTCTTCTACCCTCCCGAGGTCACCAAAAGGGGCGTTCCAGGTCACCACCGGACATACATAGCTCACACACACACACACACACACACACACACACACACACACACACACACACACACACACCCACACACACACACTTTTACATGATATTGTGTGAAGTATTTTATCAGTTTGTTTATTTGTCTCTGTACCTATTCCTTTATCTATCCCCATCTATCCCTATTATTTTTCTCCCCCTCTCACCTCTCCCTTACCTGCATCTAATTCCTTATTTTTCATCCTTTCTCTCTTATTCTCTCTATCATTATATTCTATTCCTTATATTCATCTTTCTCTTCCATCTCTCTTTTATCCCCCCCTCCTCCTCCTCCTCCTCCTCCCTTCCATGCCTACCCATATCCTACCATTATCACCGTCTATTACCATCACTACCGCTACCACCATCACAAGCATCCAACTACTACCACTACTATCCTAACCAACGTCATCCATCACCACTAACAACCACCAACCACAACCATCACAACTACCACTATCACTCTTACCACCAACCATCACTACCACCACCTACCACTACCACCACTATCACTCTCACCACCAACCATCACTACCACCACAACTACCACTATCACTCTTACCACCAACCATCACTACCACCACTTACCACTACCACCACAACTACCACTATCACTCTCACCACCAACCATCACTACCACCACCTACCACTACCATCACAACTACCACGATCACTCTTACCACCAACCATCACTACCATCACCTACCACACATTTCCCACAGCCTGGCCACACGTTCTTGTGTTACAGAGGTACAAAATTGTGATATGTTTTGCCTTCCCTTAAACAAGAATTTCACCCCCACAATGGCACCCTCGGGATACGTTATAAATGCCGGGTGCCAGGCAGTGCCACCTCCTGCCCTCCCCCTACCCCCTCTCCCTCCCCCCACCCCCTCAACTTCCCACGACCCCCCTCCCCTCAGTGTGTGTATGTGTGTATGTGAGTGTAAGTTTGTGTACGTGTTTTAGGGTGGTGCTGTAAAATGTAGTTCTCTCTCTCTCTCTCTCTCTCTCTCTCTCTCTCTCGGGTTTTTGAGAGTGTTACCCCTTTGATGATGCGAGTGGTGGTGGTGGTGATAGTGGTGGTAGTTGGTGGTAGTGGTGGGAAGGTGGTGTCAGTGATTGGTAGTAGTGGTGGTGGTGGTGATAGCTGGTAGTACTAATGGTGGTGGTAGTCGCGTTAAATGTTAATGGTTTGGTTAATGGTGGTAGTGATAACAGTAGTGGTGGTAATAGTGGTAGTAGTAATAGTAGTAGTTATAACTCCTGGGAAAAACACGGTGAGGGTAAACGAGTGAGGGGACAATAGAGAACTTGATGATTGGAGAGATGAGAGAAAGTGAGGAAGAGGGAAAGAAGAATGAAGGGGGGAGGAGGGAGAAGAGTGAGATAAGCCTCCATATAACCAATGAGAGAATGGATAGAATAGGAGAAGGATAGGATAGAGGAGGTTAAGGGATAGGATAAATGAGGGGAAAATAGAGAAGAAGAGAAATAAGGGGAGAAGAAATGGAGGAACATTCTTTTTTGTTTTAATTATAAAGAAAAATAATAAACTCCATATCTATTGAAGTCAATGTTCTGTACCTATCTCTGTAACCATAACTGTACTGTACCTGTATTTGTAATTATACCTGTATTTTGTAACTGTATTTGTATATTTACCTGTAATTAAATCAATAATGTTACCTATATATATAACTTTACCTGTACCTATAAACTTACCTAAACTTTTACCTGTATCTATCTCCCTGTGTTTGTAACTGTACCTACACTGTTATTTTGTAGTTCATAAAATCTACTGAAATAACATAAGGTCGACTGTAATCAAGGAAGGTGCTGTGTACTTTTCCTGACCAGCTATAATAATTCTTCGTCCTTATCTCTGGAAGGTTGTTCAGGGTACGTGAGGGCCGTGTACGTGTTGAAGGGGGGTAGGGGGGGTAGGGGGAGGGATAGGGAGGGGTTTGTATGTATGGGTAAGGGGTGAGATGGAGGAGAGAGAGAGAGAGGGGGGGCAGGCAAAAGGGATAAAGATGGGAATAGAGAGAGAAGATAAATGATATAGTTCGTACAAGAAGTAAATGGAGTTAGTTCATGGTATAAGCCTTACATACATACATACATACATACATGGAGATAATTTCACACATATGTACACACACACACACACACACACACACACACACACACACACACACACTCACACTCACACTCACACACACACACACACACACACACACACACACACACACACACACATAATTATCTACTAACAGATAAACACGTACAGTAAGTTACGTACATAAATCCCGTACTTAACTAATATTAGAATAATCAAGTACAGGTAAGTACAGGTGAACAAGGTACATATATACAGTGATTTCCACGTACAGTACATAGGCCTTGATTACGTCCACAGGTAACAGATCACGTTCAAGCGGCACGGATGGTTTATGGTGAGGGGCGGGGGGGGTGAGGTGGATGGGTGGTTGGAGGGGGTGAGGGGTGGATGGGGCGGGGTGAGGGGTGGATGGGGCGGGGTGAGGGGTGGATGGGGCGGGGTGAGGGGTGGGGGGTGAGGGGTTGTGGGGGGTGAGGGGGTGTGAGAGGGGTGAAGGAGAGGTGGAGGGGGGTTATGGGGGGGGAGGGGGAAACTGACGACTCGAGTGGCGAAGAGAAAGATAATATCAGATCCCTTTACCAAATGACCTCACCCTCATTACGCTTCCTGGGGGGGGGGGAGGAGAGGGGGTGAAGAGAGTGGGGGGGAGGGGAGGGGGTGAAGAGAGTGGAGGGAAAGGAGAGGAGAGGAGAGGGAGGGGAGAGGGGAGGAGGGGTGAGGAGGAGGGAAGGAGAAAGGAAGAGAGGAGATATGGTAAGGAGGATAAGGGACAGAAGAGTAGGAGAGGAGAGAAGAGAACTAGCAGAGAAGAAGAGGAGACAGAGAAGGAGACAAAGAGACAGACGATAATTTTAATAATCTTTCCATATTTATTATTACATTTTCTTCAATTTCCCAACAGCTTATAATTTCTTGTCACTTCTAAAATCATCATCATCCATTTTCTAATTCCATTTTCATCACCTCCTCTTACTACCTTTATCACATTATCCACCTACTTCCTCTTTCTATACTCTGCAGCACCATGGGGCATAGGAGATAGTGTTCTGTGTGTCAATCTCTGTCCGTCTCTCTCTCTCTCTCTCTCTCTCTCTCTCTCCCCCTACTCAGTGAGACGGCCATTAATGAAAGCCAATTAACCTATCAAGATGTTTTGACTAAGGTGTACACGGTATCTCGCTTATATCACCTTCAGGTAGGAGGTGACCTTGTCGGTAATGATCTGAGTGTCTCCAGGTGTGGCGGCCCTCCTCCTCTCTTGGTCTAAATGTGATGTTAATTATTTATTTTTGTTTTTATGATTTTTTGTAATTAGTGAATTTACCTGTGTTTTTGCCCCCCCCCCCCCCCTAATTTTACCTGTATGTTAATCACCTTGTTGGTACCCTAACGTAACGTAACATAACCTTACTTAAACTAACCTAACCTTACCCAGTCCTTTTTAGTTCCGACTTACATTTTGAAGATGGTAGTTGGTGTAATGGTTGTTGCTGGTAGTATGGTTTATGGTTGTTGGTGTTATGGTTGTTGCTGGTAGTATGGTTAATGGTTGAGAGATTTCACTTTGGTAGGTGGTTGTTGACACGAATATCTTAACTATATAGACAGGTGTCAAAAATGTCTGCTGATGGTGTCTGGTGGTGGTGGTAGTGGTGTCTGGTGGTAGTGGGGGTGGTAGTGATAGTGGTGGTAGTGTTAGTGGTGGTGGTAGTGATAGTGGTGATAGTGGTGGTAGTGGTGTTAGTGGTGTTAGTGGTGGTAGTGGTGGTGGTAGTGGTGTTAGTGGTGGTGGTAGTGGTGATGGTGGTAGTGGTGGTGGTAGTGGTGTTAGTAGTAGTAGTGGTGGTGATAGTGGTGGTGGTGGTAGTAGTAGTGGTGGTGGTGGTGGTGGTGGTGGTGGTGGTGGTGGTGGTGGTGGTGGTAGTGTGGTAGTAGTGGTGGTAGTAGTGGTGGTAGTAGTGGTGGTGGTAGTGGTGGTAGTAGTGGTGGTGGTGGTGGTGATGGTAGTGGTGGTAGTAGTGATGGTGGTGGTAGTGGTGGTGGTGGTAGTGGTGGTGGTGGTAGTAGTAGTGGTGGTAGTGGTGGTGGTGATGGTAGTGGTGGTGGTGATGTAGTGGTAGTAGTAGTGGTGGTGGTGGTGGTGGTGGTGGTGGTGGTGGTGGTGGTGGTAGTAGTAGTGGTGGTGGTGGTGGTGGTGGTAGTAGTAGTGGTAGTAGTGGTGGTAGTGGTGGTGATGGTAGTGGTGGTAGTAGTGATGGTGGTGGTGGTAGTGGTGGTGGTAGTGGTGGTAGTAGTAGTAGTGGTGGTGGTGGTGGTGGTGGTGGTGGTGGTGGTGGTAGTAGTAGTGGTAGTAGTGGTGGTAGTGGTGGTGATGGTAGTGGTGGTAGTAGTGATGGTGGTGGTGGTGGTAGTGGTGGTGGTAGTAGTAGTAGTGGTGGTGGTGGTGGTGGTGGTGGTGGTGGTGGTGATGGTAGTGGTGATGGTGATGGTAGTGGTAGTAGTAGTGGTGGTGGTGGTGGTGGTGGTGGTGGTGGTGGTAGTGGTGGTGGTGGTAGTGGTGGTAGTAGTGGTGGTGGTGGTGGTGGTCCGGTCCTGTACGTGCGGCCGATAAGACGACAGATACCACCACGTGGCGCCTACCGCTGCCGCCCAACCTGCCGCCCAGCCTGCTGCCCGACCTGCCACCCAGCCTGCCTCCCACTGGTACTACATAGCATGCCGCCCAATCTACCACCCAGCCTGCCGCCCGCTGGTACCACATAGCCTGTAACCCAATTTACCACCAAGCCTGCCGCCCAACCTACCACCCAGCCTGCCATCCACTTGTAACCAGATAGCATGCCGCCTAACCTGCCACCCATCCTGCCAACCAGCCTTCCGCGTAGCCTGCCGCGTAGCCTGCCACCCAGCCTGCCACCCAGCCTGCCACCCACTTCTGATCAGTTTTCTTCTTCTGCTTCTTCTTCAATCGCCTTTTCTTCTCTTAGACATTTCCTTCAATATCTTTTCATTTATCGTATGTTTCCTTCTTTTGCTGTCTTTATCATATTTATCAGTTACTCTTCATTTCCCTCCTCTTTCTTCTCACTCTTCACTTTATTGTCTTCCTCCTCTTTTACCATTTCCTTTCCGTCATCCTCCTCCTTACTTCTTTTCCTCCTTCTCCTCTTCCTCCTTCTCCCTTCCTTCCTCTCTTCCTTCTTCTTGTTCTTCTTCCTATTCCTTCTTCCCCGTCTCCAACTCTTCTTCTTCCCCTTCTTCTCCGTCTCCAACTCTTCTTCCCCGTCTCCAACTCTTCTTCTTCTTCTTCTTCTTCTCTCCTCCTCCTCTTCCTTCTCTTCTCCCTATACATCTTCCTATCTTTCTCCCCTCCACTCCCCTAGCCAGTCACCTGAGCGGGACACCTGGGCGCCCTCCACCTAGGTGAGTTATTGTTGCGTCATGCAGGTGTGGGGAGGCTAGCTCTCTCTCTCTCTCTCTCTCTCTCTCTCTCTCTCTCTCTCTCTCTCTCTCTCTCTCTCTCTCTCTCTGTTTGTGTCTTCGCTTCTGTGTATCTATCTGTTATCGTCTGTGTATATTTGTTTGTACATCTAATTATCTCTCTCTCTCTCTCTCACATTTTGCAATTTTCTTCTCTCTCTTACACACACACACACACACACACACACACACACACACACACACACACACACACACACACACACACACACCATTTCTTACACACTCACTCTCTCTCATTCCCCCACTTCTCTCTCTCTCTCTCTCTCTCTCTCTCTCTCTCTCTATTTATCTCACACACACACGCCGGCTACCGCTCCCGAAGGCGTCTTGGCCACCCGCCCCAGACCCATTTACGGACATTGGAATAGATGAGTCCCAGCCCTGAAGGATCTGCTCCTAGCTGCTGAGGGAGCTAGGACGTCACTGGCTCTCTCATACTCCTGACGAAGCTCTTGATCCTGACGATGGTTCCTGTGAGGCTGTAAGAGACACTCCTGCAGTAGAGGAAGATGGGACGTTGAATACCAAGATCTCTGTCTGCTGGAGGTCGCGTGTGACTACCGCCTTTAGGAAAGACACTTTGTTTTCTTTTGGTTAACTCCTAGGTGGTCCTGAGACTCCCATATTCAGGATACCAAGTCCTTCAGAATGGTTCCTGAGAGGACTGTCAGAGCTTAGGAGGAGGGGCGTGTTGTCTGGAGAATGGTTGTTAACAGGACCTCAGAGTACCTTCTTCAGGAGAGGTAGACGAGGTCCTTCTACTGGGATGGCGCTATGGTTCTCGAGTGTGTGTAGTACTTACTGCTTCAGGAGACGAAGTTCTTCATCCTTAGAACGATTCCTAAAAGGCCATTGGACCTTAGCACTAGGAAATGGAAGCTCCTTATCCTGAGAATGACATCTTGCAGGTCCTGTGAGTCCTACGTTGAAGGCTCTAAGAATCCTAGAGCATGAGAGTGATAATTGGTGTTCTGGATGTGTTAAAGAGAGGCAATTTTAATTTGAGAAAATGGTTCCAGAAATAATACTTATGGTCAGTACTGTTGTGTGGTCAGTACTGTTGTGTGGTCAGTACTGTTGTGTGGTCAGTACTGTTGTGTGGTCAGTACTGTTGTGTGGTCAGTACTGTTGTGTGGTCAGTACTGTTATGTGGTCAGTACTGTTGTGTGGTCACTACTGTTGTGTGGTCAGTACTGTTGTGTGGTCAGTACTGTTGTGTGGTCAGTACTGTTGTGTGGTCAGTACTGTTGTGTGGTCAGTACTGTTATGTGGTCAGTACTGTTGTGTGGTCACTACTGTTGTGTGGTCAGTACTGTCTCCCTCACACCTCTTTCCCTATACCCACACTCCGTCTCCCTACTCCTCCCCACAGCTATTTTCCACCCCTCCACTTTCTCCTCCACCCCATTCACTCTCCTCCCTCCTCTCTCTCTCTCCTCTCCTCTCTCTCCTCCTCTCCCCGTCCCCGCCCCCTCCCTCTCCCCGTCCCCCCCCCCTCTTCCATGACTTATGAGAACAGATAAAAACAACGGCTGTGTTATCGGGCTTAGCCTCTAATGGCGTCCGCTCGAAGATTCTCCCCGCCGAGTTACCGTCAACAGGGGACCACGATAAAATTTTTACCTTTTCTCCACGTTACTTCTCGTTTTTTCCCCGCCATTTATCGTTTCCCCCCCCCCCCCCCCCGCCAGTTCTCGTTTTTTCCCCGCCATTTCTTATTTTGTCCCCGCCCTTTCTAATTTTTTTTCCCCACCATTTCTCGTTTTTTCCCTACCACTTCTCATTTTGTCTCCATTATTTCTCATTCTCTCCCTAGTTCTCCCCCTCACCGCTATCACCTCCTTCATTATCTTTTTGCCTATCATCTTTCATCATTCCCTCTCACTATTTCTTCCTCCACGTCTATATATTCATCACCTCTTACTCTTCCCTCTCATCACTACATCTCCCCCACCCCCCACCACCACACCACCACCACATCCTTTACCACAGTCAACACCACCTTCACCACCACCATCATCTCCAACCACCACCACCACCACAAAAAAAGAATCGCACCATCCACACACACACCATAAATATCACCCCCCCCCCCACCCTTTCTCTCACCCACCCACCTCCCCCACCCTTTCTCTCACCTCCCCCCCCCCTTAAACATGGCGACAATATTTACCTTGATAAGCACAGTACCAACCAGGCCTCTACTCTTGCTGTATCTCTCAGGTAACGTTGAGAGATAAGAGATAAGACGAGAGATGGAAATTAACGTGAGAGGCCTTGGAAGAGGAGGGGGGTTGGGTAGGGGGTTGGGGGAGGGTGGGGGAGGGGGTTGGGGAGGGTGGGGGAGGGGGTTGGGGGAGGAGGGGTGGGGTCTTTATCTTACCTCCCAAATTAAATGAGTGTCAAGACGTGGTACGGAAATGGTCATGATTTACGATAATTTATTTTTTATTTTTATTTATTTTTTTACATTGTGTTTTCGTAGTTGTAAATTCTTGTTGTTCTTGTTCTTGTTTTTGTCCTTCTCCTTCTCTATCTCCTCATTCTTCTCCCCCCTACTACACTGTCCCGCCTCCTCCTCCTGCCAGGGAAGGAGCTTTAACGCCGCCTAATGAGTGGAGTCGTAGTTGCTTATCTCAGGGTTGCTGGAGGACGAGATGGTGTGAGTTTAGCCTCATTTTACCTCACACTCGAGCGGCATTTTACCTCACACTCGAGCAGCATTTTACCTCACACTCGAGCGGCATTTTACCTCACACTCGAGCGGCATTTTACCTCACACTCGAGCAGCATTTTACCTCACACTCGAGCGGCATTTTACCTCACACTCGAGCAGCATTTTACCTCACACTCGACATTGTATTTTTTTTATGATTTATTTTTGTTGGTTAATTTTCTTGCATCTTTATTAATTTATTTTTTCTTTTCTTTATTTTTCTTTATTCTTTCCTTCATATTTTGCTTCTTCTCTCAGATGTATATATTAATTTATTCCACTATTTATCCAATTACTTATGTGTTTCTTTATAAGTTCTTCATCTGTCTTTGTTTTTGTATTTCTATCTGTTTTTATGACTGTAGTTGTGTTTTTTCACTGTTTTATTCATGTTTTTTGTGTTTTTATCCAGTTCTTATGGCTGTAATTGTGTTTTTTCACTGTTTTATTCATGTTTTTTGTGTTTTTATCCAGTTTTTATGGCTGT
Organism: Homarus gammarus; assembly: GCA_958450375.1. NCBI lineage: Eukaryota > Metazoa > Arthropoda > Malacostraca > Decapoda > Nephropidae > Homarus > Homarus gammarus. The sequence continues at coordinate 653,012 of CAUDMG010001977.1, read as the reverse complement.
AGTTGTGTTTTTATCCAGTTCCTACATTTTTTTTGGAGTCTGGTCTGAAGTTGGTGAAGGGATGATTAGTGGAATGTTTTACTCGCTTATAAAAAAGAACATTAGAGAAGGAAGTGTAGTAGTTTAGGAGTTGTTCTTGTCCTAATGTTCCAAACTCCGCTGTTGTGTGGATTTACTCTTTGTCTCTCTCTCTCTCTCTCTCTCTGTCTCTCTCTCTCTATCTGGTGTTTCTTATTTTTCCCTGTCTTATCTAAATTATTATTGTTCTCTCTCTCTCCATCTACCGTAGTCTCAACTTACACATTCATATCTATACACAGTTTTACAATATATTTTCCTATTCTGAGATATATTTACAAATTTACATGTTATCCGTAAAAAAAAAAACTACTTAATTTACAAAAACTAAAATTTCACGTGTTTATCATTCTTGTTTATTCATGTTTTTAGTCTACAATTGTTTATCATTCTTGTTTATTGGTGTTTTTAGTCTACAATTCTTTATTATTCTTGTTTATTTACACTTCTTCTTATGATGTTTTTTTTTTTTAGCTCTGTACTTTGTTTATTTTTTCCGCTCACGAGTCTCGCTATTCCATCATGGTAAGTCCTGGTCTCGCTAATCCATCATGGTAAGTCCTTGTCTCGCTAATCCATCATGGTAAGTCCTGGTCTCGCTAATCCATCATGGTAAGTCCTTGTCTCGCTAATCCATCATGGTAAGTCCTTGTCTCGCTAATCCATCATGGTAAGTCCTTGTCTCGCTAATCCATCATGGTAAGTCCTGGTCTCGCTAATCCATCATGGTAAGTCCTCGTCTCGCTAATCCATCATGGTAAGTCCTTGTCTCGCTAAGCCATCATGGTAAGTCCTTGTCTCGCTAAGCCATCATGGTAAGTCCTGCTTTTGCTATCATGAGTAATGTATTGACGTGTTATTTGTGTTGGTATAGCAGGTATAATGGACCCTTTGTTCTAGTGGGCACCTGTTCTAATGGGCACCTGTTCTAATGGGCACCTGTTCTAATGGGCCCTTTGCTCTAATGGGCACCTGTTCTAATGGGCCCCTTGTTCTAATGGGCCCCTTGTTCTAATGGGCACCTGTTCTATAGATATACCCACAGTAGGCCTAGCACACACACACACACACACACACACACACACACACACACACACACACACCTAGTCGACCACAATATAATCATCAACAAAGCTATTGACCTCGGGCTTCAAAGAAGCCTCATACCATGGCTTACAGACTTCCTCAGTGACCGACGCCAAGCTGTACGCTTCCGAGGGGCTGTCTCCACCTTTCAGTCACTCACCTGTGGCGTCCCCCAAGGCACCAAGATGGGACCACTCTGCTTCCTTATGCTCATCAATGATGCCCTAAGAGAAACCCCTGCTCGCTGGAAATATGTCGACGACTCCACCATTGGGATCAGCGTCAACAATTCTGCTCCCAACTATACCGCCCTTCAGGATTTATTGAACAGTCTCCAAAACTGGGCCACCAACAACCATGTCACCATCAACCATACCAAGACCATGGTTATGCACATCAACCTCTCCTCCGACATTGTCCCACCTCCTTCCATTACTCTAGGTCCGAACACACTCCAGGTTGTAGATTCCACGAAGCTCCTCGGCGTCACCATAGACAACAAACTAAATTGGAAACCACACGTCAATGAAGTTGTCAAATCCTCCAGTTTCCGTCTCCACCTCCTCCGCCGACTCAAGTCCCTCGGAGTTCCTGCACACGAGCTCCTCAGTGTTTACACAACATTCATACTTCCCAAGCTCACCTATGCCTCCCCCACCTGGTCTTCCTCCCTAAATGCCACACAACGTAAACACCTAGAAAAAGTGCAAAAGAGGGCATGCAAGATTATTCTCTCCCCCTCCTACTCCACATATCAAGAAGCGCTCAACACACTGACCCTTTCGACTCTCACTGACCATCACCACGACCTCATCTGCAAATTTGGTAAGAAGCTTCTACACCATCCCCGACACCGGCTCCTACTACCACCTGAGATCCCTTGTCCGAGAATTGCTGTTCGACACCACAACCGCATCCAGCCCATACGTGCACGAACTGATCGCTATAAGAACAGCCCAGTCCCAACCATTGTAAAAATTATCAACAACTTGTAATACTGTAACACTGTCACTATGTTGAAATGAACTGTAGTTTGAGCTTTTCCCCATCTAAGTTATTATATGTCTTATTTGTGTCACTTATGTTACTTGTATATTATTTGTAATTCGTAACCCATTCCCCAAATATGTAACTGTATATTTTCAGCCTTCTGGCTGCCAAGCTCCTTCAATAAACCGTTAATTATTATTAATTATTATTATTATTATTACACACACACACACGAGCTCCTCAGTGTTTACACAACATTCATACTTCCCAAGCTCACCTATGCCTCCCCCACCTGGTCTTCCTCCCTAAATGCCACACAACGTAAACACCTAGAAAAAGTGCAAAAGAGGGCATGCAAGATTATTCTCTCCCCTTCCTACTCCACATATCAAGAAGCGCTCAACACACTGACCCTTTCGTTCGACTCTCACTGACCATCACCACGACCTCATCTGCAAATTTGGTAAGAAGCTTCTACACCATCCCCGACACCGGCTCCTACTACCACCTGAGATCCCTTGTCCGAGAATTGCTGTTCGACACCACAACCGCATCCAGCCCATACGTGCACGAACTGATCGCTATAAGAACAGCCCAGTCCCAACCATTGTAAAAATTATCAATAACTTGTAATAAATCAGTGTATTCACTCCCAGTAAACAGTAAACACTGCTCCTTACACTGTCACTATGTTGAAATGAACTGTAGTTTGAGCTTTTCCACATCTAGTTATTATATGTCTTATTTGTGTCACTTATGTTACTTGTATATTATTTGTAATTCGTAACCCATTCCCCAAATATGTAACTGTATATTTTCAGCCTTCTGGCTGCCAAGCTCCTTCAATAAACCGTTAAT
>CAUDMG010001977.1:622500-647500 GCA_958450375.1 Homarus gammarus | reverse complement strand
CCCTCTCCCCCCTGACCCTCACCATTCCCCCTCACTGGATAAGACAGACGGGAGACAGGACAGTGAACGGGGCCTTCCTGAGATGGAATGTGGGAGTGGAGGGAGATGACGATAATAGGGGAGAGGAAGAGAGAAAGACGGAGAACGATACAACACAGCTAGCAAAAGAGAGAGAGAGAGAGAGAGAGAGAGAGAGAGAGAGAGAGAGAGAGAGAGAGAGAGAGAGAGTTAATGATATGAATGAATGAAAAGAAAAGACCGAGAGAGATAACTAAGAGAGAAAGAGAGAGACAGACAAAAGAAAATAGTGTTAGGTAAGATGAATGATAACAAGAAGTGATAACAAGAAAACAAATACAACAAGGAAAGATTATACTAACAAGGAAAAGAGACAAGTCAAGCTGTAGTGTGTATGTCAGTCTCCACACACACACACACACACACACACACCACACAAGGACAACAAATTTTTACCTGTTCCTCATTACCTAACAAATACTTCCTTCCCCCTGTAGCGACTTACCTGTCTATAATTAACATCTACCTGTAATAATATTTTACCTTTACTCTCCCTCTAAAGACTTATTCTTCCTTCGTTGTTTCTCTACAGACTTTTTTTTATTAATCGGTTTGTCTGTTGTTAAGTCTCACAGGCTTTTGTTTGGTGTTCTGTTAGGTGGTGAGGGATAGGGGGTGAGGGATAGAGGTGAGGGAGAGGGAATGAGGGATAGGAAGGAGGGGTAGAAAGGATAGGGGGGGAGGGAATAGGTCGTGTTTAAGTCCATATTATCCCTCTGATCTTTCAAATATGCGGAGAAGAGGAGAAGCAAAGCCGACGAATATGAAATACGCATCACAAAGTAACGTTCATGTTTGGGGTGTAGACCAGGGAGACTATTTCACACAAATACCCTCACCCTATCCTCACCTCCCGCCGCTCCTATTGGCTCCCTGCCTCGCTACAACACAGTTATTATTGGCCAGTAATGCATAACCAATAAGCGTTCAGTTGTGTATTGGGGAGTTTTATTTTACCTTGAAACAAAGCTCGGTGATGTCTTAGAGAGTTCATCTAAACGAGGTTTTTAGTGGCTGTTGGGAACCTAGCATATCCTCCTCCTCCTCCTCCTCCTACCCTCCAGCCAGCGACTTGTTCACCTCCACCCACCAGGTAACAAGTCGCGACTGTGAACCTGAACGAACACAAAATCCCAAGATAAACTACACCTCTAAAGCCACATTGTCCTCCTCCACACGTCCCTCGTCCACACCTCCAGGACGACTAGTGGATAGAGAGATGGATAGTGTGTCTTTGTATGGTTAGAAGAAAAAGAGAGAGATAGAGTGAGTGAGAGAATGAAATGAAGAGGAATAGAAGATGAAAGAGTTGTGTAGAGGGTATGGTGTTGTACCGCCACTGCCAAACCAGACACCATCTCAACACAACAGGCCTCCTTACTCGCTTCACTGTTCTTCGCTCTTGTATCACAATCACTTCAACACTTCATCTCCGTTTCTTATACTCTCCCTCTCTCTCTCTCTCTTGTTTTTTTTTTCTTTTTTTAGGTAATTAGGTTCGGTTGGCCCTCACGGAGACGCAGTATATTTAAGTTGGGAGTGTTCCTTCCCTGGGTGTAATACTGCTAATGGCCGCAACCTGCAACCTTTAGTTAGTTTACGAGAGCCGAGTATGTTGTTGTGCTTGGGGGGGGGGGGGTGGGTGAAGGAGGAGGAGGAGGAGGAGGAATGTTCAGTCTGGTGTGGTAGTGATGGTTATGGTGGTTAGTGTTGGTGATGGTAGTGGTAGAAGGGGTTATTGTTGTTGTTGTTGGTGGTGGTGGTTTTGTGATGGTGATGTTACGATGGTGGTATGTAGTGGTAGTGGAAGAGACAGCTAAACAGACAGACAGACAGACAGACAGGCAGATACAGAGATGTGAAAGTAGTAGCAAAGACAGGGCCCCCCAGACAGATAGACAGAGCCCCCCCCAGACAGGCAGACAGACACGTATTCCAGTACCTCCCTCTTCCTCCTCCTGTTGGGGTACTGAGCCAGGTTGGTGCGCGGGCTACCCACTAAGCCGACCCACAAGACAGATTTAATCTCTGGGTTTATCACGCGTTTTAATTACCACCGACTTGACTTGGCAACGCGGATTTAAAATGTGGGACACGGGAGGACACAAGGACGGTGTGTTGGGTGTGGACACGAGGACAACTTTATTATTGGGGTTCCCAGCCAATCTGTGTCCCAGCCGATTCGTGTCCCAGCTGACCCGTATCCTAGCCAACCCCTGTCCCAGCCGACCAGTATCTTAGCCGACCCGTGTCCTAATCAGCGGCTCTCAGGATAATTTATCTCCCTCCTGCAGGTGATGCTGACTACCTGTACCTGCCTTGACCTACCTGTACCCGCCCTGACCTACCTGTACTTGTTCTGACCTACCGCCATAAAACACACCAATGGCGTCGAAATTACACTGAGACTTTACCTGAAGGAAGATGCATCCTCTTATCCACGGTGAGGTTAGGTTAGGTTAGGTCAGGTAAACCATCATCCTCAAGAGGTTAAACCATCATCCTCAAAGAGGTTAAACCATCATCCTCAAAGGGGTTAAACCATCATCCTCAAAGGGGTTAAACCATCATCCTCAAGAGGTTAAACCATCATCCTCAAAGGGGTTAAACCATCATCCTCAAAGGGGTTAAACCATCATCCTCAAAGGGGTTAAACCATCATCCTCAAAGGGGTTAAACCATCATCCTCAAAGGGGTTAAACCATCATCCTCAAAGGGGTTAAACCATCATCCTCAAAGGGGTTAAACCATCATCCTCAAAGGGGTTAAACCATCATCCTTTACAGACAGTACCATTAATAATAATCCTGTTAGTGGCGATATTTAAAGGGTAGGGGTGATATTTAGGGGGGGCAGGGGTGATAGTTCATGATTATCCTTACATAGAGAGTATCCTTCACGAGTATCCTACAGGAATATCCTACACAGGTTGGTCTGGTCAGATCTTCCAGCGTCCAGATCCTTACGTGTGAAGGCTGAGTTTATGAGCCTGTGTGTGTGTGTGTGTGTGTGTGTGTGTGTGTGTGCCCTTGGCCGACACCTGCCTCGGACAAGGTGTGTGGCTGGTGGTGGTGCTGGTGGTGGTGGTGGTGTGGATGTGTAGGTGGGTTGGATAGTTGGTTGTCAAGGTGAAATAGTTGGTTGTTCAGGTAAAGTTATTGTCCAGGTAAAGTTGGTTGACAAGGTGAAATAGTTGGTTGACAAGGTGACAAAGTTGATTGTCAAGGTAAGAAAGTTAGTTGTCAAGGTAATAAAATTGGTTGTCAAGGTGAGATACTTGATTGACAAGGTGACAAAGTTGGTTGCCAAGGTAAATTTGCTTGTCAAGGTAAGATAGTTGGTTGTCAAGGCAAATGTGCTTTTCAAGGTGTGGCAATCATCGGGGAAGGGAATCAGAATGTATAGGTGGGTGTCAAGGTAAAAAATCGTAATGGTATTTAAATACTGATACTTGTCAAGGTAAAATAACTAGGTCTTGTGGTACAGAGCTTAGAGAGAGATGCATTATGGGAGTGGATAATGACTCCTGTTGAAAGATGGCCACAGAATTACACGTTGCCTATACGATGGTTATGTTATGTTATGTTATGTTATGTTATGTTATGTTATGTTATGTTATGTTATGTTATGTTATGTTATGTTATGTTATGTTATGTTATGTTATGTTATGTTATGTTATGTTATGTTATGTTATGTTATGTTATGTTAGCGGCGTTATGGTATTCAATCAACAGGTGAAATAAACTAGGGTACGTAATCTTCACCTGCCTAGACACAACTCTACATACATACATACATACATACATACAGACACCTTACAGAGTCAATATCGAGTGACCTAGGGAATAAATATGATGTATAGTACACCACCCGTATATAGTTCACGACCCATTACCTCGTTAAAGCTGACGTCAATGAGCTTTTATGACATATACATTAAGAGGAAAAAATATATATTCTTGGCTTTGGGGTTCATTAGCATGTATCACCATTAAGGTGTGTGTGTGTGTGTGTGTGTGTGTGTGTGTGTGTGTGTGTGTGTGTGTGTCTAATAATAATAATAATAATAATAAACGGTTTATTAATAGAGTTGCAGCCGGTGGCTGAAAATATGCAAACTTACATTTGATTTAGACATAATGATATGCGTTGAATACATTTACAGGGCTGTACAGTACATAAATCAGGAGTTGTTTATTATTTTAACAATAGATGGGATGGTGCTGTTCTTATATCTATCAGTGCGGGCTCTTTTGGGCTGAATTTTGTTGTAGTGGCGGACTGCGCGAGGTGGGCGGGGGACTACAGGTGGCAGTAGGCGGCGATGCCGAGGATGGTGCCGTATTCCACTGCCAAACCTTGCTAGTGCTTGGTGGTGGAGGTCTGTGTGTGTCTGTGTGTTTTGAGAAGGTAGTGTGTTACCAGCTAAGACACAACACCTCTCACAAAGCTGTCAATGTTACCAACCCCATTACAAACACCAGAACAAGTTTTTTGTTTCAGGTTTTTTATTCTTAGTGGAGTTCACACTAGCTTGTGGGTTGATCACTTCTCAACATTTTTTTTTTCTCGGAGAACTTGTAGCTTGTGAGTCTGTCTGTCTGTCTGTCTATCTCTCTATCTATCGATCTCTCGTGTTTTGCTTTGTGACAATGTTATCTTTGACCCCCCCCCCCCCTCTCCCCTCCTTCACAGGCGCTATACAGTAGAAGTCAGTTTCCTCCGTTCTTATGTCATCTCACCTTCAACCATCATAAAGGTAAACATAACCTTTGACCTCTAACTATCAAACGCGTTGTGACATTGTACAGAGAGGTGGTCAATATCTCGAGGTCAAGGTCAAGTACAATGGGTAAGTGTGACGTCTTGGAGGGCTAGGTTAGGTTAGGTTATAGTTAGGTTTGGTTAGGTTAGGTTATGGTTAGGTTAGGTTATGGTTTGGTTTGGTTTGGTTAGGTTAGGTTATGTTATGGTTAGGTTTGGTTAGGTTAGGTTATGGTTAGGTTAGGTTTGGTTAGGTTATGGTTAGGTTATGGTTAGGTTATGGTTAGGTTATGGTTAGGTTAAGCAATAAAGACACCCTCTTTTATCAACTCAATATCCAATATCAAGTAAATAAAACCACACCAAAAGTTAATACACCTCTAATTATACCTCACCTAGTGTAAGTAAATATTAAGAGTCACCTCCATTCACTTACTGATAATTTAAATACATGAAAGAAACTTGTTATGTAAATACTCCTTTGGCCAGATACCTGTGTAATGGCGGAGGGAAAAAAGTCATCATATATTGGTATAAAAAATTATCCTCATATATCTTATTACAAAGGAGGAGGGGGGGAGGAAGGGGGGAGGAAGGGGGGGAAGGGGGGATGGCAAGCTTAAAGGGGTGTAATGGAGTCAGGGTGATCAAGGGTGAGTTAGGGTGATCAAGGGTGAGGTAGGGTGAGCAAGGGTGAGGTAGGGTGAGATAGGGTGAGCAAGGGTGAGTCAGGGTGATCAAGGGGTGAGTTAGGGTGATTAAGAGTGAGTCAGGGCGATCAAGGGTGAGCTAGGGTGTCAAGGATCACCCTCAGTCGTTCCTTGTTGACCCTCAACCTCCAAATATTTCCCAGAATGGAGGATCAACTTGGCTTCTCGTATAAGAGAGTTTTATATTATGATTTTTACGATTAAATGTCAGTAATAAGTGTGTGGGGGGAGGTGGAGAGAGGGGGGGGGCAAGATGAGTGAGGGAGATGACCTGTTATTGAGATTAGTTTGTGGGGGGGGAGAGGGGAGGAGGAGGTGGAGGTGAAGGAGGAGGGAGGAGAAGGAGGAGGAGGGGGAGGAGAAGGAGGTGGAGGGGGGGGAGTGGAGGAGGAGGTGGAGGTGAAGGAGGGGGGAGGAGAAGGAGGAGGAGGGGAGGGGAGGAGGAGGAGAAGGAGGAGGAGGGGAGGGGAGGAGGAGGAGAAGGAGGAGGGGGAGGAGAAGGAGGTGGAGGGGGGGAGTGGAGGAGGAGGTGGAGGTGAAGGAGGGGGGGGAGGAGAAGGAGGAGGAGGGGGGAGGAGGAGGAGGAGGAGGAGGGCAAGATGACTAAGGAAGATGACCTATTATTAAGTTTAGTTTGTGGGCGGAGGAGGAAGAGGTGGAGGAGGAAGAAGAAGAATAGGAGAAGGAGGAGAAGAAGAACAAGATAACTGAGAAAGATTTAAGTCTGTGGGAGAAAGAAGAAGAAGAAGAAGAAGCAGAAGAAGCAGAAGAAGATGATAACTGAGAAAGATTTAAGTCTGTGGGAGAAAGAAGAAGAAGAAGAAGAAGAAGAAGAAGAAGAAGAAGAAGAAGAAGAAGAAGAAGAAGAAGAAGAAGATAACTGAGAAAAATTACCTGTTATTGCTCTGCCGCATCAATAATCATCTAACTTTTTTTTTTCCTCTCAACCTACACCACCACCACGGCGGTTCATTCATACTTGTGAAATGACAAAAACTGACTCTGTTCATCTTTTACCTCCCATGCGTCGCTGGCGTAGGAAAACAGGTCTTGTCTCTTCCTCGTGCAGTTATGAACCCCCGCCGCTGTCTATTTTTGCTGCCTAAACTCTCCTTAATATATAATCTACATACATACATATATCTAGGTACACACACACACACACACACACACACACACACACCTACACGCAGTTACCTTAAAAATCATCAACCTTAATTAACCAATATCTGTGATGGCTATTGACTCATCATACGATCGTAGTTTAATTTTTTCCCATCGCCAAAAAGAGAGAGAGAGAGAGAGAGAGAGAGAGAGAGAGAGAGAGAGAGAGAGAGAGAGAGAGAGAGAGAGAGAGAGAGAGAGACAGAGACGAGAGAGAGAGAGAGAGAGAGAGAGAGAGAGAGACCTATAACACGTGGGTTTGTTTTGGTTCGTAGCCGCGTGAACCTCTACAAAATAATGTCAGTTTTGGCGCGAACATTTCATTCAGTTGTGGCGGGCTGTGACGTCATCCTCGCCCCTCAAATTAATGAATAATTCAGCGTGCATACTGCCAGCCAGGCCAGGCCAGACGTGGGGTGACTCAGCTCATGGTGGTGGCTGTGTTGCTGCTGCTGCGGGTGGTAGTGATGGTGGTGGTGATGGTAGCGGGGAAGATGGTGATGGTAGTGGTGGTGGTGGTGGTGGTGGTGGTGATGGTAGTGGTGGTGGTGGTGGTGGTGGTGGTGGTGGTGATGGTAGCGGGGAAGATGGTGATGGTAGTGGTGGTGGTGGTGGTAGTGGTGGTGGTGGTGGTGGTGGTTTGATATTGGTAGTGATAGTGGTGCTGGTAATGGTAGTGGTAGTAGTAGTGGTAGAGGTAGCGATGCTGATAGTAGTAGTAGTAGTAGTAGTAGTAGTAGTAGTAGTAGTAGTAGTAGTAGTAGTAGTAGTTGCACCAGTACAGACACACTATATACACTGTTCCCTTTATTGGTACTTTTCACCGTTTCAGCTGTAGTTGTTAGCAGTTACTGACGTTCTATACATATTCCACACATTCAAATAATCTCATACTAAATTTAACGCCTTTCATCACAACAGACGTCAAAAATCACAAAATGTAAAAGGTGTAATATTTTCAACGGCAGGTACAATGTTTATATATATTTTTTATAATAATAACAATAACTTTACACTCTCTCTCTCTCCCAAAGACAATTCTTAATATTATTTTTTGGGGGCAATATTATGAAAACTGGTACACCGTAGTAGTAATGGTGGTAAGAATGATGGTAGTGGTGGTAATGGTGGTAGAAGTAATAATGGTAATGGTGGTAGTAATAATAGTGGTAGTAGTGATAGTGGTACGAGTGATAGTGGTAACAGTGGTATATACGATTAAAGCTTAACCTGAATAGCATTAAACTATTCTTAAGATAAAACACGACTAAAAGCTTAAGTTATGGTGGGGCGTCTTACCTGCACTCCACATATACGGACAGGTGTATATTCATAATCTCTACAGGTATATGCTAGTCCACTTTAAAACACCTATTGTATCATACTCACCTGAATCTTTCTATATTCCATAATACTCAGGAAAAGTATTATTATTATTATTAGTGTTATTTTTATTATTATTATTATTATTATTATTATTATTATTATTATTATTATTATTATTATTATTATCCGACGTCACTGTCAAGATAGGAAGTAAGGAAGTGTGATAAATAATGGAAATGCGAGACTATTGACTTGACTAAAGATGAGAAGAAGGGAAATTGAGTTAAAAGAAAGGAGGAAGAGGATAAAGGAAGAGGAAAGGGAAGAGGAGGAAGGAGGGGAGCAAGCAGAGCACCACATGACAAAGTATATTTAGTTTCTTGCATGACACTGGCTGCCTACCTGCGTCGACCTGCTTAGAGTACTGCCCTTCCCTTCTCTCCTTCCCTCCCTCTTACCCTCCCATCCCTCCCTCCCTTCCCTACCCCTCCTCCCCCTCCTCCTCCTCACCTGCCTCTTGCCCAAGCGCCCAGACATTTGCATACAAAACTGCGCCATGTATTCGTCACTTGGATTCCTACCTGGCGCCACTATTGCAGGTGTACAGTAATTAAACACCTACCTGACGCCACTATTGCAGGTGTACATTAATTAGATACCTACACCTACCTGGCCACAATATTGCAGGTGTACACTAATTAAACACCTACCTGGCGCCATTATTGCAGGTGTACAGTCATTAAACACCTACCTGGCGCCACCATTGCAGTTGTACACTAATTAGGCACCTACCTGACGCCACTATTGCAGGTGTACAGTCATTAAACACCTACCTGGCGCCACCATTGCAGTTGTACACTAATTAGGCACCTACCTGACGCCACTATTGCAGGTGTACACTAATTAAACACCTACCTGGCGCCAATATTGCAAGTGACCACGTTAATTAGCCTCCTACCTGATGTCGTTGCTGAAGGTGACCGAGAACTCATTTCCTTGACGATTAATTTGATAACCTTGAACGATAATGATGATGATGATGATGATGATGATGATAATGATGATGATGATGATGATAATGATGATGATGACGATGATGATGATGATGATGATGATGATGATGATGACGATGATGATGATGATGATGATGAAGACGAGATAAACAAGGGACCTGAGAGAGAGAGAGACAAACAAACTGTAATAAAACTAAGAAATGGCGTTGTTTACAAGTAACATTATAACAAACAACATCTCGTTCGTAACCTTTTAACCCCGCAACATCAATAATCAACACCAGTACTATATATATCTCTCCATCTGTCAGTAGGGATTGTCAAGGAGTTTATCTGTGTGTGTGTGTGTGTGTGTGTGTGTGTGTAAGAGGGAGAAAAGGGGGATTACTGGATTACCTGAAGATTAGTCACCAATAGTTTATATTTTTTTCGCCGTAAGATGGAGGAGGAGGAGGAAGAGGAGAATGAAGAAGAAGAAGAAGAAGAAGAAGAAGAAGAAGAAGAAGAAGAAGAGGTAGTGGTTGGAGCTGATCAGAATGCGGTTATCGTCTGTCTGTGTGTGTGTGTGTGTGTGTGTGTGTGTGTGTGTGTGTGTGTGTGTGTCGGATAAGAGGGATAGAGGGTCATGAAGGGGGTCAAGGAGGGGTAGGTAGGTAAGATTTGGAGGGGTGGGGGTTGGAGGAGGGGGTAAATATCTTCCCCCCCCCCCCCTCCAAGACACCACCGCCGCTCAGGATCAGAGGGAAGCGACGTCGATGATAAAACGGAAATATAGGAGCAATGGTTCAGCCTCTAATGAATACTATAAATAAGAGAATTAACAACCCAGAACATGGTATGACCTTTGTGGTTGTCCCCCCCCCTCTCCACCTCCTCCCCCCCACCTCCCTTTCCCCTCCCCCTCCACCCCTCCACCTCCCTTTCCCGCCCCCTCCATCCCTCCCTTTCACCTCCCCCTGCACCCCTCCCTTTCCCACCCCTAACACCCCTTCCCCAACACCCCTTCCCCAACACCCCTCCCTTCCCCTCCTCCCCACCCCTCCCTTCCCCTCCTCCCCACCCCTCCCTTTCCCACCCCCAACACCCCTTCCCCAACACCCCTTCCCCAACACCCCTCCCCCTCCACCCCTCCCTTCCCCTCCTCCCCACCCCTCCCTTCCCCAACACCCCTTCCCCAACACCCCTTCCCCATTCCCTATCCTCAACACCCCACTATCAGGGTCAGTGTCTTCTGTAATTTCCTGTGATTAATATTTTCAGGCATTGATTATTATTATTATTTTAGGGTAATTAATGTATGTATGTATGTATGTATGTATGTATGTATGTATGTATGTATGTAAGGGCTATTGTCACTTAAAACCCAGAATTTTCTCATTAGGGATCTCTCTCTCTCTCTCTCTCTCTCTCTCTCTCTCACCCTCCCTCGTGTTGCTACCCCCAGAGATGATGGTATCTCAGGGGGTGGCTTCAGGTGTACTCATGTATATAATCGTGCACACATACGCAGGTAAAATCAATAATTAGGCGCATAACAAAACCGGTGAATGAGTCGATCTGGGTGATAAGACCCTGAACCAACCCTGATTTCTAACTAAGGACACGAACACATACACAATCACGGACAGCCAGCTAACCAGTCAGCCAGCCAAGCCAGTCAGCCAAGCCAATCAGCCAAGCCAGTCAGCCAGTCAGCTAGCCACGTACAATAAACAACAAACACATACTTGATAATAAGGACGGGTAACCATGGACAGTATTCACATACAGTAACACACACACACACACACACACACACACACACACACACACACACAGAGCTAAGGATGGAGTGTTCATCCGGGTTCACCGACTTTAATTTGTTACCAAGGATAATTATCAACAAATTTCTAATGCGTGTTGCTTCGTACACCTGTTAATTACCCTCATTAGAGAGACAGGTGCAAAGGTGGAGACAGCGGATAGAGAGAGAGAGAGAGAGAGAGAGGAATACTTAATAACATCAGTCTATCTGTCTGTCTGTTAACTACTTCACCTGTCAGTCTGTTAACTACCGCCTGTTAACCCCCTTCAGTGTTCAATTTACTCTTGTGAACTGACCTTGACCTATCCTATCCTTGACTGTGGAAAGGTCAAAGGTCAAGTCTATCTTCAATTAGCCATTATTAGACCAAGCGAGGAGAATTACTTTGGTTGTGGTCAGGGTTTATATAACATTATGATCCTCTTGTTCTTGTTGTTATTTGTAGTTGTTGTTGGTGTATTTGTTATTGTATTTGTTGTTGGTGGTGTCTTTGTTATTGGTGTCTTTGTTATTGTTGTTGTTGTTGTCTCTGTTTTGTTTCGTTTTTTTTTTAGCTGTTTTTACTTTATTTTCCTTCATTTATTTTCGTTATTATTATTATTATCATTATCATAATCATCCTATAGTTATTTTCCTCCTCTTTCTCTTCTTATGTTTTCTCCCCTCTCTCCTCCTCTTCCTCTTTCTCTTCGACTCTCTTTCTCCTTTTCTTGTATTTTTTCTCTTCTATTCCTCCTTCTGCACCTCGTCTTCTTCTCCTCCCCTCTACTGATCTTCCTTTTCCTCCTTCTTCTCTCCTCCTCTTCTTCCCTCCTCCTCCTCCTCCTCCTCCTCCTCCTCCTCCTTCTACTGATCTTCCTTTTCCTCCTTCTTCTCTCCTCTTCTTCTTCCCCTTCCTCCTCCTTCTCCTCCTTCTACCGATCTTCCTTCTCCTCCTTCTTCTCTCCTCCTCTTCTTCCCCTTCTCCCTCTTCCTCCTCCTCATCAACCATAATCACGTCTCTTCACCACTATTACCGGGTCAGTAGAGATCATAAATTAACTTCATAATATTTACCACCTTAAATCCGGTTGACAATCTGGTTGTGTTATCAGAAGACATCTCAACGCCATGTCTCCATTTGGTTTAGGTTTTATTTACTATTTTAACCCGGAAATAAACCTTTGAACTTAAACCTGCTGTAGATAAACTAGATGGGTAATGTTTTTAGCTTCCTGTTAGAGCTAAAGTTAATGTGGGGGGGGGTTAGGTTAGATTAGGTTAGGTTAGGTTAGGTTAGGTTAGGTTAGGTTAGGTTAGGTTAAATTACGGTAAATTACCTTAACTATCAGCTTAATTAACAACGAATATTAGGTCACAGAGAGAAACTTACATGTGAATCAGACTTAATTAACTCAGGACACAGGTGAATGTAATACTTATGAACGACAGGTAAGAGTTAAGTCTTTGTGGCTGCCAGGTGAAGCTAGGAGGTAGTTAAGGTGGTTAATGAGCCTTAATTGTTGTTGATTATTGATGTACATGAAACACTTGAAGTAATTAAAACTCTTGATTGTTACTGACTGTTAGAATAGATTAGAAAGTAACTGTATGTGACTGGAGGGTCAATTTGTGACTGTTTAGAGTGGGATATAAGTCTTCTGATTGCTGAGTGTACACCTGACTGTTATTTTAGTAATTGGTGCCTGTAACTGGTCGCTAATGATGTCAAATGCGGCTGATTACTAAGAAGGATGGTATATTGACTGTCTGACTGTGAGTGTGTGTGTGGTAACTGTCTGAATCTGAGTGTGTGGAGGGTGACTGTCTGACTGTGAGTGGGGGGTGACTGTATGACTGTCTGACTGTGAGTGTGTGTGTGGTAACTGTCTGAATCTGAGTGTGTGGAGGGTGACTGTCTGACTGTGAGTGGGGGGTGACTGTATGACTGAAGGATGAAAGAGAAAGTGAAGGTATACACAATATGATTTAAAGCCAACTCTAACCCACTATGATTAGATGATTAGTAAGATCATCTCTCTCTCTCTCTCTCTCTCTCTCTCTCTCTCTCTCTCTCTCTCTCTCTCTCTCTCTCTCTCTCTCTCCCCCTTCACTGATTAGAAAGTTAGAAGATAAAGAAAGACTAAAGACAAACAATGATTAGTATATTTTGTGAACTGTCTACTTAAAGAAAAAATATATACAATAAAAAATAAACATTGCTTGACCTGTGTTTGGGGGGGGGGAAGGTAAGAGTGGTGTTGACCTTTTGAACCACCATTCACCTGGGAGTGTTGTGACCCCCCCTCTGTGTAACCCAGGAGTGGCGTGACCCGGAGACTTGTCCACCAGGTCACAACAACCACAACAAACTACAACCCAAACAACATATGATGGTTGACAGGGTGATGACACTCTCTCAATGATTAAGAAGAATTATTCCCATTTTATATCGTAATTAGTGATGTGAGAACGTATCTAACTGACCCATTTACCATATATTTACACCGTTTAACGTTACAGGTACCGAGCCAATATGGAGGTGAAATACCGCTGAGACTCTATGGTCTTTGTCTACGTGATAACAGCATTTCTCAGGACATCGCTCAGAGGGGAAGAACATCACTCAGTCAGGTTAGTTAAGGCGAGTATAGAGTTGACTAAAATACAGTTCAAAAGCATTTTTCACTTACGATGATGATGATGTGTGTGTGTGTGTGTGTGTGTGTGTGTGTGTGTGTGTGTGTGTGTGTGTGTGTGTGTGTGTGTGTGGGAGGAAGAAGAGGAGTGTCAGCTGACGTCAGGCTCCTGTCGTGGTGTCAGCTCCGGGTTCAGAGGAAGAATAGAGAGAGAGAGAGACAGAGAGACAGAGAGACAGAGAGACAGACTAAAAGAGGAAAGACACAATACAATAATAGGAAGGAGACAAACACTCCTGATGAATAAGGGAAGAGGCAAGAATAGAGAAGATACCAGATAAACGCGTCAGTTAAAGAAAGGAAGAAGATGCGAATAAGGAAAGAGGAAGAATGAGATAAACAGTGGGAATGACAGGTGGAGAATTAATCACAGGTGTAAATTTACCTGTTCGTTGGTTAACATCACCCTAGTCATCCATAGGTCAACATCACCCTAGTCATCCATAGGTCAACATCACCTAGTCATCCATAGGTCAACATCACCCTAGTCATCCATAGGTCAACATCACCCTAGTCATCCATAGGTCAACATCACCCTAGTCATCCATAGGTCAACATCACCCTAGTCATCCATAGGTCAACATCATCCTAGTCATCCATAGGTCAACATCACCCTAGTCATCCATAGGTCAACATCACCCTAGTCATCCATAGGTCAACATCACCCTAGTCATCCATAGGTCAACATCACCCTAGTCATCCATAGGTCAACATCACCCTAGTCATCCATAGGTCAACATCACCCTAGTCATCCATAGGTCAACATCACCCTAGTCATCCATAGGTCAACATCACCCTAGTCATCCATAGGTCAACATCACCCTAGTCATCCATAGGTCAACATCACCCTAGTCATCCATAGGTCAACATCACCCTAGTCATCCATAGGTCAACATCACCCTAGTCATCCATAGGTCAACATCACCCTAGTCATCCATAGGTCAACATCACCCTAGTCATCCATAGGTCAACATCACCCTAGTCATCCATAGGTCAACATCACCCTAGTCATCCATAGGTCAACATCACCCTAGTCATCCATAGGTCAACATCACCCTAGTCATCCATAGGTCAACATCACCCTAGTCATCCATAGGTCAACATCACCCTAGTCATCCATAGGTCAACATCACCCTAGTCATACCATAAGGTCAACATCACCTTAGTCATCCATAGGTCAACATCACCCTAGTCATCCATAGGTCAACATCACCCAGTCATCCAGGTCAACTCACCCTATCCCATAGGTCAACATCACCCCTAGTCATCCATTAGGTCAACATCACCCTAGTCATCCATAGGTCAACATCACCCTAGTCATCCATAGGTCAACATCACCCTAGTCATCCATAGGTCAACATCACCCTAGTCATCCATAGGTCAACATCACCCTAGTCATCCATAGGTCAACATCACCCTAGTCATCCATAGGTCAACATCATCCTAGTCATCCATAGGTCAACATCACCCAAGTCATCCAGAAAAACCCCCTAAAATAACCAAAATAAACAAGAAAAAACACCAAATAAAAGCAATAAAACAGAGAAAAGGACAATAAATAAATAAATAAACAAAGAAAAGAATAATTAACAGAAAATTAAATTAACGAAAGAGAGATATAAAAACAAACCCAAAATAAATAACAAATAAAAGAAAAAGAAAGAAAAAAAAAGAAATAGAGTGTAATAAAAATAAAAGGGAGTATCATTTATCACAGCGGTTGTCCAGCGGTGCGGTAAGGTGCGGTCAAACAGCTGATGAACAGTAAGTAAAGACACAAGAGTTCACTGCAAACAAAAGTTACCTGTTCACGTCAGTTTAATTAATAGCTATACCTGTACAGCCACGACGTACAGGTGTGGAGATTATACACACACACACAGAGGAGTAAATCAAATAAAAAAAATATGTTAGTTAAAAAGATGCGGTAATGTTGACGGTAACAGCTTCATGTTTTATACGGATAATAAATAATAATAGATGTTTTATTTGACGAGAATTATTGCGATGCCGACGTCATCTTGTAAAATGGCGGGAAGGTGAAGGTAGAGAGAGAGAGAGAGGAGGGATAAAAAACAAATGACGGTCGAGTGTAAACAAAATTTCCATGTTGACGTCAGCTAGATTCCTGAGGTAGCGAGACTTAGTTGGGTGTATGTCAGCTCCGTGATCTCCCCCCACCCCCCCCACCCCCCACCACCTTCTCCTGCTCCTTCCTGACGTCCATAATGACAATGTGATCAGCTCAGGATGTCAGCCAGGGTGAGAAACTAACGTCAGCTAAGTAGAAATTGGTGAGCTGACGATGTCCTAATCTCCTCGAGAAAGTCTGGTACATTGTGAGACTTGATGAAGTTGTTATTGGAGTTTTTGTTCCGGTCTGTCTGAGGAAACACGGCGGCAACTAACTCACTGTTGACTCAAGCAAGATTCGACTCACCTTTTTTAGTCCGTTGAGTCAGAGACAATTCAGGTGGGTATATAGAGTCATGTGTTGAAGGATATATATATATATATTTTTTTAAGTTAGTCGATTAAACCTGACTCACCAATGCCATATTCCTATTCAGCGAGTCAATAAAATGAATGACTCGGGGGATCTGACTTTATACAATCTTTAGTCGTGTCACTAGAGTCAATAAGATGAGACTCAGGAGATGATTTAAGAGTCGTTAATGTCAGACTCAAACTCATTTAGTTGAGTCACTTGGTCTCTGTATTACACGTGACTAAAATGACACCTGAGTCATTGTTACTGATGATGATAATGATGATGATGATGATAAGGGTGATAATAATGATGATGATGATGATGATGATAGTGACGACGATGATAATGATGGTGATAATGATGATGATGATGATGGTGATTGTCAAGAGGGAAGTAGTAAGACGCACGTAACGAAACTGGCAATTAGACAGGATAATGGAGAAAGATGGTGGTGAGTAGAATAACAATCACCACTAATTAAAGGTAGTGATCTGGTGTTTCCTCCAGGGTGGTGGTGATGATGATGGTGTGAGTGGTGATGATGGTGGTGTGAGGGGTGGTGGTGGTGATGGTAAATATCATAACTTAAAGGTACAGATACAATTACAGGTACAGGTAAGGTAGAGGTACAGAAACAGGTAGGCTACAGGTACAGGTAGGCTACAGGTACAGGTAGGCTACAGGTACAGGTAGGCTACAGGTACAGGTTGGGTAATAATAATAATAACAAAACTGGTACACAGGTAAATACAAACGTACTTTACCTGGGGGCCAAAAATTTATATTCTCATTAATTACTTGTCCAGGTATCACATATAAATTTTTAGTAGGTATGAAGCAAGAACTAAATGGCCAGAGTTATTTGTGGCCACTTTAGCTTGGTGGCCAGCCCTGAGCGTGTAGTGGCCGCCAATTTAGTTTGGTGGCCGTGAAGGTGTAGTGGGGACCCTTGATTTGTGGCCCTGGTGTGTGTAGTGGCCACTTTAGGTTGATGGCCCTGGGTACGTAGTGGCCACTTTAGGTTGGTGGCCCTGGGCACGTAGTGGCTACTTTAGGTTGGTGGCCCTGGGTGCGTAGTGGCCACTTTAGGTTGGTGGCCCTGGGCGCGTAGTGGCCACTTTAGGTTGGTGGACCTCAGCGCGTAGTGGCCACTTTAGGTTGGTGGCCCTGGGCTCGTAGTGGCCAATTACAGGGATGCTTCAGAGCCCCACAATAACCCTTCCAACACTAAGGGAGTCTCCGTCGTGGCCCTGATGACCACACTCTGGCACCCAGGCCGCGTGTAGTGCCATTCTATACACTGGGGGGGGGGGGGGGCACTCCCTGATGGAATCTGTGTCAACGTAATTATTTTTTTTATTTTCTTTTGTCGTGGGTTAAAAAAAATTGTGTTTCTTAGTCTGATGGCCAAGTATTTTTCTTATGTATGCATGTATGTATGTACAGTATGTATGTATGTATGTATGTATGTATGTATGTATGTAGTATAAAACCGACACTACTAGTATAGCCAAGTTTTCACATATATATATATATATAATTCATCGGTGGGGTTGTCATCGATCCACAGAAATTGTATTATTCATGCAAAGTTGTCAGTCAGGCAGAAAGTTACACAACGTCAGATTAAAAGCGGACGGGGGGGGGGAGAGGAGGGAGAGAGAGAGAGAGACAGAGAGAGAGACAGAGAGAGGGAGAGGACAGCGTGAATGCGCAATGGAGCGGAGAGGCGGCCGCTAAGCTTCATGCACCTCGCGCCGCCACCCAGACTTTACGCGACGTCACCTGATCCATTATTCATTTCGCGCCAATACGCTCGCGCGACGTTGCCACATGTCCAACGTAAACATTGTGTCATCGGATATACCTGCCACGGTACTCCTATTATTCTACTGGAGTTGGGCCGCCACACGCACCCTAAACCAGCCGCCAGCCTAACCCGGGGTGCTCAGGCTCTCACTTGGCAACCCCGTGATGTTGATGGCACAAGATTTGTCACCTTGGGTACGTTCTCTCTGTGACGTCACCACTCACCTTTCCTCGATGAATGAATCCGGATTACCCTCACGACTCACACCCGGTTGTTTTGGGGGGTTAACGTTCACCGGCCCGCATTAACCCTTCACTGGACAGACGTGGATAACCTTCCTTTCCCTTCAGGCGATAACAATACATATTAATTAACTATATATAACACTATACAAACTCTACCAGTTAATTAATTAGAACTGATTAGAACAGATGACGTCATAATAATGTATACGAGTGTGTGTGTGTGTGTGTGTGTGTGTGTGTGTGTGTGTGTGTGTGGTGAAAGTGTGTGTAGGGGAGTGGAGGGAGGTGTGGGGAGGTAGAGGGAGGTAAGAGGCCAGGTGTGGGGAGGTAGAGGGAGGTAAGAGGCCAGGTGAGGGAGGTAGAGGGAGGTAAGAGGCCAGGTGAGGGAGGTAGAGGGAGGTAAGAGGCCAGGTGAGGGAGGTAGAGGGAGGTAAGAGGCCAGGTGAGGGCGGTAGAGGGAGGGAAGAGGCCAGGGGAGGGAGGTAGAGGAGGTAAGAGGCCAGGTGAGGGAGGTAGAGGGAAGTAAGAGGCCAGGTGAGGGAGGTAGAGGGAGGTAAGAGGCCAGGTGAGGGCGGTAGAGGGAGGTAAGAGGCCAGGTGAGGGAGGTAGAGGGAGGTAAGAGGCCAGGTGAGGGAGGTAGAGGGAGGTAAGAGGCCAGGTGAGGGAGGTAGAGGGAGGTAAGAGGCCAGGTGAGGGAGGTAGAGGGAGGTAAGAGGCCAGGTGAGGGAGGTAGAGGGAGGTAAGAGGCCAGGTGAGGGCGGTAGAGGGAGGTAAGAGGCCAGGTGAGGGAGGTAGAGGGAGGTAAGAGGCCAGGTGAGGGCGGTAGAGGGAGGTAAGAGGCCAGGTGAGGGCGGTAGAATAGGTCAAGTCAGATTTGGATATACCATTAATTCAAATCTTTAAACCCTTGAGTACAGTGACTTAACCCCTTTAGTACTCAACCATTAGAGTACGATCACTTCACCCTTTTAAAACCATGATATTCCATTAAGTGCGACCATATCGTACTCAAGAGGTTAAATTATCGTACTCAAGGACTCCTCCTAACCCTCCAGTCACCTCACTCTCCGACTTGACCCTCCAACCTCCCCACCCTCCAGCCTCACACTCCAACCTCACCCTCCAACCTCATCCTCCAACCTCCCCACCCTCCAACCTCCTCATCCTCCAACCTCACCCTCCAACATCATCCTCCAACCTCACCCTCCAACCTCCAACCCCATCTCACTCACCCTCCAACTCACCCTCAACTCATCTCAAACTCTAACCTGCAGTTACCTTACCGTTCAACCTCCTCCATCTGTTTGTCCTTCCTTCCTTCCTTCCTTCCTTCCTTCCTTCCTTTATATCACATTGTGCTAATTTTCCATTTCTCCCTCCCTGACGGATCATTATGACAGGGAAGGAGGGAAGGAGGGAAGGAGGGAGGGAGGGAGGGAGAGAGGAAGGGAGGGAGGGAGGGAGAGAGGAAGGGAGGGAGGGAATGGGGGTATTGTGGGAGAGTGGGAAGGAAAAGAGAAAGGAAAGCTGGAGGGGAGAGAGAGAGAGGGAGGGAAGCAGGGAGAAGGGGAGACAGGGAGAAAAGGAAGGAGGATTGGAGGAAGGGAGACATAGAGGCAGGGAGATAAGGAGACAGGGAGATAGGGAGGGAGAGGAAGGTAAAATATCAAGGTCTCCCTTAAACGCTCGGGGATTCTGAGGGAGAAGGGAGTGTGTTAGGGGTTTATTTACAGGACTTTTCTGTTTTGAGATGGAGGAAGAGGGGGGGGAGGAGAAGGGGAGAGGGAGGAGAGGGAGGAAAGAAGGAATGAGAAAGAAGAAGAGAGGGAGAAAAGAAAGGGGACAACATAAGAAAGAGAAACGGGGAAGGTAAGGAAGGATAGAGAGATAGAGAGAGAGAGAGAGAGAGAGAGAGAGAGAGAGAGAGAGAGAGAGAGAGAGAGAGAGAGAGAGAGAGTAGGATTACCACCAGTTCCCTAAAGACGGTTCCCTGTATTATAATAAGGGATGGTAAGGGTAAGAGGAAAAGGGGGAGATTTAGGATGGGAAAGAAGGTAAAAGGAGAGAAAGAGAGAGAGAGAGAGAGAGAGAGAGAGAAACGATGGAAGGGAAAGGAAGGAGTCACCTTACACCTTTTGTATGTGTGTGTATAGAAGAGCCCTGGGTGTCGTATCTCTCCTGTGGGGTGTAGATACACTTTTGTATACATGGTAGGAGAGTGTATCAGTTTTTCTACACCTTGACACACTCTCTTCCTCCTTACTTGATCCCTGTGTAGAGAGAGAGAGAGAGAGAGAGAGAGAGAGAGAGAGAGAGAGAGAGAGAGAGAGAGGAGTGTCGTTTTATTGACACTAGAGAGAAAAATATATTTAGTAATGGATTCAACACACACACACACACACACACACACACACATGGCATGTACGTGTTCTTATGTATATATTGACCTACCACTGGGTGTATTGTGTACTGTACTTTGGGTGTATGTAGTGTATGTCCGTGTATTTATATGTCGTGTTGTTTATGTATTTAAGGAACTCCTACTGTTGTTACTGTTATTTCTAGCTGTTACTTCTGTGTTAGTGTTACTGTTTCTTTCTGATCCTACTGCTGCTGTTACTGCTTCATTCACTCCTTTCTTTCTTTCTTTCTTTCTTTCTTTCTTTCTTTCTTTTTTCTTTCTTTTTTCTTTCTTTCTTTCTTACTCTCCTGCTGCACACCTTATCTCCCCACAGGCAGGTAACCATGACCTACCTGGCACTGGTCTCGGGTCAGGTCAGGTCAGGTCAGGAGGGTGAAGCACGGGGGGGGTCAAAGGTTAGTTTATGAGTTAAGTGAGAGGTGTGACGGGAGGAGTGTGTGAGGTGTGACGGGAGGAGTGTGTGAGGTGTGAAACTAATGGCACTCTGACACATATGACACTGATGGCACTCTGACACATATGACACTAATGGCACTCTGACACATATGACACTAATGACACAATGGCATATCTGGCTTACTGACAGTGACAATCCTGATACTTTATATACAGAGTATGTGATGTAGGGTATAAGTGTAGGGTGTAGGGGAGGGTGTAGGGGAGGGTGTAAAGGAGGGTGTAGGGGAGGGTGTAGAGGAGGGTGTAAAGGAGGGTGTAGGGGAGGGTGTAGGGGAGGGTGTAGGGGAGGGTGTAGGGGAGGGTGTAAAGGAGGGTGTAGGGGAGGGTGTAGGGGAGGGTGTAGGGGAGGGTGCAAAGGAGGGTGTAGAGGAGGGTGTAGGGGAGGGTGTAGGGGAGGGTGTAGGGGAGGGTGTAGAGGAGGGTGTAGGGGAGGGTGTAGGGGAGGGTGTAAAGGAGGGTGTAGAGGAGGGTGTAGGGGAGGGTGTAGGGGAGGGTGTAGGGGAGGGTGTAGGGGAGGGTGTAGAGGAGGGTGTAGGGGAGGGTGTAGGGAGGGTGTAGGGGAGGGTGTAGAGGAGGGTGTAGGGGAGGGTGTAGGGGAGGGTGTAGAGGAGGGTGTAAAGGAGGGTGTAGGGGAGGGTGTAGGGGAGGGTGTAAAGGAGGGTGTAGAGGAGGGTGTAGGGGAGGGTGTAGGGGAGGGTGTAGGGGAGGGTGTAGGGGAGGGTGTAGGGGAGGGTGTAGAGGAGGGTGTAGGGGAGGGTGTAGGGGAGGGTGTAGGGGAGGGTGTAAAGGAGGGTGTAGGGGAGGGTGTAGGGGAGGGTGTAGAGGAGGGTGTAGGGGAGGGTGTAAAGGAGGGTGTAGGGGAGGGTGTAGGGGAGGGTGTAAAGGAGGGTGTAGAGGAGGGTGTAGGGGAGGGTGTAGGGGAGGGTGTAGGGGAGGGTGTAGAGGAGGGTGTAGGGGAGGGTGTAGAGGAGGGTGTAGGGGAGGGTGTAGGGGAGGGTGTAGGGGAGGGTGTAGGGGAGGGTGTCAAGGACGTAGTGTTGGAGTGTGTGGCCATATGTCTGGCCACACACTTTACATTTAGTTTTGTTCACATCTGCTTGAGGGACATACTGCCAGAGGTATTTATATCCTAACCTTAGTCTAGCGGTTACAACATCTTGTAATGTAGTGATCTTGTTACTTGCTCCATATACATGTTTTACTTGATACATCTCATCATGGTAAACAATGGATCGACTAGTGCCTGTTTACACTTGTCTGCTTGCGCCAAATTCATCAATAAGTTCCTTCCTAATTACAGCTTTAAGGGATCTTTTTGACAGACCCAGATTGTATTCAACAGTGTGTTTGTTAGACGCGAGTTGGTGAGGGCATCAACTCTGTCATGTTCTTTGAGGCCTGTGTGAGAGGGGATCCACAACAGTTTGATCTTGACACCGTGTAGGGGAGGGTGTAGGGGAGGGTGTAAGGGAGGGTGCAGTGGAGGGTGTAAGGGAGGGTGCAGTGGAGAGTGTAAGGGAGGGTGTAAGGGGAAGGTAAGGGAGGGTGTAGAGGTGAGGGGAGGTGCAGTGGAGAGTGTAAGGGAGGGTGGTGAAGTGGGAGGAGGGTAGTAAGGGGAGGGTGTAAGAGAGAGTGTAGGGGAGGGTGCAGTGGAGGGTGTAAGGGAGGGTGCAGTGGAGAGTGTAAGGGAGGGTGTAAGGGGAAGGTATAAGGGGAGGGTGTAAGAGAGAGTGTAGGGGAGGGTGCAGTGGAGGGTGTAAGGGAGGGTGCAGTGGAGAGTGTAAGGGAGGGTGTAAGGGGAAGGTATAAGGGGAGGGTGTAAGAGAGAGTGTAGGGGAGGGTGTAGTGGAGAGTGTAGAGGAGGGTGCAGTGGAGGGTGTAAGGGAGGGTGCAGTGGAGGGTGTAAGGGAGGGTGCAGTGGAGGGTGTAGAGGAGGGTGTATTGGGAGGGTGTAAGGGAGGGTGCAGTGGAGGGTGTAGTGGAGGGTGTATTGGGAGGGTGTAAGGGAGGGTGCAGTGGAGGGTGTAGTGGAGGGTGCAGTGGAGGGTGTAAGGGAGGGTGCAGTGGAGGGTGTATTGGGAGGGTGTAAGGGAGGGTGCAGTGGAGGGTGTAGTGGAGGGTGTATTGGGAGGGTGTAAGGGAGGGTGTAAGGGGAAGGTATAAGGGGAGGGTGTAAGAGAGAGTGTAGGGGAGGGTGTAGGGGGGGGGTGTCAGCACCACAATAGGGGCAGGTCGTGGTAGTGTCAGGATGAAGGATCAGTGGGATGATGGCTGAATCCTCCACGATTATACCCCTCACCCCCCTGACGCCTGTGCCCCCCCCCCCCCCTCTCTCTCTCTCTCTCTCTCTCTCTCTCTCTCGCTCCACACACACACACGCACACACATGTTATATCTATCTTATATATGTCCTACTGTGTGTGTGTGTGTCTCAGGTGGTGTGTACATACGTCAGCACATTTACATAAACACGTACACGCTCACGACTTATACAAGACTCATTAAGGCAGAACGCAATTTGATCTCCTCACCTCCCCCCTCTCCACCTCCCCCCTCTCCACCTCCCCTCCCCCCCCTCCTCTCCCCTTCCCCCCCTTTGGAAAACACCAACTGGACAAAACACTATATAATTGAGAGATAGTGAAGAGAGATAAGAGGAGACAAGGTGGTGAGAAAGGGAGAGGGAGAAAGGGTGTAAGAGAGGGGGAGGGGAGGGGAGGTGAGAGGAAGGGAGGGGAGGAGAGGGGAGGGGAGATATCAGACGATCCATCAAATGACAGACGAACCTGAGAAGACATATTTCACCTCCCCTCCCCTACCCTTCCCCTCCCCTTCCCTTCCCCTCCCCTTCCCCTTTCCTCCCCTTCCCCATTAAATTCCCCCTTCATCAGCATATGCAATAAAGACAAAATGCAGCTTTTATACACACCTACCAAGCAGTCATATATGCATTATTTATATCAACACACAACTAAATGAAGGGAAATTATAGGTAAAGCTATCTCACTATCTCACTATCTTACTATCTCTAATATTACCATCATAAGTAATGGACACATTGTATATGAAAGGGAAATGTTTATGTATATTCGTGTTAATTAATGTAAGGTAAAGTAAGGAACACCTGAAGAGCATGTTTATTCATGAGTGTGTGTGTGTGTGTGTGGTGTGTGTGTGTAATATATTATACCGCTACTGGCCACTTGTTTTGTACACACACACACACACACACACACACACACACACACACACACTCAATCAATTTGCTATAAAAAATCACTTAGTGTATGGCGTTCGATTTTATTTTTATTTACATATTTCAAAAACCAACCCAACCCAACCCAACCCAACCCAACCCAACCCAACCCAACCCAACCCAACCCAACCCAATCCAACCCAACCCAACCCAACCCAACCCAACCCAACCCAAAACGAGTAAGATAGCAAACAAATTGTTATTCATAATTAATTACATAAAAAAAAAAAAAATATGGCTTGTATTATTCTCGTCATTTCTTTTTTGTTTTTTGCATAGATTATTTTTATTGTTTGTCCGGTGATCGTATCAAAAAACAGGCGAATAATTTGGCTTTAGTAACTGTCTGTGTCTTGTGTATGTATGTATGCATGTATGTATGTATGTATGTATGTATGTATGTATGTATGTCGACACCTGATACTCACTGGCCTCACCTGACTCACCTGAGACTCACTGGCCTCACCTGACTCACCTGAGACTCACCTGTGGAACCTTGAGAGGGAACATGGCAGGTGTTAGTCTTACCTTATCAACAGCTAATGAGGCCTGCACTCCACCTGACCCGGGATGGAGGGGAGGGAGGAAGGGAAGGAGGGAGGAAGAAGAGGAGGGAGAGGACTAAGGGAAGTAAAGAAGAAGGGATGGAGAGTCGGGAAGGAATGAAGGGGAAGGGAAGGAAAGGAAGGAAGGAGGTAGGTAAGGAAGGAGAAAGGAAGGAGGGTTCAGGAGGGGATGAAAGGGGAAGGGAAGGGAAGGAAAGGAAGGAAGGAGGTAGGT
>CAUDMG010001977.1:537500-620000 GCA_958450375.1 Homarus gammarus | reverse complement strand
CTGCTGTAGGTGGGTAGGTGGGTGGGGGAGGGGAGGGGGCTGGGTGGGGAGGGGAGGGGGCTGGGTGGGGGGGGGGTGTAAATATGCAGCACACACAAGTCACTTTCTCCCACAACAGACGAAACCTTGTCTGTTTCGCGGTGACAAACAGAGCTCCATTGTCTGTTGGGAGTTAACGGGAATAACAGGAGGTGGTGGTTCATTTATCTGCAAGGGGGTTAACGGGAAGGGAATACTGTTGGTTTATCTATTATATCTATTAAAGGGATACTGTTGGTTGTTTATTAAAGTATATTAACGGGATACTGTTGTTTTGTGTCTGTTAACAGGTATTGTGAGCTACCATAAATTACCTGGATTTTAGGATAATTAAGGATTTACCTGTTAAGAATGGACACCTCTTTACATAGTTGTCTAATGTACCCGCTCCTACACGCACACGTTACCCACATACACACACGTCTTCACATGCCTATACATACACACTCTCACACCTCAAACACACACACACACACACATACACACACGTTCCCACATACACACACGTCTTCACAAATCCACAGGTAAGTCCAAATTCACAGGTAAGTCAAAATCAACAGGTAAGTCCTAATACACAGGTAAGTCCAGCTAAGTCAAAAACACACAGGTAAGTCCAGCTAAGTCCAACCTTGAGGAAGATTCAGTCCTAAAATAGTCCGAAGTATCGAGTCTGTTTAAGAGGAAAAATATCACACCAATACTTCACCTGTGTTGACGTGGGTCCTTGATTACAGGTAAAAGTTTATTATTGATACCGATCTCGAACCTCTTCAGTTGGGGTTACCTGAGAGAAACATCCTAAGCATAACATGGAGAGAGAGAGAGAGAGACAGACAGACAGACAGACAGACAGACAGACAGAGAGACAGACAGACAGACAGAGAAAATGAGATTAAGCAGAACCCACACGAGACGAAATCCAATTATATACCCACCTACTGTATCCACCTTGTGTACCCACCTCCTCGCCATGCCGGGCCACAAGCTTCGTCATCAGGAGGTCCTACTTGAAACTTGTGTCTGTGGATGTTGGTTACCCTCGAGTTATTGCTGCTGCTGCTTGAGGGGGACCTACCACTACCACGATCATCACTACCACAACTACTACTACCATCACCACTATCACCGTTACCATTATCACCACCACTACTACTACTACTATTACCATAACTACCACCGCCAGTCTACAGCAGGGACAGCAGAAAAAGCAGGAGCAGAAAAGCAGACTCAGACAGGAAATTGCAACAAGCTACAAGTCAGACAACTATTTGGCAGAATGTACGCGTATGAGGGGTATAATGGCTGTTGATTGGCCAATTGGTGTTCATGTTACGTATCAGTCTAACCTAAACTAACCTAAATCTAACGTAACCTAAACCTGAGCTAACTTAACCTAATCTAAACGAGTGGACTCTACCAAATAGCAACCACCGCCCATCCTCCACACCCTCCCCCACCCATCCATACACCCACCCACCCTCCCACCCACCCACCCACCCACCCGCCGCCGTCAAATCATAAGAAGCTGAAGCCATGATAGAAGGTTTGTTGACACACACGCCCCAGCCACTGTGCTTAGCGGACCTCGGAGCTGTCGTGAAGTATTCTGGTCAAACATGGGTTGTGTTATCGTTCCGTGGGGCGAGTATTTTGCCGTGATTCAGCATGTGGGCGCTAGAGGTCACTTAGCATAATGATACAACAGTAATCAGGTGTATTGCCAAGACGCCGACGACTTTGCCTTTACCTGCCCCCCTTCCCCCCCTCCCCCTCCGAGACTCAGAGGTGGGATGGAGGTGAGGGGTGAAGGAAGGGGGTGGGGAGGGGAGGGGGATTGAGGTGAGGGGTGAAGGGGAGGGGTGAAGGGAGGGGTGGAGGGGAGGGGTGTGTGGGGAGGGGTGTGTGAGGAGGGGTGGGGAGGGGTGGGGGTGA
Organism: Homarus gammarus; assembly: GCA_958450375.1. Lineage (NCBI taxonomy): Eukaryota > Metazoa > Arthropoda > Malacostraca > Decapoda > Nephropidae > Homarus > Homarus gammarus. The sequence continues at coordinate 618,029 of CAUDMG010001977.1, read as the reverse complement.
GAGGAGAGGGAGATGTACCTGGAGGATTGGTCGTCACACTCGTCTCCTCTTTGTTCTAACTTGTGGGTCTTTGTGAGGATGATGAGCCTTCACGTTGTCTTTCTAGTAATCGTTTTTCTGTTAAATTTTATCCCTCTTTTCGGGGGGGAGGGGGGAGAGGGAGGGGAGGATTACCTGATGATTAGGTAACTTAAGATTAAACTCTCTAATTCTAACCTAACCTAACCTAACCAAAACTAATCTTAACCTAACCTAACCTAACCAAAACTAATCCTAACCTAACCTAACCTAACCTAACCAAAACTAAACTAACCTAACCTAACCTAACCTAACCTAATCTTAAACTAATCTAACTCTAATCTACCCAAAGGTTTAATCAACAGGTGAAATATGCTAAAGGGGGAGGGGGGAAGGGGGAGGGGGGAGGGGGGGGGCAGTTAATCATCAGGGTAATTCTGTTTTTCTTTTCATGTTTTAACAAGACGAAATAATCACAGACACGATTTAATTTTCAGTAATTAAAATGTGTTTGTTTGTTTGTTTTTTTTGTTTTGTTTTCTTCACCTGAGTGAGGAGGAACGTCAGGTAGTAAGAGTTTTATGTTATTGTTATTATTGTTGTTGATTTGAAGTTATTTGTTTTTTTTTTGTCTTCATTCTTTGTTTTCCTGGCTTCTTCCCTCTTGTCTTGCCCCTTGCCCCGTACCTTACCCCTTGCCCCGTACCTTACCCCTTGCCCCGTGCCTTACCCCTTGCCCCGTACCTTACCCCTTGCCCCGTGCCTTACCCCTTGCCCCGTGCCTTACCCCTTGCCCCGTACCCTATTTCCTATTCCCGTGTCTCATAACCCCTTCTCTCTCCCATGACCACCTCAATTACACACACACACACACACACACACACACACACACACACAGGTGGCAGAGGAAGAAGTCATCAGTAAGTTGGTGGCTCTTGGTGTCAAGTCTGAGAGTGAGTGAGTGTTGGTGGGGGCGGCGTCAGCGTCCAGTGGGTGGGGGTGGGGGGTGACTACACTATTCATCGCCAAGGTATCAGTGTCAGATTAGCGTCTCAGTCACGTGCTGCCCCGCGGGGGATTGGGGAAAGTCAAACCCTTTTTCGGGGGGATGAGGGGAAAATGGGAAGGGAGGATGGGGGGGTTGTAGATGGGTGGGTAGAAGGGAAGAATGTACGGGGGGGGGGGGGGGAGGATTGATGGGGAGTAAGGGGAGGGAGAGTAAAGGGCCCTTGACTCTCTGTTTAAAAATGGGGTGGGGTGGGGAGGGGTGGGGGGGTGGGGGGGTGGGGGAGGAGGAAGAGGAAGAGAAGACCAGTTAACCTTTTTGGAAGTGAGGGGAAATATTTTAGCGTGAGGGGAAAGGGGAGAAGGATTTGATTATCAGCTAAGGGGAAAAATAGGGTGGGTAAAAAGAGGGGAAGCAAAGATGATGAAGAGGAGACTCATGCTGGGTTGAAGGAGGAGAAGAAGGAGGAAGAGTAGGAGGAGGAGGAGAAGGAGGAGGAGGAGGAGGAAGAAGAGTAGGAGGAGGAGAATGAGGAGGAGGAGGAGGAAGAGTAGTAGTAGTAGTAGTAGTAGGAGGAGGAGGGAGAGGAGCACTTGGCCCTCTCATCCGTCAGCAGGGCCGGACACCTCAAGCGTAGGGGTCGAGGGTGAAGGAGGAGTGATAGCGATCTGGTCGTGGCGTCCCAGATCACACACACACAAGAGACTGCTACTTGGCCTACTGGCGGAACACTTGCGACCTCTCTCTCTCTCTCTCTCTCTCTCTCTCTCTCTCTCTCTCTCTCTCTCTCTCACTCTCTCTCTCTCTCTCTCTCTCTCTCTCTCTCTCTCTCTCTCTCCTGTTCCTCTCTCAGCTCCTCCTTTTCCTCCTTCACGAACTTCCCACTATTCTTCTTTCCTCCTATTCCCCCTCCTTTACTCCTTCCTTTTCTCCTCCTCCTACTTCTCTTCCTCTTTCTCCACCTAAAATTACCCTCCTCCTCCTCCTTCTATTCCCCATCTTCCTCCTATTCTTCCTCCTATCCATTCACTCATCTCCATCTTACCCTTTCCTCATCATCTTGCCCCTTTATCAATTTCCATCCTTCCTCCTCCTCCTCCTCCTCCTCTCCTCCTATGGTGAATTATGTGTCGACGCTGACTGTGACGTTTACACACCGTGACCAATCGCAACACGACTTTCGGGCGGCGACGTAGGCCATTGGCTGAGCCTTTACGAAGAGGGGGAACACGTATAAAAGGGGAGAAGAGGGGGAAATGGGAAGAGGAGGAAGAGGGAAGAAAAAGGGGGGTAGGAAAATAAGAGGAAGAGAATATGGGGGAAGACAAATTATAGGAGACGAAAAAAAAGGGGGAAAGGGAAAAAGGGAAGGAAGAGAAGGGGTAGGGAGAAGAAAGGAGAGGATGAAAAATGGATAAAGGGTTCAAAAAGGGTGAAAGTAAAAAGAAAGGCATAAGAGAGGGTAAATAACAAAACACGAATAGAGGGAAGTAGTAGAAAGAATAAGAAAGAAAACGAAAAAAAATAAGAGATATATCATAAAGAGAAGAAAGAAAGGGGTATGAGAGAGGTGATGATAATGATAAAGGGGTAAAACGAAGAGAGTGGGTATGGGAGAATAAGGAGGAGAGGAAGGGGAAGAAGGGGAAAGGAGGGAAGAGAAGAGGGGGAGGGAGAAGGAAAGGTGGGAGATTATTCTAGAGAGAGAGAGAGAGAGAGAGAGAGAGACCTACTGATGGTACAAATCCCTTCCTTGATGGGTGTCACGGAGCCCTTCAGATGCAGACCAGCAAGGGTGATCTAGGGATTGATGGTGGGTAATGGGTGTGTATGTTGGGGATTTATGGTGGGGATTTATGGTGGGGGGATTTATGGTGGGGGATTTATGGTGGGGGGGATTTATGGTGGGGGGATTGATGGTGGGGGGATTGATGGTGGGGGGATTGATGGTGGGGGGATTTATGGTGGGGTTATGGTGGGGATTTATGGTGGGGCATTGATGGTAGGGATTGATATTGAGGATTGATGCTGGGGGATTAATTTCACGTATACGCATCTAAGTTCTTCCTTTATATACGCATCAAAATCAATCATACGCATCTGTGGGAATTAACGCAGGAAATCTTTGAGAATCCATTTACTGTGTCGTATCTTAAGTGATTCTGGCGTAAATAGTTATTACCAGTTGTGGGGGAATTAGCGTAAGGGACTTGGGAGAACAGACCGCTGAGTGGCAGGAAGAGATGATTTGTCACGGAGGAGGAGGAGGAAGAAGAGGAGGAGGAAGAGGAGGAGGAGGAGGAGGAAGAGGAGGAAGACGAGTAGGAAGAGGGGGGAGGAGGGGTGATGACAGATGACTCTCTCCATGATAACTTGTTCGTAATAGCCAACAGTTGAACCTAATGGACGTCACCACGGACAACCCGGAGCTGCCAAGGACGTTTAGGTTACCACGGACACCTAGGCTACCACGGACATACACACCTAGACTACCACGGACACACACACACCTAGACTACCACGGACACACACACACCTAGACTACCACGGACACACACACACCCAGACTACCACGGACGCCCAAACCACTTCGTAATATTCCTACTACTACTAAAATTATCGTTACTATCCTCTATAAGGTTGGACAGACAGACAGACAGACTTGACAGACAGACAGACAGACAGACAGACTTGACAGACAGACAGACAGATAGCCTTGACACCTCACTACCATCTGACACTGTCCTAGATACCAAGACCTCGCTGGTTACCTACTGAAGAAGAAGTAGTAGTAGTAGTAGTAGTAGTAGTAGTAGTAGTAGTAGTAGTAGTAGTAGTAGTAGTAGTAGTAGTAGAGGAGGGAGGAGGAGGAGTGTATGAGACAGCTACCCCTCCTTCCCTCCTTCTTTCCCTCCCTCCTTCTCTCCCTCCCTCGGTCACGCGCCGGGGGCCACCTAATACATCATTATTATCAAACCGCCCCTCACCACCACGCCCACGCCCACAAACCACGCCTATATTAACACCCACCCCCCCCCCCCTCTCACTCACCTACACTCACGCCCATAATGTGACCACCACCACCACCTAGGTAACCGCGCCCACAACACCAATTCCCACACCCTCATGGCACGCCCACACCCACGCCCACACAAACAACACCTTTCTTACTGCTATACCCATACTAGTGGTTAAGTATGTGTATGACTATATATGTGTGTGTATACTGTGGGTGTATAGACGATTTCCTGTGATCAGCTGGTGTATGTATGTATGTATGTATGTATGTATGTATGTATGTATGTATGTATATATGTGATGTCTCAGTTGATGCTGATAGATATGCTTAGATCCAGAAAGACAACACAGACAGACAGACAGACAGACAGACTGATAGACAGACAGACAGACAGACGCTCCCGGGTAAAAATACACACAAGAAAGTGACAGACAGTCGATAAAATAATCCAGAGGGAAAAAAATATACCAACTTTTTTTAATATATTCATAAATATTACCTGACAAAATAGACCCCCGGGGGAAAAAATAAATAAATATAAAAATTCACGTAAAAATCTCACTTTTTTTCCCCAACAAGGGAAAAAAAATCAGGGAAAATATATGAATTAAAGATTGAGTCTAGGGAAAAAAATGAAAGCTGTAATTGGAAGGCGAAAAAGGATAACGTGCTTGGGATTATCTTGTGAGTGACATTTTTATATATAGCATTTGGAGATTATTTCTTTATTTTCTTTCTTTCTTTCTTTCTTTCTTTCTTTCTTTATTTTCTTTCTTTCATTCTTTCATTCTTTTCTTTTTTCTTTTTTCTTTTTTCTTTCTTTCGTTCTTTCTTTCTTTCTTTCTTTCTTTCTTTCTATGGGGGTTAACAAATTTAGTACATACGATAATTACACAAATAAAATAAAATAAATTACCCTGGACGTAATTGATATACAATATAGTAATTTAATATACATAATTTATTAATAATTTTCAATGATTTAGATGATGATAATTTTTATGTTTTATTATGTCGATTTTTAAGTCATAATTATCTAATCTATAACAAATTATATCATGAATAATTATTAATAATCTTGATCATCTGCATACGAATAATAATAATAATAATAATAATAATAATAATAATAATAATAATAATAACAATAATAATAACAATAATAATAATAATAATAATAATAATAATAATTTCAGTAAGTTATGTATTTAGTTTTGCTGATAATAATTTCCAAGTGACAAATATTCTTTTAAGAGAGAGAGAGAGAGAGAGAGAGAGAGAAGAGGGGAGGAGGGGGGAGAGAAGAGAGGAGGAGGAGAGGGGAGAAGAGGGGAGAAGAGGAGAGTGTTGGAAAGGCCATAACATCGCTATCTTAGGTCATTACTGGTCACGCTGAGGAGCCATTACTCTCCCCTCACCTCCTCCCCCCCCCCACCCTTTATTCTCCCTCCCTCCTTACTACACCCTCAACTCTCTCTCTCTCTCTCTCTCTCTCTCTCTCTCTCTCTCCCCTATCACTCCCCTCTTTTATAACCCATCACTCCCCCTCCCTCTCACTCTCCCCTCCCTCTCACTCTCCCCTCCCTCTCACTCCCCCTCCCTCTCACTCTCCCCTCCCTCTCACTCCCCCTCCCCTCCCTCTCACCCCCTCCCTCTCACCACCCTCCCTCTCACTCTCCTACCCTATCTCACAGTATCTCTCAGTCTCTCCCTTTTTTTGTCTCGCACTTCTCTCTTATTTTCCTCTTCCTCGTTGGTCTCATCTCTTGCCTCCTCTATCACTCCCCTTTCCCTCGGGTCCTCACTTCCTCTCCCCTCCCTCTCACTCTCTCCCCCTCCTTGTTTCTCCCTCACTCCCTTCCTCCCTACCTGTCCCCTGAACCCTCACTCACTCACCTGTGCCCCTCACCCCATACACAAATTACAGGTAGCGATTCTTACACCTGTTCTTTACCCCTCCTCCTCCACCAATCACTACCCCTCCTCCTCCTCCACCAATCACTACCCCTCCTCCTCCACCAATCACTACCCCTCCTCCTCCACCAATCACTACCCCTCCTCCTCCACCAATCACTACCCCTCCTCCTCCACCAATCACTACCCCTCCTCCTCCACTTCTTCCTCCTCCTCCTCAACCATTAACCGTGATCGGGTGCGACCAAACGATGGCAGATAATGAGGGGGAAACGAAGGAAATAATAGGAAATAGGGAATAAAGGGGAAACCAACCTCGGAATAACATGTCTCAAAGGGGAGAGAGAGGTAATAGGTTAACGCTAGCCATTACCAAGGTCAATTTATCAATACTGCCTCCGGGGGTGATGTAGGGGGGAGGAGGGGGAGGGGGTGTTGTAGGGGGGAGGAGGGGGTGTTTAATACGAATATCTCGTCGTATGTGTGTGGGTGTGTGTGTGTGGGTGTGTGTGTGTGTGTGGGTGTGTGTGTGTGTGTGTGTGTGTGTGGGTGAATGTTAGGTGTATGTGGGAGGGTAGGTGTAATAATAATAATAATAATAATAATAATAATAATAATAATAATAATAATAATAATAATAATAATAATAATAATAATAATAATATAATAATAATAATAATAAACGGTTTATTAATAGAGTTGCAGCCGGTGGCTGAAAATGTACAAACTTTCATGTGATTTACAGTAGACATAATGATATGTGTTGAATACATTTACAGGGCTGTACAGTACATAAATCAGGAGTTGTTTATTATTTTAACAATGGATGGGATGGTGCTGTTCTTATATCTATCAGTGCGGGCTCTTATGGGCTGAATTTTGTTGTAGTGGCGGACTGCGCGAGGTGGGCGGGGGACTGCCGGTGGCAGGAGGTGGCGATGACGAGGATGGTGCAGTATTCCACTGCCAAACCCTGCTAGTGCGTGGTGGTGGAGGTCACTGAGGGATCACCCTATCTCGACGTAATAGAGCCAGAGGAGCCATACATAACTCACATATCTATATAATTATGGTCATCCAACCCAAATATATCATACACCTCTATCATCCGAGTATCATTCATTACCTTTGTTACCTATTTCTACCTAAGATAATTAATTAGCATGATTAAAACTCAGTTGAAAAACCCTAACACAATATATTTCTACTAAAACAAAATCCTTTATGGGTATATTTCAATTCATAATATATTTCATTTAATAATAAGAGAATATAGTTCACGTTAGTATGTGATGCGAATAATATTAAGGGAAATATTGCTGTTGGTAATATCGAAACAGTTTCTAAATTTAAAGGGACAAGTCATGGTAAACTATCCTGCGTTATATCCTGTTGTTTACCATGATAACATAACAGGTCATTGTAGAAGGTCTGTATTTGAAGTTAGTTACATCAATAAACAAGTAATATTTTAACATTACCGAGGTGTTAAATTAATAAACAAAGGAAGAAATAATAATTTAACCTGTACTAAATCTGTAATAGGAATCACTACTGCATGAAATAATTTAACCTTTGACCTTCAGAAGACAGGTCACGTGAAGTAAACAATGGGTCAATAGACAAAGTAATGAAGGGAAAAAAAATAAGAAGAAATCTGCAGGTTTTTGTTTTAGACGTAAATAAAAGACATAACAAACATGACCTTAATTACAGGTCACTAACAACAACAACAACAACAGTAACAACAACAACAACAACAAAAGAATAAATAGTAATAAAAAATTTCAACATGTCAGAAAAATTGGTAAAATAATATTGTGAATTGTTGTGGAAAAAAAAATAAAAAAAAATAAAAATAAATTACCTGATACAACATAAAGTTAGTAGTGTGTGTGTGTGTGTGTGTGTGTGTGTGTGTGTGTGTGTGTGTGTTTGACCAAAACTGAAATTGTATGAGTAACTTTAGTTGACTGACTGACTGGCTGACTTACTAGCTGAGAGGAATAACTGACTCTTTAGCTGACAGTCTGACTCTTTGGCTGACGCAGTTGGCTAATTCTGTGACCTCTGGGATGACAAATGTGGCTGGCTCTCTGAACTGACTGACTGGTTTACTGGCTGGCTGGCTGGTTGGCTGGCTAAATGGCTGGCTGAATGGCTGACTGACTGAGTGACTGAATGGCTGGTTGACTTGCTGACTGACTGACTGACTGACTGACTGGCTATAATTGTCTTCTACCTGAGGATAGAATGTCTTTGTTCTCGGAGGAAAAGGAGGAGGAAGGAAGAGGAGGAGGAGGATGTGAAAGGGAGGAGGAGGATGTGGAAGGGGGGGGAGGAAGAGGGGGAGGGGGAGGGGGGAGGAGGAGGAGGAGGAAGGACTCTAAGAGCTTTGTCTTGGCGCCTCTGTTGACTGAGTAACTCCTTCGTATGACTGGATAGATTCATCATGGGTGGGCGTAGGTGAGCGTAAGTGGACGTGGGTCAGTGTAGGTGGGCGTGAGTGGGCGTATGTGAGCGTAGGGGGTGTGTGTTAGTGTAAGTAGGTGTGTGTGTGTGTGTGTGTGTGTGAAGCAAAGACAATAACTATTCTTACACCACCACAACAACAACAAACAAACAAACAAACAAACAAACAAACAAACAAACAAACAAACAAACAAACAAACAAGACAATAAAAAAACAGACTAAAAACACATTGAATAAATAATTGTGTTTTTCTTTCACAAATTTTAACTATCTCTTAACTACCTGATCATTAGGTAGTTAAAACCACCTCTAACTACCATCACAGTGTCAAACCAGGATCTGTATAATTCATATCATTAGTGAGAATTTATGTATATCTTTGTATACTTAAAATACCTATGTATATGATGGATTTAATGTGGTACTGGGATTAATTATTTGTAAAGAGAAGAGAAGAAAAGAGATAATGTGGCAGATAAAGAGAGGAAGAAGAGTAAACATGATAATTAGTACAGGTAAACGAGAGAGAGAGAGAGAGAGAGAGAGAGAGAGAGAGAGAGAGAGAGAGAGAGAGAGAGAAAAACGAAGCAAGACAACCACTACCACCAACACCACTCACCACCACTCTTACCACTACTACCACCACTCACCCGCACTACCACTACCACCACCAGCCACCCACCACCACTCCCACCACAACTACCACCACCACTCACCCGCACTACCACTACCACCACCACCACCACCACCCACCACCACTACCACCACTCACCCGCACTACCACTACCACCACCACCACCACCCACCACCACTACCACCACTCACCCGCACTACCACTACCACCACTCACCACCACTCCCACCACTACTACCACCACTCACCCGCACTACCACTACCACCACCCACCACCACTACCACCACTCACCCGCACTACCACTACCACCACCACCACCACCACCCACCACCACTACCACCACTCACCCGCACTACCACTACCACCAACACCACTCACCACCACTCCCACCACTACTACCACCACTCACCCGCACTACCACTACCACCACCAGCCCCAGCAGGAGTGACCAAAAGACCAAGCAGCTGACGCGACTCCTGGAAGCAGCGGCAGCGGCGGCGTCTCCCTTCTCCACACCCTCAGCCACGCCCACCAGTTAGCCCCGAGTCTCTGGAAGCTGGAACACCGCCAGACCTCTTCCTCCTCCTCCTCCTCCTCCTTCTCTCTCCCTTCCTTCCAGACGCCTGCCTTCCTTACTGACATCTTTCAGGTTCCTTCTTGTAATACTCTCTCTCTCTCTCTCTCTCTCTCTCTCTCTCTCTCTCTCTCTCTCTCTCTCTCTCTCTCTCTCTCTTATCCCCCTTTTCTTATAATTATCATTGTTTTTCTTCCTCTTCTTCCCCTCAGGTTCCTCCCAGACACCATTTTCTCTCTCTCTCTCTCTCTCTCTCTCTCTCTCTCTGAGTTCTTCTTCAGTATAATCCTTCACCCAAACCACTGACAAGACTCCCTCCCTCCCTCCCACATTCCCTCTCTCCTCCCTCCCCCTTCCCTTCCCCCCTCCCCACTCATCTTCAAGCCACTCACTCAAATAACCCCCACTCTCCTCAACCCAAACACCTCCCCACCTCATTAACCCCCCCCCCCCCACACCCCACCTCACTCACCCTCCAAACACAAGTCAACTTTCTAGTACCCAATGATCGTCCACCGTTCCATCAAACTCCCTTTCCCGGCAAGTATTTCCCTCCCAGCAAGTCTTATGCCCACACTCCTTACCTCTCTGACTTAGTGCTTTCCCCGGGTCGTGTTGTGGTTTGTTTATCACACCAAAAAACGTGAGAATAATAAATGGGATCGTGTATATGTGTTAGTTTCTAGCCCTATATAATAACGGGGTGTCCATGTGTATATTCAAATGAGATGCAGGTGTTAAACTCATTTCTTATTCGTATTTGAATCATTTGTTGGTTTTTAAAGTAATTTATATTTGCTTTATATTTTGTCTTCATTCTTATCGGGAATTTTTTTTTTTTATAAGATATATGCCTTTGAGAGAGACGGTTCCTATATGACTATTACCTGTGGATTCCTATGGGTTCTTATGGCAGAGAACCTTATCATAGAATCACATTGCCTCACTCTCCTCCTCCTCCCCTCTCTCCCCTCTTTTACTCCTCCCCTCCCCACCCCACCGTGCACCCCCTACTCCCCGCCCCATACTACTTCTTTAAAGGGAACCACAACTCCCTTCAGTCTCAACTTTAACTCCAAAACTTCAATGCATCTTTAACTTGTTCCTGATGCAATTTTAACCAGAAAAAGTTGGTGGGCATCGAGGACATGATGGCAACCAGAACGAGTGAGCGTCAACCAGGAATTCAGTGGTGGTGGTGGAGAGGGTGGAGGTGGTGAGGGGGAGGGGGCGGTGGAGGGGGAGAGGGTGGTGGTGGGGGTGGTGGAAGAGGAGGGGGTGGAGGGGGAGATTATGTATGTTGAAAAATTATATCAGAATGTTGAGGTTTTAGGTTAAATAAATTTCTCAACCTCCTCCTCCCCCCCCCCCCCCAAAAAAAACTACAAGATATACTTTCCTTCCTCACTTACTTCCTTCCTTCATTCCAGTCCCACCTGTTTTCTTCTATCCTTTTCTTCTATCCACCCATCCACCCTCACTCCATCCATCCTTTCGTTCCACCTACCATCCCCTCCCTCCCTCCCTCCCTCCCTCCTTCCCTCCCTCCTTCCCTCCTCACCACTAGATTCCTCCCTCCTCTGGGTACAGTTTATTGCCAGCCTCGACTATCACCAGCGCCACGGGGAACCTGGAGGCCAACACCACTGACACCTACTACGAGTTATGACAACATCTCCTACTCCTCCTACTCCTCCTACTCCCACTCCTACTCCTACCCCTACTCCTCCTCCTCACCCTTCTCCTCGTCCTCCTCCTACTCCTCCAGCAGGGCCTACTTCACCCTCTTCCTTGCGCAGACAGACCTGTTTTTCGTCGTCTCTAGCGCAGGTTGGTTAACTTCTTCCTTCCTCACTCGGGTAAGTACACACACACACACACACACATAACACACACACACACACAGACACATAACACACACACACATAACACACACACATAACACACACACACAACACACACACACACACACACAAAACAACACACACACACACACACACAAAACACACACACACACACACACACACACACACACACACACACACACACACACACATGGTTATAAACTATATCCATGAACGTGTAAATATAACAAGACCACCAAATAAAATAAACAAAATAAACAAATAAAAGCGTAAATAAAAAAAAAACAATAAATAAATTAATAACATAAGTTAACAAGGACAGGTAGACAATGACACGCAAACAAGGACACAGGTAAACAAGTACTTAGGTTAACAAGGACACAGGTTAACAAAAAATAAGTAAGGAAATACACAAATAGTTCATACATATTGTATACATAAAACAGACAGACAGACACACAGACAGAAAGACAGACAGTCGTATACAGAAAACAGATAGACAGTGCGAGAGACAAACAAACTGAGAGAGAGATGTAGACAGGCAGACAGACAGACAGACACAGCATCAGGAAAACGTCACAGCATTCATATATATCCCGTTGGTATGATAGATCACAGTATTGCCTCTCTCTGCCTGTCCCTCAAGTTGGCTGCCACTTTGATAGGTTTGGAATGACTGTGGGCTGGGTAGTGCCTCTTTGGTGGTGCCTCTTTGGTGGTGCCTCTTTGGTTGTGCCTCTTTGGTGGTGCCTCTTTGGTTGTGCCTCTTTGGTTGTGCCTCTTTGGTGGTGCCTCTTTGGTGGTGCCTCTTTGGTGGTGCCTCTTTGGTGGTGCCTCTTTGGTGGTGCCTCTTTGGTGGTGCCTCTTTGGTAGTGCCTCTTTGGTGGTGCCTCTTTGGTGGTGCCTCTTTGGTAGTGTCTTTTTAGTAGTGCCTCTTTGGTGGTGCCTCTTTGGTGGTGCCTCTTTGGTGGTGCCTCTTTGGTAGTGCCTCTTTGGTGGTGCCTCTTTGGTAGTGCCTCTTTGGTGGTGCCTCTTTGGTAGTGCCTCTTTGGTAGTGCCTCTTTGGTGGTGCCTCTTTGGTAGTGCCTCAATCTACCTCCTATTTTACTCATTTTTGCTGCTCACACAACTTGTTACCTGGTGAAAGTAACTCCTGTTTTTTTTCCTCCGTTTTTTTCTGTTGTGTTAATATAGATGTGTGTGTGTGTGTGTGTGTGTGTGTGTGTACTTACCCGAGTGAGGAAGGAAGAAGTTAAACAACCTGCGCGAGAGACGACGAAAAACAGGTCTGTCTGCGCAAGGAAGAGGGTGAAGTAGGCCCTGCTGAAGGAGTAGGAGGAGGACGAGGAGAAGGGTGTGGAGGAGGAGTAGGAGTAGGAGTAGGAGTGGGAGTAGGAGGAGTAGGAGATGTTGTCATAACTCGTAGTAGGTGTCAGTGGTGTTGGCCTCCAGGTTCCCCGTGGCGCTGGTGATAGTCGAGGCTGGCAATAAACTGTACTCAGAGGAGGGAGGAATCTAGTGGTGAGGAGGGAAGGAGGGAGGGAGGAAGGAATGGGAAGGGTAGGAGGGTGAATGGGTGAGGATGATAAAGGATTCTGGCGGTAGAGGAAGGAAAGAAGAAAGAGCTGAGGGAAGGAAGAAAGATGAAAGAGGTGAGGGAAGGAGGAATAAGGAAAGGAATGGGGGAAGAAGAGGAGAAGGGAGAGAAAGAAGGAGGAAAGGATGGAGGGAATAATGGAGGGAAGAAAGGAAGGAAGGAAGGAAGGAAGGGAGGGAGGAAGGAAGGAAGGAAGGAAGGAAGGAAGGAAGGAAGGAAGGACCATCTCACTGGACATTGCCATGTTTTCCCCCTTCTGCTTTACCTTGAATTAAGTAACAACATTTACCATTTATTTCCATTTAAGATCTTCCTCAGTTATCAATTTTGTCTTTGATTAAAATCCCTTAATAAATCCCCTTTGAAATTCACAACAACCTCTTAAAAAATCCCTAAAAACTACAATCCCTTAAGAAATCCCTCAAAATATTACGACTTCTCTTAAAAAGTATGAAAAAAATTAACATAACCTCAGCAGTGTTTTGGCCAACGATCTGAGAACATGAATATAAAGAGGACAGATTCCCTCCCTTTCTCCCTCCCTTTCTCCCTCCCTTTCTCCTTCCTTCTATTCCTCCCTTTCTCCTTCCTTCCCTCCCTCCCTCTATCCTTCTTTCCATCGCAGTTCCCTCCCCCTCTCTTTCAATCTATCCATTCTCTCATCCTCCCCCTCCATCCTTCCATCTACCCTCCCTCCTTCCTTCTCTCCCTCCACCTATCCTCCTTCCACCTACTTCTTTCTTCCCTTCCTTCACCTACTCTCCCTCCCTACCATCATCTTTCCTTCCACATATCCATCCACTTACCTACCCTCCATACACCTATTCTCCCTCCCTCCACCTATCCTTCCACCAACCCACCCTGCTTCCCTCCCTCAACCCACCCCCTTCTCCCTCATGCGCCTCCAACAACGACGGAGTAAAATAAAGGAGGCAGAAAATCGCACATCTCATTCCAAGCTTCGCGTCAATGGTTGAATACTTCCCTCCTCGCTCTGATAGACCCATCGCCAGGACCATTGTTACTCCTACACTGCCTCTTCCTTACTCCTACTCTTCTTCTTCTTCATCTTCCTTCTCCCCCCCCCCTCTTCCTCCACTATATCCTCCTCCTCCTCCTCCTCCACTACCCCCCTCCTCCTCCTCCACTACCCCCCCCCCTCCTCCCTCACACGAAAGCCGCCCCATTTCACTATTAATTCTTTTTGTTTCATTTCACCAAAGTTTATTCTCTTCTTGTAGGAAGGAAAATTTTAGTTCGCTTTATTCAGCATTTGGTTGTTAAAGGACAGGTTGTTGTGGTTGTTAGGGGGTGGTTGTTGTGGTGGTTGTTAGGGGTGGTTGTTAGGGGTGGTTGTTAGGGGTGGTTGTTGTGGTTGTTGGAGATTGTGGTTGTTGGAAGTTGTTGTTGTTTTTTAGAATTATTGGAGGTGGTTGTTGCTGTGGTTGTTATTGGAGGTTGTCAGAATAATTTTTTTATTATTATTATTATTATTATTATTATTATTATTATTAGTGGTAGTAGTAGTAGTAGTAGTAGTAGTAGTAGTAGTAATAGTAATAGTAATAGTAATAGAAGTAGTACTGTATACTTATTATCTTTATTATTTAGTACAAAAAGAAATAAAAACATAGACAATGTTCCCTTCCTTTTGGTTAATCTAAGGGTTTTTGATGACGTTTGGTGGGCCAGAACGAAACAATGTGGGATGCTCCCCTTGTCCCCCCCCTCTCGCCGTCACCCTGATACGCTGAGCCAATGTCTAAGTGTAAACAGTATTTGCAAAACAATGGCACGACGTCACAGAGGGGTGTATCAGACCTATCCCCTCCCTCTGTGTATCTCTCTTTCTCTCCCCTCTCTTTCTCTCTCCCCTCTCTCTTTCCCTCTTCTCTCTCTTTTTCGCTCCTCTTTCTTTTAATAGTTTTATCCTCTCTCTCTCTCTCTCTCTCTCCTTTATCTGTCTTCTTTTCTCTCCCCTTTCTCTCATCTTTCCCTTTTTTCTCCCTCCCAGTTCTCTTTATCTCCTTTTTCTCTCTCTCTCTCTCTCTCTTTCATTTTCCCTTTCCTCCTATTAATTTTTCCTTCTCCCCCCCTCTCTCTCTCTCTCTCCGTTTGTCTGTCTCTCTCCCCGTATCTATTTCTTTCTCCCCTTTCTCTCTCTCCCTCATTCTCCATCTCACCCTGGTTCTCTCCCCCTCTCCCCGTATCCACCGTTCATCCTCCGTTTCTCCCTCTTTCTGTCTCTCCCCTATTTCCCCTCATTCGCCACAATACATTCGACACCCTTCTCCCCTTCCTCTTTCTCTCCCCTTCCTCCACTTCTACCTTCCCTCATTTCTCTCTTTTCTCTTTCCTTCCCTCTCTGTTACCAATTTCCTTCCCCTTTTCCTTTCTACTCTCTGTTTTCCTCTCTCTCTCTCCTCTCCTTCCCCCTTCTCTCTCCCTCTCTTTTCTTTTTCCACCCTCTCCTTCCAATTTCTCTCTCTCTCTCTCTCTCTCTCTCTCTCTCTCTCTCTCTCTCTCTCTCTCTCTCTCTACGCCGTACACACTCGATTGGATTTGACTTCCTCACACTATTAAATGATGCTCCAAGACCCGGAGTTCACTAAATGACCTGACACCACATATAACCTGTCTGACACCACATATGACCTGACACCACATATGACCTGACACCACATATGACCTGACACCACATATGGCCTGACACCACATATGACCTGACACCACATATGACCTGACACCACATATGACCTGACACCACATATGACCAGACACCACATATGACCTGACACCACATATGACCTGACACAACCATATGACCTGACACCACATATGACCTGACACCACATATGACCTGACACCACATATGACCTGACACAACCATATGACCTGACACAACCATATGACCTGACACAACCATATGACCTGACACCACATATGACCTGACACCACATATGACCTGACACCACATATGACCTGACACCACATATGACCAGACACCACATATGACCTGACACAACCATATGACCTGACACCACATATGACCTGACACCACATATGACCTGACACCACATATGACCTGACACAACCATATGACCTGACACAACCATATGACCTGACACAACCATATGACCTGACACCACATATGACCTGACACCACATATGACCTGACACCACATATGACCTGACACCACATATGACCTGACACCACATATGGCCAATCAAACCTTTTTGTTAATCGGTCATTAATATCTGTGTGTTTTTGTGTTACTTAGACTAACATTAACACGGTAATTTGCATACGTATGGAGCGTTGCTATTTAAATCTCTACAGTTTTATTAGTGTTCTTGATAGATTCGCTTAATATATCTGTAAAGGTTATATGATTAATTACATTTTTAATATATTTCTTGATAAATTAGAATAAATAACATAGATTTGATTTATCTTGTTGATTTTAAAAGAATATATTATATCTGATTATCCTGGCAATATTATTTAATTAATGTACATATAATATATCTTTAGAATTATATTATACTTAAAATATATATTGAAATGTATTGTTATTGTTTAAAATAATAACATACCTTCACTCAATGGATCTATAATAGACACAATAGACTAATATATTTTTAAAACATGTATAAGTATTTAATATATCGCTAAGGTTATATTAAAACTTTTTAAACGTAGAGCTCTTTCCCCCCCTCCTGCCAGAGCAGTATTCCCAACCCGGAACTAAAACTGACCGCCACTTTCACCATTCATGAAAATATATTTGGTCCTATGGCTGCCGTGAAGAGTTGGCAGCACTGATTTTACAATGTTTTCATTTTATTTTACAGTTGGTGTGTGTGTGTGTGTGTGTGTGTGTGTGTGTGTGTGTGTGTGTGTGTGAGTGTGATGTGTTTATACCAGATGAAATATATACCTGTATATATACTGTATATATATATATATATATATATATATATATATATATATATATATATATATATATATATATATATATATAATATATATATATATCCCGGACAGCTGTGTTTGTATACGTTAGCAGGAGTCGGCTACAACGTCTCCCTCCCCACCCACTAAACTCCCCCCTACCCACTAACCTCCCCCCTCTCACCACTACCCACCCCCCCACCCACTAACCTCCCCCCTCTCACCACTACCCTCCACCCCCCCTCCCCCAATATCAGTTCTGGTTCGCATTTATATCGATCCCGAGAATTTTTCACAATAACGGAGGGAATATTGGATTGTCACGTCCGTCCCGAGTCAGTCCGAACCCTCTCACATCCTGTTCCGAGTCAGTCCGAACCCTCTCACGTCCGTCCTGAGTCAGTCCGAACCCTCTCACATCGTGTTCCGAGTCAGTCCGAACCCTCTCACATCCTGTTCCGAGTCAGTACGAACCCTCTCACGTCCTGTTCCGAGTCAGTCCACACACACACACACATGAAGAGGAAATATATCGAACTTGAATAATGATAGGAACGTGAAGTGGAGGGAAGGAAGGAGGGAGAAAGGGAGGGAGGAAGAAGAGAGAGGGAGGAGGGAGGGTGGGAAGGAGAGAGGGAGGAGATGGAAGAGAGGGTGAGAAGGGAGAAAAGAGGAGAGGGATATGGCTCGAGGGGGGGAAAGTGTGAGAGAGATGGGAGAAACACGGAAGAAAGGAGAGGGGAGAGAGAAAAGGAGGAATAAAGAGAGAAAAGAGAATAAAGAGAGAAAAAGCGAATTAATGGAGTGAGAAAAGTGAGTTAGAGGAAAGGAGAGAGAGAGAGAGAGAGAGAGAGAGAGAGAGAGAGAGAGAGAGAGAGAGAGAGAGAGAGAGGAAAGAAAGTAAATAAATGGAAGAGATGGTATTGAGAAAGAAGGGGAAAGGAAGGGAGGCAGGCGAAAGAAAGAAAGAAAGAGAGAGAGAGAGAGAGAGAGAGAGAGAGAGAGAGAGAGAGAGAGAGAGAGAGAGAGAGAGAGAGAGGTGCCAGGAGTCACGTCTTAACCATACATCAAGAGTGCCATCCCTGACTGGGGGGCTGTGCCTTATTAATACTAGTGCCTCTACCCCCCCCCCCCCCTGTTACTGAGAGAGAGAGAGAGAGAGAGAGAGAGAGAGAGAGAGAGAGAGAGAGAGAGAGAGAGAGGTATAAATAATTACACTCTTCATAACCCCTTAGCCATTACACCCCATTAACTAACCACCCAACCATAACAACAACAACAACCTTTAACTAGACCGCTATTAACAAATCCATCCCCCTTTCCCCCTCCCCTCCCTCCCTTTCCGTCCTCCCTCTCTCCCCATTCCCCTCTCTCCCCTCCCTCTCCAATCCCCCTTTCCTATTCCTCCTCCTTCTCCTCTCCCGCCGTCCCTCTCCCTCTCCAATCCCACTCTTCCCTCTCCCCTCCCTTCCCTCCCTTTTCACCTTCCCTCTCCCCCTATCCCACTCCCAAATCCCTCCCTCCCCTCTTCTCTGCCTTTCCCCTCTCGCCTCCCTTCATCCTCCCCAAAGGTAATTAGATCTTAAACAACCATTAGCCAAACTATCTATAAGCATCGTTCAAACCGCAATTTTATAGTGGGTTGCCCCCTTACCAAACACTCACACAGCGTCAACAAGGGTACTTACCTCACCCTTCCCTCCCTCCCTCTACCCCCCCCCCTCCCCCCTCTCCTCCCCTGGGTTAATGAGGTCTTTAACCAACTCCAAATTATCGATCCGTCGTTAAACATTGACTACTGGTGAACCACTTAACTGCCCTGTCCCCACTCGTTCACACGTTCTCGTCTCTGATTGGCTGTTTTGTGTTTGGGTTTTCTTACGTGTTTTGAGTTGATCTATCTATCTATCTATCTATCTGTCTATCTATCACCACTACAACCACTATTACCACAATTCAACCACTATCAACACCATTACGACTATTAAAACTATTACTACAATCACCATTATTAATCACCATTACAACACCTCTACCATTATCACCACTACTGCGTGACCTGGTGGTGACGGTGTGTGACCTGGTGGTGACGGTGTGTGACCTAGTGGTGACCTAGTCTAACAGCAGTAGTAACACCAGTTAACCCGGATCCACGTGTTAATAAACAGCTTCGCCAGTAGACACAGCAACACAGCCTTCTCTCCCCCCCTCCCCCCCCTCCCCACATAGCACAGTGCCCCTCCTTGACAACCCCCTCCCCTCCTCCCTTACCACCCCCATACCCCCCTACATAGCATAGCAAACCCCTCCCCCCCTATCAACCACCCCATACAGTAGTTCTTCCCCATCTCCCCACATAGTACAGTAGACCTTCCTCCTCCCTATCTCCCCATTTCCCCACATAGCACAGTAGCCCCCCTACCTACTCACCCCCCCCCCCCCCCCCCCGACACACATATACGGTCCAGGCGATATTGCTCTCCCTGGATGACTGCGGACGGCGGGCCAGCGGTAGCGAGGGTGGAGTTTACTGTTTAATAAAGACGATGGCTGGCCGGATATACAAGGTGGAGGTGGGTGGGTGGGTGGATGGGTGGGTGCGTGGGTGGGTGGAGGGTGGTGGAAATGGAGGTTAGCGAAGGGAGATGGAGAGTGGGTGGAGGAAGGAAGGGAAGAGGTTGAGTGGGCTGGAAGTAGAGGGTGGAGAAGGACTGGGAGGAGGTGGGTGGATGAGTGTGGATGGAGGTGAGTGGAGGAGGACTGGGAGGAGGTGGGTGGATGAGTGTGGATGGAGGTGAGTGGAGGAGGACTGGGAGGAGGTGAGTGGATGAGTGTGGATGGAGGTGAGTGGAGGAGGATTGGGAGGAGGTGAATGGAGGAGGACTGGGAGGAGGTGGGTGGATGAGTGTGGATGGAGGTGAGTGGAGGAGGACTGGGAGGAGGTGGGTGGATGAGTGTGGATGGAGGTGAGTGGAGGAGTGTGGATGGAGGTGAGTGGAGGAGGTTAGAATCTGCTACAAGGGAAGGTGAGGGAGAAGAGGATAAGAGAGGAGAGAAAAGGAGAGAAGGTAGATAGACAGATAACTATTGAGAGAGGTGGAGGAAGAGGTGGAAGAAGAGGTGGAGGAAGAGGTGGAGGAAGAGGTGGAGGAAGAGGTGGAGGAAGAGGTGGAAGAAGAAGTGGAAGAGGTGGAGGAAAAAGTGGAGGGGGAGGATGAAGAAGCTCACAAGATAATTCACACACACACACACACCTACACACACACACACACACACACATACACCTATACGTAATACATATCTATACAATCTACCATCAGTGTGGCCATCTCACGCCGCAGGGAACTGAGTGACCATAAACTAAGGCTAAGTTAACAAGCTGTGACAATACCCAGGTAAGAACCCCCCCCCCCGCTCCACCCCCACCCCTACACCAACACTACCCGAGGATAAGAAGCTGCTCTGTGTGTGTGTGTGTGTGTGTGTGTGTGTGATGTATATATTTCAAATCAGTCACTCACTTATTTATAAACACACACACACACACACACACACACACACACCCACACAGAATACACTCATATACAAAACACCATTTTCTCTTTTCTCAACCAAACATATTCTTAACATATTCTTAAGTCAGTTTGGAAGCACCGGGATAACAAACTAGGTAAAGTAAGGAAGACACCCCGCGTCCTGTGATATATATTACACCAGAACTCCTGAAGGTGGGGGTGGGGTGGAGTGGGTGGGGGCGGGGGGGGGGGGAGGTTCCTGAGCCACCCAGCCACCCACCCATCAGCCTTACATTCCTCCACTCTCATATTCCTTTTCTCTCTTGTTCTTTCTCTCTTTCCTCTCTTTCTTCGTCTCTCTCTCTCTCTATAAACGTCTCTTTATCCTTCGTTATATCTCTCCCTCTTCCTCCCCTTGTCTTTGTCTCTTTCCATCTCTCTCTTCCCTTTTCTTTCTCTCTCTCTCTCTATGAACACCTAAGCCCTTTCCTCCCTCCCTCCCTCTTCCTCTCCCTCCTCCTCCTCCTCCTTCCCCGTGGTCTATACCTCTCTCCCTTCCACTCTCTCCCTCTTACCCTTCCTCTCTCTTTCCTTGTCTCTCCCTGAATATCCAAACCCTCCCATTCCTCTTCATCCTCCTCTGGGGTCTACCTCTCTCTCCCTCTCCTCCCTCTCCCCCTCTCCCTCTCCCTCTCCCAGCATCTATGAATATCCAGTCCCAATTCCACTATGATTATATGGCCGATTTCAAATTTGAGACAACCCCATTTGTTACGGTCGCTTTAAAAAATGTGACTTTGGTAGTGGGAAGCAGGGAAGGGGAGGGGCAGGGGTCACGTCTCAAGGGTGCCATCTGGACCGTGGCACTCTTACTACTGCTGCTACTACTACTGCTACCTCCCTCCCTCCCTCCCTCCCTCCCTCCTCTCCCTCCCTCCCTCCCTTCCTTTCCTTTCCCCTTATTCTGGAAAATATTCACATTCTTTCCCTTTTATCTGTTTTTCTTCTGTTGTGTGATGTTCTCTCTTCTTCTCTGTCTCTCTCTCTCGTGTTTTGTCATTCTTGAGTGTAGGTACTGAAGCATTGTATATATAGAGAGAGTATAGGTTCACAAACAATCCATATAAACAGTACAGATACATAAACAATATACATAGACAGCACAGGTATACAAACAATGAGAAGCCATATATAAATTCAATCAAGGATCGTCTTGGAAAATCAAAGAAAAGTCGTGTCAGTTCTAATTTCTTAAAGACACAGACAGATAGACAGACAGACAGCCGGAGAGACAGACAGAGAGACAGACAGACAGACAGGACTCTCTATCACAGACAAACAGACACGTCCCACCACCACCGCTGTATAATACACCTCCTACAGTTACTAATAGCCTGGAGGTGCGACAGAATCTATGGGATGGAACATATACATTAGTTTCCCCTTGAAAAAAATAAAGCTTCTTGTTTTTCTTTTATTTTTGTTGTTGTTTTTTATCCTTGAGTATACACTGTGATGTCTCTCCTTCCTACACACAATATTGAAGAAAGGCAAAGTAGACAAGTTAAAATAGTGAGTGAATTAGGGGATGAAATACGTGGATGGCAACAAGTAAGGAAGACATATGCAAGAAGCACTGTTATCGTGACAGCCGTAAAGAAGAGACTCAGCTTACCAGGCAGACACACTTGACTCAATGCCTCGGTCTCCTAGTAGGATGGGAAACTGGTTCTGATCGATGCTCACTGGGGTTAAATCATCATACTCAAGGGATTAAATCATCATACTCAAGGGTTAAATCATCATACTCAAGGGATTAAATAATCATACTAAAAGGGTTAAATCATCATACTCAAGGGATTAAATCATCGTATTCAAGGGGTTAAATCATCATACTCAAAGGGTTAAATCATCATACTCAAAGGGTTAAATCATCATACTCAAAGGGTTAAATCATCGTATTCAAGGGGATAAATCATCATATTCAAGAGAATAATCTATTAGACTCAGAATAGAAAGAAAAAATATGACTTACATATAGACGTAAGGAGGAAGGAAGAGAAAAGAAGAAACACAATAACAAAACAAAGAAAGGAGTAAATATCGAATAAAAAACGAGAGAAGAATGAAAAAGAGAAAGAGAAGAAGAGAGATAGAGAGAGAGAAAACGAAGGGTTTATGTCATATGTATAACAAGTAGGAGAAGAAGGAGAGAGAGAGAGAGAGAGAGAGAGAGAGAGAGAGAGAGAGAGAGAGAGAGAGAGAGAGAGAGAGAGAGAGAGAGAGAGGGGAAGAACTAAAGAGATAGAAATGGAACAAGAAAAAAGAGAAAAGCAGTTAGAATAGTAAGTGGAGAAGGAGAGGAGAGGGAACAGTGGATAAGTGAGGGATAGGGGAGAAAGAGAGAGAGGGGGGAGAGAAGGAGACAGAAAGAGAGACGGGAAAGAAAGGAGTGAATAGAAAGGGTCGCTGGTATTTGATGATGGAGGGTAAGACGTGTTGAAGCATAGAGTGAAAGGAAAGTTAAAGTAATTGAAAAAGGAGAGAGAGAGAGAGAGAGAGAGAGAGAGAGAGAGAGAGAGAGAGAGAGAGAGAGAGAGAGCCGGGGTCGTTGTGGATGGCACCTCGGAGGCCAATATGATAAAGTATTCATAATTATGGTCGCCTGTGTCAGTGGGGGTATTGCTCTCTCTCTCTCTCTCTCTCTCTCTCTCTCTCTCTCTCTCTCTCTCTCTATCTCTCTCTCTCTCTCTCTCTCTCTCTCTATCTCTCTCTCTCTCTCTCTCTCTCTCTCTCTCTCTCTCTATCTATCTCTTTAACTCTCTGTCTCTCTCTCCCTCTCTCTTTCTCTCTCTTTATTAATGCATCTCTCTTTATATCTATCTTCAGGTACACACACACACACAGTCTTGGAGGGTGAGAGAGAGGGAGAGAGAGAGAGAAGGAGGGAGATAGGAATGGAGGGAGGAAGGGTTAAGGGAGAGAAGAAGGAAGGAAGGAGGAAAGAGAGAGGGGGAATAAAGAATGATAGGGAAAAGACAGGAATGGAAAGAGAGAGGAAGGAAGAAAGGAAGGAAGGAAGGAAGGAAGGAAGGAAGGGAGGGAAGAGGAAGGGAGATGGGAAGGATAGAAGGAGGGTACAGTGTGACCTCAAAGCCACCCTGTGACCCGCTGGCACAGGTGAGAGGGAGGTCACAGGTGGGTGGGTCATTAGTATGTGTAAGGAGGGCAGGTAAAGGGGTTATGGTGCAGGTGTATCAATGTTGCAGAGAATCTAGCCAGCCACCTCCACCTCCCTCCCTCCCTCTCCCTCCCCCTCCCTCCCTCTCCCTCCCCCTCCCTCCCTCCTTCCCTCCCCCTCCCTATCTCCATTCTTTCCTTCTTATCTCACTTCTTTCTTCCCTATGTCTCTCTTTTTCTCACTATGTCACTTTCTTTCTCCTTATCTCCCTCTTTGCTTTGTTACCCCCTTCTTTTCTTCCCTATCTCCCTCCTCTCTTCTCTTTCTCCCTCCTTTCTTTGCTTCGTTACCTCCCTTCTTTTCTTCCCTATCTCCCTCCTTTCTTACCTATCTCCCTCCTTTCTTCCCTACCTCCCTCCTTTCTTCCCTATCTCCCTCCTTTCTTCCCTACCTCCCTCCTTTCTTCTCTATCTCCCTCCTTTCTTCCCTACCTCCCTTCTTTCTTCATTATTAATAACACGAACACTTAACATTGCTAAATTCCTGATCAACATAAAGTAATTATATTTAACCTCTCCCCATCATTCCTCCCCTTCTCCCCATCATTCCTCCCTTCTCCCCATCATTCCTCCCTTCTCCCCATCATTCTTCCCTTCTCCCCATCATTCCTCCCCCTCCCATCATTCCTCCCTTCTCCCCCTCATTTCTCCCCCTCCCATCATTCCTCTCCTCTCCCCATCATTCTTCCCCTCTCCCCATCATTCCTCCCCCCTCCCATCATTCCTTCCATTCTCCCCATCATTCCTCCCCCCTCCCATCATTCCTCCCCTCTCCCCCTCATTCCTCCCCTCCCATCATTCCTCTCCTCTCCCCATCATTCCTCCCTTCTCCCCATCATTCCTCCCCCTCCCATCATTCCTCCCCCTCCCATCATTCCTCCCCTCTCCCCATCATTCCTCCCCTCTCCCCATCATTCCTCCCCTCTCCCCATCATTCCTCCCCTCTCCCCATCATTCTTCCCCTCTCCCCATCATTCCTCCCTTCTCCCCATCATTCCTCCCCTCTCCCCATCATTCCTCCCCTCTCCCCATCATTCTTCCCCTCTCCCCATCATTCCTCCCTTCTCCCCATCATTCCTCCCCTCTCCCCATCATTCCTCCCTTCTCCCCATCATTCCTCCCCTCTTCCCATCATTCCTCCCTTCTCCCCATCATTCCTCCCCTCTCCCCATCATTCCTCCCTTCTCCCCATCATTCCTCCCTTCTCCCCATCATTCCTCCCCTCTCCCCACCCTTTTAAGTCCTTCTAAGATAAACAAACAAACATTAAGCTCTAAAAACGGAGATAGGCGATAAGGTATACACATAATAAAGGTGTAATAGTGAGAGTAATTAATAAGGCTTGATTAGCAGGTGTAAAGGTGAGGTTAGGAGGTTGTCTGGAGGGGTAGGGGTGATCAGAAGGAGGTAGGGGGTGATTTGGAGGTGGTAGGGGTGATTAGGAGGTGGTAGGGGTGATTAGGAGGTGGTAGGGGTGATTAGGAGGTGGTAGGGGTGATTAGGAGGTGGTAGGGGTGATTAGGAGGGGGTAGGGGTGATTAGAAGGAGGTAGGGGGTGATTAGGAGGGGGTAGGGGTGATTAGGAGGGGGTAGGAGGTTGTCTGTGTGGTAGGAGGGAGGGGGAGGAGTGGTCAGGAAGATGGAAAGGAGAGGGGATAGGAGGGGGGTGACCAGCGAGAGAGAGGGGAGGGGAGGGGAGCAAAGGAGAGGAGAGGAGAGGAGGGGAGAGGAGAGGAGAGTGGGTGACCAGAGAGATGGGGAGGGGAGGAGAGGGGAGCTTGATCGTGTCTAGGTCCACAGTAATGAAGATATGTCTGTTACCAACCCGGAGATAATAATGTATTAGAGGTCTCTTGGGAGGCCACCTCGACACCCTCCTTCCCACCCCCTCCTTCTTCCTCCTAACCTCCTTTTCTCTCCTTCTGTCCCTCCCTCCCTTCTCCCTTCGTACCCTCCTCGCTCCTTCCTACCATCCTGCCATCCTTCTTTCCTATCCTCCTGCCATCCTTCCTTACTACCCTTCCCTTACCTACCTAAGAGGAAAGGGATGAGACTCTGTAGAGGGAGGGGGTGGGAGGAAGGAAGGAAGGAAGGAAATGGAAAACAGTCGGTATTTTGATTTTGGTGTTGGAGGTTGGTGGTGGTGGTGGTGGGGGTGGTGGTGGTGGTGGTGATGGTAGTGGTGGTGATGGTAGTGGTGGTGATGGTAGTGGTGGTGATGGTGGTGGTGGTGGTGGTGGTAGTAGTGGTGGTGGTGGTGATGGTGATTGATCATTATAATACAAACAGTCAGAATCAAACAGTCATCAGTCTAAGTGATCAAGAGAAAGTTGATCACAATGGACAGTCAAGTCACAGTCAGTTGATCACATAACTCAGTCACGTCACGTCATCCCATAGTAACACTGAAGGAGGAACAGCCATACACAGGGTGACGATCTCTCACCCCGTGTAACCCTGGGGACTAATAATCTCTCTCTCTCTCTCTCTCTCTCTCTCTCTCTCTCTCTCTCTTGTACCCATTCTCACCTTCCCCCTTCCCACCACACCACACACTCCCTCCCATCCCTCCCTCCTTCCCTTCTCTCTCTCTCACACCTCCCTTCTCTCCCCTCCACCAAGCTGGGCACCACCACTTTTGTCCCTTTATCAAAACGCTTAAAATGTTTGTGACAAGCGTACAAGTGGGAGCAGAAATAACAAGGGTGAGCCGCTAATTCCTCTCACCCACTGTGTGTCGGGATTACTGCACCGATTCTTCCCTCCTCGTCGGTAAACAGTTGAGTGTTGTCTTTCGTCGCCCTAATGGATCGAGTATCACTAAAACAGAATCGAATCTTCCGTCGTTTATACAGATTTCCAAAACCTTATATTTTTTTTTGGGGGGGGGGCGGAGTGTCACTAAAACAAAATCAAATCTGCCGTCATAATACTACTACTACTACTACTACTACTACTAATAATAATAATAATAATAATAATAATAATAATAATAATGATAATAATAATAATAATAATAATAATAATAGATAAATAAATAATACAAAAACAAAAGAACATCAGGACTGAAATTTCATAAGTCACAGTAACTTCATAGACGCCATGATAGAGAATCGAACACCATTATAAGAGAATCTAGATCGATCCATTCGTTTATACATTCTACCATACAATGTTTTGATGTGTTTTGAGAGTTTATTATCGTTCAGAATTATTGTAAATACTACCACGATCGTCTAGACCACTTCCTTCCTTCTTTCCTTCCTTCCTTCCTTCCTTCCCTCCTCGCCTACCTTCCCTATCTTCCATCCTCCTCCCCCTCCCTTCCATCAACACCCCCTCCCTTCCTTCCTCCTTCCCTCCTTCCCCTCCCTCACCCCTATCCACTGTTCGACGGACGGAAATAAGTTTAACAAGAGGGAAATATGGGTTACCAAAATTTCCCCCCTCTCCCCTATTTTCCTCCATCCCACCTACTACCTACCCTTCCCCTACCCCCTCCACTACCTCCCCCCTCCCTCTTCCCCTTCCACTACCTCCCTCCATCGCACCCACTACCTTCCCCCTCCTCCCAACCCCTCCCTCCCTACCCCCTACCCACTACCTTCCCCCTCCTCTCCAATTTGCTACCAACGTCATTACCAAATACAGGACAGGAGTAAAGGGTAATGCCATGGAAAAGGGGGAGGGGGGAAGGGGCGGGGTGAGGGAGAGGGAGGAGGGGATAGGGGAGGTGGGTGTGGGAAGGGGTGAGGGAAATGGCTGCCAGGATTGGGAGGGGGAAAGGGGGGAGGGGGAGGTGGGAAGGGGCACTCTATACCTGTCTTGAACGAGAGGAATACCGTCATAGATGTTTTGTTAATGACTGAAGGATCACACACACACACACACACACACACACACACACACACACACACACACACACACACACACACACACTCCTCTTCGTTATTATCCTCCTCCATCTTCTTCTCTTCCCCTTTCGCTTCTTCTCTAATATCTCTTTGTTTCTCTTCATTTCTCTTCCTCCTATTCCTCTTCCTCTCTCCTCCATATTCTTCCTCTTCATCTGTATCTTCCTCCTCCGTTTCTCTTCTCTTCTCCTTCTCCTTCTTCTTCACTTCCTCTTTCTATTTCTTTTTCTCATCTTCCTTCTCCTCCCCATCCTCACTATTCTTTCCTTTATCACCCTCTTCCTCTGCAACATACCTCCTCCTCTTTCTCTCTCCTTTCCTCCTCCCCTTATCACCCTCTCCTCATCCTCTTCCCCTTATCACCCTCTCCTCCTCCTCCTCTTCCCCTTATCACCCTCTCCTCCTCCTCTTCCCCTTATCACCCTCTCCTCCTCCTCTTCCCCTTATCACCCTCTCCTCCTCCTCTCCCTCGTAGCAGATCGAACTCAAGTAATGACATCACGTACCGCCGTCGTTCATACTCGAATGGGTCCGAAGTGGCGCTCCTAACACACCGCTGCCGCCCAGCCACCCTCCTGCCGCCCACGCCACCATTCAGGGGCGGCACGGTTGGTAGAAAGGGCGGTAGGGGAGTAAAGAAGTGGCTGGGGTGGTGAAAAGGGTGGTTGGGGTGGTGGAAAGGGTGGTTGGGGTGGTGGAGGGGGTGGTTAGGTTAGTGGAGAATACTAGTGATGGTAGTTGGTGGTAATGCTAGTAGCTGGAATGGTTAATAGTGGTAAAAGTCACCCGTACCAATAACTATAATACTAACCCTCACTGTAGTAGCAATTGTGGTAGATTGTGGTGGTAGTTGTGGTGGTAATAGTTGTTGGTACAGGTTTATTTTTATACTATATAAGCCACGTTGAAGTTAGAATCTTTATTAAAATTTTTCCTCGTCGTTTTCTTATTTTATTTGATATTTTCCTTGACACTCTTTCGTAATTATTTATTGTTTAATTTCTATTCATTTTATTTCTTGTTTGTGTTTTGTTTATTTCATGCCATCGAAAGACTAGCGAGGTCATCCTAAAACTATCTTGCCCTTGTGAGACCTCATTTGGATTACGCAGTTCAGTTCTGGTCACCGTACTACAGAATGGATATTGGGTCCCTAGACAGAATTCAGAGGAGAATGACAACGACTAATCCCGGGCAGTTCCTCCATTCTTATGTTCTTGTGTTCTTGTGTTCTTATCTACTAATAATTATCATTTTATCCCTCTTTTATCTTTTATCTCTTAAATACACCGATTATCCTTACCTTTTCTTTCCTTTTTTTTAAGTTTATTACCATCATCAACACACACACACACACACACACACACACAGAGGGAAGCTGAACATTCCCTCCCCCCCTTCTCTACACCTCCCCCCCCTCCCCCTCATCCCCAACAAAAAGTTACCAAACCAATAAACAGCTGATTGATTGCCCCCCCACCCCCCTCCCCCCTCCCCCTCCCCCCCTCCTCCCCCCCCCCCCCCCCCTCCTCCTCCGTAGCTATTTTCGTGTTTGTGTTTGACTGTGTTTGTTTTTGTTTGTTTATCTTCAACGTCTGTTCTAGATTTTAGGTTTTAGGTCAGGGAAATTAAGTTAGGTTAGGTTAGGTTAGGTTAGGTTAGGTTAGGTTAGGTTAAGTTAGGTTAGGTTAGGTATTATTTAAAGGTTATTTAACGTACTATAAAGGATCCCAATTTTTAAGGCAATTTATTTTTTTATTTCAAGGATAATTATTTTTTTTTATTCCACATTTTCTCTCTTGTTTCTTTATTTTATTTGTTATTACTTATTCATCTGACACAACACAACACGACGCGACGCAATGCAAAATAACGCAACGAAACATGTCGCAATGGGAAACAATGAATGCAATACGACACGACACAACACAAGGTAGAATGACGAAATGTGTACCATCCTGCCTCACCTCACCTCACCTCACCTCACCTCACCTTAAACACCTCTCACGTCATCTCGTCTCTCCTAACAGGGTGGGGTGGTTTTGATAGGAAGAGGAGGGGGGGAGAAGAGGGTGAGGGAAGAAGAGGAAGAGAAGTTGGGAGAGTGAGGGAGAGATGGGGGGTGGGGGGGTGGAGAGAGAGAGAGAGAGAGAGAGAGAGAGAGAGAGAGAGAGAGAGAGAGAGAGAGAGAGAGAGAGGAAGAATGGAAAAGGAGAGGGAGAATTAGGGAGGAAATAGATAGAGAAGAGTGAGGGAAGTAGGGAAAGAGGGAGAGTGAGTGAAGGAGATGAATTACAGAGCCATTTTGGTTATGGAATTAGGCACAGGTTTGCGTGTGTGTGTGTGTGTGTGTGTGTGTGTGTGTGTGTGTGTGTGTGTGTGTGTGTGTGTGTGTGTGTTTGTTGCTTGATTTTGACTTTGCATCGTTTGTTTTAAGATTCTGCTGTTGTTATTTTGTTTGTGCGTCTGTTGATTTATGTGTTTGTTTACGTGTTGATGTTGTTGTTTTTTTTGTGACTTATGACCATCTGTGTGTTTCTGTGTTTGTTTAATTAATCGGGGTTAAGCAGCTGCGTCACAAATGTAAACAATAATAATAACAATAATAAAATATCAATAACAATCACAATACAAGAAAATAACAATAACAAAATCATAACAACAACAATAATACAGAAATGACAACAACAACAACAACATAAAACAACGACAATAACAAATAAAAAAAAAATATTGGAACATCAAGATTATTTTTTAAAAGACTGTGAATATCTGAGCCACGTATATATGTCGAGTGGAGGAGACGGGAAGAGACGGGAGGAGACGGGAGGAGACGGGAGGAGACGGAGAGAGAGAGAGAGAGACAGAATAATTAAAAAAACCCAGAAGATAAAACGAGTGTATGATTGACAGAGCATAAACAGAGGTGACGACGATGAATACAAAAGAAGGAAAAATAAGGAGTGAAGGAGGAAGTAGGAACACATGGAAACATAATACCACAATTCTTAGAAGACAAGATGAAGGAATTGTGATAAAAGATTAGACGCTTGGTAAACAACGCTTATGAAATAGGAGAGAGAGAGAGAGAGAGAGAGATGATAGGACAAAAACATGAGAATGAAGGAATAGAAGAGGTAGATAAATAGTTTGGGAAGAAGAAGAAGACGAAGAAGAAGAAGAAGAATCAACCTTCTTCTGTATCTCTCTTCTCTTTTATCTGTTAATTCCTTCTTCATCATCATATTTCCTCTCCACTATCCTTCACTTTCACTTGTTTATTTAACTCTCTGTTTAAGTCTAATTTCTCTTGTTTATCTTCTTGTTTTGTTTACATGGTTATATTTTTCTAATACTAATAATAATAATAATAATAATAATAATAATAATAATAATAATAATAATAACAATAATACGAAGACGAAAAAGAATTAAATACAATAAATAATAGAATAAACAAAACACATAATAACATACTGGGCAGTCCCGTTTACACCCAACCCCTATTGCTCATATAAGCATCCAACCTATGTTTGACGCTCGCCTTGTTGATCCACCCACAACTTCTTGGGACCCCCCCCCCCCCTCCCCTTGATATTCCCGGATCCGTCCCTACCACTACTACTACTATTTTTAGTATCATTATTGCAGCTACTACTACTGGTATTCACGATTACGGTCACCAGCAGCAGCAACAGTAGTAATATTCATTATCATTATTATTATTATTACTATTCACTAAATATAATAGCTGGTTTTTACTTATATCTTCATATGTAAATAAACGAAAGACAAAGATAATTAGTGGAGATTATTTTATCATAGAAAAATAACGACACAACGACCAATTAAACACACACACACACACACACACACACACACACACACACACACACACACACACACACACACACACACACACACACACACACACAAAACGAAAAATAAAAAAGGTGAAAAGACAGACAAATAACGTCCAAATTATGAAAAAAAATATAAGTTAATAAAAAAAATACCTCCAATTACACTTTAACTGAGGAGGGCTTGGTTCATTATCTACCTGCGATTACCTGACCTTACCTGCTGAGGCCGCCAACACTCCTGGTGGTGGTGATGAAGGAGGCGGCAGGGAAAGTGATAATGATGCACTTCACTTTCACTCACACTTACCTGAGAAAGAAAAATAAAATGAGAGCGCATTGAAGAGGTAGTGGTTTGTTATATCAGCTACAGTATCTCCATGAATCTATATAACAGCCAATTACCTGATCAGACATAAGAACATAAGAACATAAGAATGGAGGAAACTGCAGCGGGCCAATTGGCCCATAATGGGCAGTCCCGTTTACACCCAACCCCTATTGCTCATATGAGCATCCAACCTATGTTTGAAGCAATTCAGCGTATTCGAGTTAATGATGATATTTGGTAACTTGTTCCATTCATCCACTACTCTGTTTCCAAACCAGTGTTTACCTATTTCACGCCTAAATCTAAATTTGTCTACTTTAAAACCGTTGCTACGAGTTCGCTCCTGGTTGGATAATTTGAGTACCTTTGTAATGTCCCCTTTGTTTAGCCCTGCCTTCCACTTATACACCTCTATCAAGTCGCCCCTCGCTCTACGTCTCTCAAGGGAGTGCAAATTAAGATGCTTTAACCTGTCTCTATACTCAAGGTTCCTAATGCCCGGGATTTGTCTTGTCATTCTCCTCTGAATTCTTTCCAAGGATTCTATATCCATTCTGTAATACGGTGACCAGAACTGAACTGCGTAATCCAGGTGTGGTCTCACAAGAGCAAGATACAGTTTTAGGATGACCTCGCTAGTCTTGTAACTAACACTCCTTTGTATGAACCCAAGTACTTTATTAGCCTTGTTACGAGCAAAAACACATTGTTTACTTGGCTTAAGGTTCCTACTTATCATTACTCCTAAATCTCTCTCGCAGTCGGATTTCTCTATGGCATCGTTGTTCATCTGGTATCTGGTTCCCTGTTTACATCTCCTATACTGAGTACTTTACATTTGTCGACGTTGAATTTCATCTGCCATTTTTCGGACCATTCGAAAAATTTGTTTAGATCTTCCTGTAGTTTTGCCGAGTCCTCGTCAGATTTGATAACACGTCCTATTTTAGTGTCATCAGCAAATTTACTTATGTTGCTGTCTATGCCGATATCTATGTCGTTTATGTATATAATAAACAATAATGGTCCAAATACTGAGCCTTGGGGAACTCCACTTGTGACGTTGCTCCAATGGGACTTAGTGCCGTTAATGCTCACTCGCTGTTTCCTGTCCTGTAACCACGCCCTAATCCATTTAAGGATGTCACCTTTGATGCCATGAGCTTCTACCTTTCTAATTAGTCTTTCGTGGGGGACTCTGTCGAAGGCTTTGCTAAAGTCGAGATATACCACATCATAATTGTGCCCCTCGTCCACAGATTCGAAAACTGACGAAAAGAATGTTAATAGATTAGTTAGGCAAGAACGTCCGCTTGTGAAGCCATGCTGGGAATCATTGATCAATCGGTGCTTCTCCAGGTGAAGACAAAAGACAAAAATTAACGAAATGAAATAAAAATTGAATAAAGAAAATAACAATTGAGTGAGATAATTAGTGGCAATAACCTCTCATCTCTCAGGTGTCTCTTCCTCCCCATTAAGTCTCTCTTTCTCCCCACCCGATCTTTTCTCCCCACCAGACCCTCCTCGCCACTAGATCTCCCTTCCCCTCCCCACCCCACCAAATCTTCCCTCCTCAGCAAATCTTCCCCTTCCCCTCCCCAGCAAATCTTCCCCTTCCCCTCCCCTCCCCACCAAATCTTACCCTCCCCAGCCATTGTATTACGGAAAGTCGAGCTCTTGTTATGCATAAACTTGTGGCAAAGTCAAATGAATGCCTGGGAATTTTCTCCAAATGCTACCCTGAGCTTGGGAGGAGAGAAGCTAAGTTTTGATTGGCCGAGAGAAGGGGTGAGTTTAGTTTTGATTGGTTGGGGATGGGGGGAGAAGAGGAAGGTAAAGTACTTGGTTTTGGTTGGTTAGGTTAGATTGAAAGTGAAGTTTTGGTTGGTTAGAGTAATGCTTGCTTCTGATTGGTTGAAATAGGGAAATAGTTACTTTCGGCTCGTTGGGAGGAGTAAAGCTAAGTAATGATTGGTTGGGAGTGAAAATTCTTAGTTTTGATTGGGTGGGAAGGGGGAAAGCCAAGTTTTAATTGGCTGGAAAGGAGGAAAAACAGCGTAAGTTTATTATTGGACGAGCAGAAACTATACGTACATGTTCATATATCAGGTATAGTATTACTGATGTATCAAAGGTAAGCTGTGTGTGTGTGTGTGTGTGTTATAGTGAATATATATAATTTATTTTCCACAATATTAATATCAATAACACACCTGTTCACTCATCCCTAACTACGCACCCCTAACCAAACACCCCTAACCACACATGCCCTAACCACAAACCTCTAACCACACCACCCCCTCCCCCCCCCACACACACGCCCAGCAGAGACTAAAGTATAGGACTTCCAGCACATTAGTTCCATACAGTCATGATACCTCACCTGTCCCCCCCCCCCTCCCCTTACACAGGTAATTAACACCAACTTACCTGTCTGGGAGTGTTGGTGGCCCCGCCGGATGTGTGTGTGTGTGTGTGTGTGTGTGTGTGTGTGTATACCTGTAGCGTGTTTACTCGACATGACATAAACTAGCGGTCATCCTTGTATGGTACAGTGAGGTATACAGTGGCTACTCAATCATCTTTGCAACCTGTATTATAACTTAAAAGAGACTCATATACTATAACATGTACTGTAACTTACGATTGAGTCACTCTAATATATAACTTACTCTACAATCAGTTACAGGATGCTCTGTATCGCTAAGTTACACAATACAAAATACAGGTTTAGAAAGTGTGGTGAAATACTGTACCGTTGTAACAAGTTTGCTGTATTTTGACACGTTGAATAGAGTGTTATTTTGTATTTACAGTGATCTACAGTGCCACCTACCATACAGTGATCTATCGTGCCACCTACCATACAGTGATCTACAGTGCCACCTACCATACAGTGATCTACAGTGCCACCTACCATACAGTGATCTACAGTGCCACCTACCATACAGTGATCTACAGTGCCACCTACCATACAGTGATCTACAGTGCCACCTACCATACAGTGATCTACAGTGCCACCTACCATACAGTGATCTACAGTGCCACCTACCATACATTGATCTACAGTGCCACCTACCATACAGTGATATACAGTGCCACCTACCATACAGTGATCTACAGTGCCACCTACCATACAGTGATCTACAGTGCCACCTACCATACATTGATCTATAGTGCCACCTACCATACAGTGATCTATCGTGCCACCTACCATACAGTGATCTACAGTGCCACCTACCATACAGTGATCTACAGTGCCACCTACCATACAGTGATCTACAGTGCCACCTACCATACAGTGATCTACAGTGCCACCTACCATACAGTGATCTACAGTGCCACCTTCCAAGTGTTATGTTATCTCGTCAGGTGCCGGTCTATATTATGCTTCAACTCTTTCTGAATAATGAAGAGGATCCGTTCTAAGATAATTTGTGTTTAGTATTGGGTTGATTTTATTAGGCAACGTCGACATATACCGGGGTCCCACCTTCTCTGATTCAATTAACGTCGACATACACCGGGGTCCCACCTTCTCTGATTTACTTAACGTCGACATATACCGGGGTCCCACCTTCTCTGATTCACTTAACGTCGACAAATACCGGGGTCCCACCTTCTCCGATTCACTTAACGTCGACATATACCGGGGTCCCACCTTCTCTGATTCACTTAGCGTCGACATATACCGGGGTCCCACCTTCTTAGTCTAATTTTAGAAGGGGTCTGACCCTTTCGTAAATTCCATGTTACCCCCGGACCCCCACAGCCTGCCGACCTGCTCCCGGGGTCTGCAGTGCATCACAGGACGACACTAACAATGCGGGCGCCTCTTGCCGCCTTCATGACTGCACTGCTGAACAAAAATATTGTAATGTGGAACCTGGTGACTTGGGCGGCAAGTTCAACAGGCCGCTAATGACAGGGACGTGACCAGCCTGCAGTACCGTAGCCTGCAGCCGACACTGGATGCGAGGTGTCCTGCACTAAGACAGAGGCGATAAAGTAGCTGGTTTCTTGTAGACGGTAAAGGACACGACCTGCATCCTCAATACCACGAAGGATGCGAGAGATGATCCTACCAGTTGGGGGTTGTTTCCTAGGGCGGCGCTATAGAACTCGCCTGTACACCCCTCTGTCCACATAACAGGGAAAGAGTGAGGTACAGTATCCTTCTACAAGCCAGACGGGACCTAAGACTGATGTAGCATTTGAACAAGAGACTGTCAAGGGAGGATTGGCTCTCCTGTAGACATTGAGAGGTATGTCCTGCATCTTCACCCCCCCCCCCCCCCCACACACACACCTGAAGGAAGACGCGCGCCTCCATGGGTCTCCTCCTCCTGTGAGCTGGATCCTTGACCGTGTTGACCCGCAATTAGGAGCTGGAAGTTAAGTGGGCTTTAGGGGAGGGATTACTTTCCTTTGATCGGCCGTAAGCTGCTGATGGCCAAACGAGCTGCAGGTAGCGTTTGATCTTTGGAATGGCCGGTAATTAGTGGTAGCCTGTCAGGTGAACCCTAACCAGCCATTATATTTTATTAGTTGATCCTCAAGCCGAATCTTTATGTGGTATGTAGTTAGTTGTTGACCTCTGACCCGGCGCGCGATTCGATGCTAATCCGCGAGTGACCTGATTGTAAATATTTTGATTTCGGACAGAACCTGTAACTGGGTGGAGTCTTACAATCTGTTTTTTTCCCCCTTGGATCACCTGAAGATTAGGCACTCCAGCATATTTCACCTAATGCTAAAAAACACCGTAACGCTAACCTAACCTAACCTAACCTAACCTGGGACGACGTGTAAGCTTAACGTGATCTCTAATTTTCCTCCTCCCCCCTTCCTCTTCTCCATCTTCTTCTTCTTAATCTTCTTCTTCTTCTTCTCCTTCCTCTTCTTCTTCTCCATCTTCTTCTTCATAATCTTCTTCTTCCTCTTCTCCTTCCTTTTCTTCTTCTCCATCTTCTTCTTCTTCTTCTTAATCTTCTTCATTAACCAGAAGTCTTTGTATTGCCTCAGCATAAACACAAACTCTGAGGACGATACGTTACTCTGCCGTGTTTTGCTGTGATTCTCTGTAAGGCTGTGAGGGTGTGTTAACAGCGGGTGTTTGCTGTACTCACTGTAAAACCTGTAAGATTTCAACCACGGCCTGTAGTTGATCTCTCCAGCCTGTAGTAGTGGACTATTTTCAAGCTGCTTTAGTTTTCTATCTTACTATCACACTATCTCACTATTTTACTATCCCTGGCATGTAGCAACTCTTTTTTCATTCACTTTTTACTATCCCAACCTACCTGTACTATCCATGGCTACAATAGTGACTAGTTACCTGTATCTATTTAACTATCCCTAACTAGCATCGACTATCTGTAACTAACAAGAATTTACGATCCTTTATTGTCTATCCACGGCCGGTGCAAGGTGACTATCCATGGCCAGTTCAACCTTACCTGACTATCCCAAACTAACAGCGGCGGACTATCTTTAGCTAGTAACAGATTATCTATCCTAAATGCATTATGACTATCCTTATCCTCTATCAGACTATTCACGACCTTATTCCAACTATCCACAGTTATCAGTAGACTATCACCACTCTCCAACAAAAAGACTATCCGTGACGAAGAAGAGGAGGAAGAAACAGAAGACTAGAAGGAGGAAGAAGAGGAGTGGAAGGATGAAGAAGAGGAGTAGGAGGAGGAAGAGATAGAAGAGGCAGACTATCCATGACTAAAGAAGGAAGAAGAGGAAGAAGAGAAGGAGAAAGAAGAGAAGGAAGAGAGGGACGAGGAGGAGAAGCAGGAAAAGGAGGAAGGCGAAGAGAAGCAGGGAGACGATAAGGAGAAGGAGAATAGGAAGAAGAGGAGGAGAAGAAAGAGGCAACAGCACCCAAATATTCATAACTCCTCTTGCTAACAACAAAACCACACAATACGGGAGGGAAGGAGGGGGGGGGGGTAAACTCTTGGGTACTTTATTGCTGTGAAAGTTAGGGAAATCATCACGACAAACCCAGAATTTTCCCCCAGAACTTGGTGGTTTGTTACCTAAGTTTTTCCCTCCACCCACCACCGAACGCCTTTCTGAAGCCTCGATACTGATATGGTGAGGGGGTGAGGGGGGTGAGGGGGTGAGGGGGGGTGAGGAGGGGGGTGAGGGAGAGGTATGTGTGTGTGTGTGTGTGTGTGTGTGAGACATAGAAGAGGGAGAAGACAAGAGAATAGAGAAAATAAAGACAGAAATCGAAGAAAAAAAAATAATACCGATATATATGTAGGAGTATATACAAAGAGAGAGAGAGAGAGAGAGAGAGAGAGAGAGAGAGAGAGAGAGAGAGAGAGAGAAACAGCTGTCGTTGCAACACTCCCCCACACTACCATCAACACAATAAGCGTTACACGATAAGAATTAATATTTAATTGATGAGATTAAGAGGGTGTTACTTACTGAGCGTTCGTGCATGAGTAAGAGGGGGTAGGGGGCAGGGGGGGAGGGGGCAGGGGGTGAGGGGATAGTGGAGGGGGTAGGGGGGCAGGGGGGAGGGGATAGGGGAGGGGGTTGTTGTGTGGACGGTAGGGGGCAGGGGGGAGGGGATAGGGGAGGGGGGTGTTGTGTGGACGGTAGGGGGGGGAGGGGGGAGGGGATAGGGGAGGGGGGTGTTGTGTGGACGGTAGGGGGCAGGGAGGGAAGGGGATAGGGGAGGGGGGAGGGGATAGGGGAAGGGGGGAGGGGATAGGGGAGGGGGGGAGGGGATAGGGGAGGGGGGTGTTGTGTGGACGGTAGGGGGGGGAGGGAGTGTACGGTAAAGCAGACTGAGAAAGAATTGAAGGGGAAAGGAGGTAGGGATTTAAGGATTACAGTTGAAGGATTTAGACACCACCAATCCCTCACCATCTGGGCTCTACCTCAGAGGGGGGAGGGACGAAGGAGTCTCTCTCTCTCTCTACAACTAATCCCTCACCATCTGCCACGATAAAAAGTGACTTGTGACTTTCCTTCAGCCCTACGTCAGGATATACCCTTAGGAGGACATGTCCCTTTCCTTCTGTTCTTATCTCAAGCCTCTCGAAGCCTCCTTAGGAATCATTGACAGATCCTTCGGTCCTGCTTTCCTCAGGGTCCCGTCAAAGGATCCCAGAGCCCAAGTTCCTCCTGAGTGAGAAGGAGTTACAACGATCCTATACCTGCAGGAGAGAACAGTCCTATCTAAACACCTCCACAACGACTCCCTCTCCCCTCTCCACCTCCCGAGGAAATAGTCCCACGTCAGGATATGCATGGCGAAGGATCTTAACCCTCAAGGCTTCGTAAGGATTTATGGCCATCCTTAATTCAGGATAAGCCTGCAGAAGACACCAGTCCTCCCCCAACGTCGTATCCCCCCTCCCCCCTCCTCCCCAGCACACGCGGTGATCCTGCGGCAAAGGCGGCAAGGGCGCAGGGGCGGCAGGGGCGGCAAGAGAGGCCTCCAGCTGACGCAACCATTCCTTCACCAAGATACCATTTATATTGGACCAGCGATCACTTGATGGCTTTATTTCTCACATATGACCTTACACACCACGCCGCAGCCGACCGAGAGAGGGGCGCGGGGAGAAGGAGGAGGGGAGAGGAGGGAGAGAGGGGAGAGAGAGGGGAGAGAGAGGGAAAAAGAGGGTGAGAGGAAAATATGACTACTAACGCAACACCATCGATGACGCCGAGGCTCTCAGTGTAGACGAGGGGTGACTCTACTGGTGACTCTACTGGTGACTCTATTGGTGACTCTATTGGTGACTCTACTGATGATTCTGTAAGTGACTTTACTGGCGACTCTGTTAGTGACTCTATTGATGAGTCTGTTAGTGACTCTACTGGTGACTCTGTTGGTGACTCTACTAGTGACTCTATTGGTGACTCTGTTAGTGACTCTACTGGTGAATCTAATGGTGACTCTACTGGTGACTCTATTGGTGACTCTGTTAGTGACTCTACTGGTGACTCTACTGGTGACTCTATTGGTGACTCTGTTAGTGACTCTACTGGTGACTCTGTTAGTGACTCTACTGGTGACTCTGTTAGTGACTCTATTGGTGACTCTGTTAGTGACTCTACTGGTGACTCTGTTATTGACTCTACTGGTGACTCTGTTATTGACTCTACTGGTGACTCTGTTGGTGACTCTACTGGTGACTCTACTGGTGACTCTGTTAGTGACTCTACTGGTGACTCTGTTATTGACTCTACTGGTGACTCTACTGGTGACTCTGTTATTGACTCTACTGGTGACTCTGTTATTGACTCTACTGGTGACTCTGTTGGTGACTCTACTGGTGACGTCTTATCTTCATTATATTCCCTTTCCTCTCTCTCTCTCTCTTACCCTATATCTTCAGTTGTTTTTCTTAATTCCTTCTTCATCTTCTCTTCTCCTTCTTCCTCTCCTTCTTCCTCTCCTCTCCTCTCCTCTCCTCTCCTCTCCGTCGACTTAACTAAAGGACTTATGAACCAGTAATTCACTTTACAGTCATTCATAAAGAATTTGGTGTGATAAACTATTGTGTGTGTGTGTGTGTGTGTGTGTGTGTGTGTGTGTGTGTGTGTGTGTGTGTGTGTCCCTACCACTACTACCATTATTACTGCCATTACTACCATCACCAATATTACTACTACTACTACTACTACTAACACCACTACTACCACAATTACTACCACCACCACCACCACCACCACCACCACCTAACCTAAATCTGCCAATGTCACAGAAATAAAATAGGGCGAGAGGTGTTTGTGTGGTAGAGAGAGAGAGAGAGAGAGAGAGGCCACTACCACCACCACAATACCAGATAACAAGGGCATCCCAAGAGACACGCTCAATCACTGTCTGTTCACGATCATTTTAAAATTCAAAGGGAAATTCTACTGACGGAAGCGAAGACGAGGAGGAACCGGGAGAAAACTTTTAGTGGAGGGACTAGTGAAGGCAGCCATCAGGGAAATTATGACCCCCCCCCCTTCCCTCCCCCCCTCCACCCCCCTCACCCCCCCCATAGTGGCCAACGGTGTGCTAAAAGGGTGAATGAACCTAGTTTTCTCGACCAAATTTTCTTGTATTTTTTTTTTTTATGATTTTTTTTACGGCTGAGGAAATTTTGTCTATATCACATAAAATAAACATAGGCCTATATAACTGTATCACTAACACATATGCAAAAATTACATAGGCCTATATAACTGTATCACTAACACATGCAAAAATTACCTAGGCCTATATAACTGTATCACTAACACATATGTAAATTACATAGGCCTATATAGCTGTATCACTAACCAATGTTTAACCAGCTTGACAGTAAATCGATTAGGCATATTTTACCCCCCTCACTAACCCCTCCCCCTGAGAGGTAACCCGTCTGAGGGGTGATCCTTATTGGGGGAGGGGAGGGAGGGGGGGAAGGGGGACTCAGATATACATCACATTTGCAACCAAACCTAACCTAACCTAACCAAACCTAACCTAACCTAACCTAACCTAACCTAACCTAACCAAACCAAACCTAACCTAACCTAACCTAACCTAACCTCTTCCTCCATCTATCCTCCCCACCACCACCACCTCCTCATCATCTAACCCCTATCAAACACTAACACATCTTTACCTCACGAAAGAGAGACAGACAGACAGACACAGAGACAGACAGACAGACAGACAGACAGACACCTAGGACGGCCATTACACCCCCTACACCATCCTGACATATTTTGACAGGCTTCCCCTCACCCTCCCTCGACCACAAAGTCAGTACAAATTTCCATCAGTCCATCTTAATTATGAATTTTAATGCCGACATAAACGCCAGTGATTGGGCCGCCTGCCTCATGGGACAACCACCGCCGAATACCACCAGATTTGAACCGATTTCATTTTGTCTCAACAGGTCTGGTTGGTTGGTTGAGCTTGGCTTGGTTGGGTGTTGGGTTGGCTTGGTTGGGTTGGGTTGGCTTGGCTTGGTTGCTGCCATTACTACTACTACTATTATTACTTAACTACCAGTACCCTTACCTATTTCGTCTACTTATCTCACCTACCCACCCTTTACCCACCACTTCACCCACCACACCATACCCTACCCACCCTTCACCTACCCATCCCATCCCCCCCCCCCCTTACACACCACCTCACCCACCACACCCTCAAAAAAAAAGTAATTCACTCATTTCGTTCATTTTCCTCCAAACACACAAAAAAAAACAAAAAAAAACAAGCTAGGAATTTTTGTGTTTGTGTTTATGTGTTTTTCTGGAATTGTAATGTTTTTTCCGTTTTTTTTTTCATTTTAAGAGAGAGAGAGAGAGTGTGTGTGTGTGTGTGTGTGTGTGTCCATTTATTCATCCATATATGCAAGCTTGTACACATACATACATACATACATACATACATGACATAAATTGTAAAAATAAATAAAAATATACCTACAATCTTTTTTTTTTTTTTGACAATTAAATAGCTCATCAACCATTAAAATTCTGGTCTTGTTATTACACGGGCTAGTGGTTAATACACACACACACGTTATACACATTCTATTATAATATAAATCGTGTATAGTTAATCTATATTATCGGTTTAAACTCAACAATTAATTCTATTTATCTAAAAGCCAAGCCAATTTACCTTCATGTTTTATGCACAAACCTGGAAAAAAACACAAAAAAACACAAACACACTAAATTACACTACATTCGTTTGTTTTTATTGTTATTATTGTTAGTTTAGACAGACAGACAGATAGACAAACAGACAGACAGACAGACAGACAGACAGACAGAGAGATAGTGTCTGTTTCATCATTTATTACTTTTCTATTCTTTCCTTCTCCTTCTTTCCCCTCATTCGTTCTCCTTAACTTGCCTCTCTTCCTATCCCCCTATTTCGTCTTCCTCCCCTTCCTGCCCTTTCTCATTCTTCTTTTCACTCTCTGTCCTCTCTTCTTTCCTTCGTTTATCTTCGTTTCTTTCATTTCTCTTCTTTCTATATCTCCTCTTTTCCTTTCGTTTCTCTCCTTCCCTTCTTTTCCTTCTTATCTCCTTCATCCATCCCTCCCATCATCTATCTCTTTTGCTCTTCCTAATCTTCTCCTTTTTTTCTTCTTCGTAACTTTCCTTCCTCTCTTCCTTCCTTCCTTCCATCCTTCCTTCCCTCCCCTTCTTCCCCTTCAAAACCTCCCTCCAACCATCCCTTCCTTCCTCCTCCCTCCCTCCCTCCCTCCTTTCCATCCATCCCTCTGCTTCTCCCTCCCTCCCTCTCTCCCTCCCTCCCGTAACAGAGAGACAAGCGATAAACAAGACTAGGGGGGAGGTCGATATATACCACAGTTCTGGTCTACACTAGTGTATCACAAGCGAGGGAGGGAGGGAGAGAGGGAGGGAGGGAGGGAGGGAGGGAGAGAGGGAGGGAGAGAGGGAGGGAGGGAGAGGGAGGGAGGGAGAGAGGGAGGGAGGGAGGGAGAGAGGGATGGAGGGAGAGAGGGAGGGAGGGAGAGAGGGATGGAGGGAGAGAGGGAGGGAGAAGCAGAGGGATGGATGGAAAGGAGGGAGGGAGGGAGGGAGAGAGGGAGGGAGGGAGGTTTTGAAGGGGAGAAGGCGATGGAAGGAAGGATGGAAGGAAGGAAGGAAGAGAGGAAGGAAACTTACGAAGAAGAGAAAAAGGAGAAGATTTGGAAGAGCAAAAGAGATATGGAGGGATGGAGGGAGATAGGGGGGGGGGGGGGTACCTCTCTCTGTCTCTTGTCCTGTTCCACACACATCCCTCCTTCTGTCTTCCTCTCACTTCTATTCTCTACCCTCCCGTTCCAAACACCTCTCCTTCTCTCTCGCTTTCTTTCTCTTTCTCTCTATCCTACCGTTTAATACTCTCTCTCTCTCTCTCTCTCTCTCTCTCTCTCTCTCTCTCCCTCTCTCTCTCTCTTTCCAAAATGCTTTACGATATTCACGGATGAAAAATGGTAGTGGTGTGGAGAACGCGGCTCGGAAAGTTGGCGGCCACCCAGTTGCCTTCCAGTTGCCTTTTTCCAGAGCGTTTTCTGGAAGAGCTCTCTCTCTCTCTCTCTCTCTCTCTCTCTCTCTCCAGAAGATCCACAGAACACAACTTGGTAGTTTAGATGAAGTTTTATTTATTTATATTTATTTATTTATTAAGCTGGATACCTGGAAGCGTTCACCTGTGTTAAGTAAATTCCAGAACGCGACTTGGTAATTTTATGAGTTTTATTATTAACGAAACTGTGTAATTAGGATAGTGGTTTGTTTGTGTGTGT
This sequence comes from Homarus gammarus, assembly GCA_958450375.1. NCBI lineage: Eukaryota > Metazoa > Arthropoda > Malacostraca > Decapoda > Nephropidae > Homarus > Homarus gammarus. The sequence continues at coordinate 573,806 of CAUDMG010001977.1, read as the reverse complement.
GTGTGTGTGTGTGTTGTAAAAAAAAAAGGGCATTGTTATTTTCTTGACGGATTGAAGGGGATTTGACGGTCAGAATTGTCAGGGGAAAAATGGAAATATTCCCTGTAGCCGACTGTTCCCCCCCCCCCCCTCCTCTTCCCCCTATAAAGGTTCCAATTGTCCAGAGTTTTAAATCCCTCGTTCTGGTGTTGTTGATATCACGAAGTTGACGACCAGGAGCAAGAGAATCCAACACTGTGTTGTGTGTGTGTGTGTGTGTGTGTGTTGTGTGTGTGGGTCAGTTTATTGGTATCTACATTGTATTTCAGGACATTTATATACGAGAATAGGATCGAATTCTTTGTTTTTTATCATTTTTTTTTTATTTAGATTTTTTTCTTTTGACATATGGTATTTATTTAGGTTCTCAAGACGTCTATATAAACACACTAAGGAGGATTGAATTCTTATTGACATGTGGTTAGTAAAGCATTCTGATCCTTAATTCTTTCCTTATACGATCGTCTTTTGTTTATAACTCACTACTAAGTCAGCTAATCCGATTATTTATCCCGGATTATAGACCGACACCACTAATTTAATCCCTCAAAGTCACAATAGGGTTTCTACGCCTTATATAAAAATCAATATTTTTTTTTTCCGCGAGCGTAGTTTTGGCGGTCATTTTTGGTGGATAGTTTTAGAGGGTAATTCTGAAGGGCAATTTTGGTGGGTAGTTTTGGCGGGTAGTTTTGGCGGGTAACTTTAGCGGGTAGTTTTGGCGGGTAGTTTTAGCAGGCAGTATTAATAGAGAGTTTTATCGGTAAACTTTTAAAGGCAATTTTAGCCTGAAGTTTTGACATGAAATTTTGACTTGCCATTTTGACGGACAAGTTTTGACGGACAGTTTTGACGGACACTTTTGACAGGCAGTTTAGGCAAACAGGGGAGGAGAAGGGGGAGGGGGAAGTGTGTGTGAACTACCGCTATAAATAACACTATCATGGCGGGAGCGTCGGGACAATAGTTGTATTATTGGGGGAGGGGGTCACTGGCCAGCTCCCCACGTCACCCCCCCCCCCCTGTCCCCCTCCCCAATCACCCCTCCACAGTCACCCCCCCCCCCCGGCTCTCCCTCTCCCTCCCGGTCCTGTGTGATGTAGGGTAGGTTTTAGTGAAGGGAAGGGTAGGGTAGGGTAGGGTAGGGTAGGTGTAGGGTAGGGTAGGGTAGGGTAGGTGTAGGGTAGGGTAGGGTAGGGTAGGGTAGGGTAGGTATGTGCTGTGTATTACCAGACACATCAATCCACTTAGTAATACACCCCTTATACCCCGTACACCCCTAAACACCTACACACACACACCCCCCACACACATAAACACTCCACACCCCCCCACACACACACACTCCACGCACACACACCCCCACACACTACCCCCCACACACTCCACACACACCCACACTCCACACACCCCACACACACACACTCCACACCCCCTCCACACACACAGATTCCACACACACAGATTCCACACACACACCCCACACACTCCACACACCGCCCCACACACACCCACACTCCACACACCCCCCCTACACACACATTCCATACACTCCCCCACTCCCCCCTCACCCACATCCCCACACACCGCCACTCCCCCACACCCCCACACACCCCCCCACACCCCCACACACTCCACACCCCCACACACACTTCACACACCCCCACACACACCCACACCCCCACAGCCAGGGCAGGACAGCTACTCTTTCCTTCATGACACAAGTTGACTCTATGACAAGTCCACCGCAGCCGCCCTAGTGAAGCGCCCATTGTCTTGTTTCTGATTCAATTGAGGGGTCCCGGGACTCGTTGGGACTCTCCCCTCTCTCCCCTCTCTCTTTCTCTCCCCTCTCCGTTTCAGCTCAGGAAGGCGAGGCGGCCTGCCCAACAATTTGTCTCGCTTATTTTGTCTCGGTTCCAACGATATCGCTGCCACTCTCACATCCGATAGCGTACTAACACGTTCACCCTGGCCTACTGTTCACTCACCCTGGCCTACTGTTCACTCTCCCTGGCCTACTGTTCACTCACCCTGGCCTACTGTTCACTCTCCCTGGCCTACTGTTCACTCTCCCTGGCCTACTGTTCACTCTCCCTGGCCTACTGTTCACTCTCCCTGGCCTACTGTTCACTCACCCTGGCCTACTGTTCACTCACCCTGGCCTACTGTTCACTCACCCTGGCCTACTGTTCACTCACCCTGGCCTACTGTTCACTCACCCTGGCCTACTGTTCACTCACCCTGGCCTACTGTTCACTCTCCCTGGCCTACTGTTCACTCACCCTGGCCTACTGTTCACTCACCCTGGCCTACTGTTCACTCTCCCTGGCCAACTGTTCACTCACCCTGGCCTACTGTTCACTCACCCTGGCCTACTGTTCACTCTCCCTGGCCTACTGTTCACTCACCCTGGCCTACTGTTCACTCTCCCTGGCCTACTGTTCACTCACCCTGGCCTACTGTTCACTCACCCTGGCCTACTGTTCACTCACCCTGGCCTACTGTTCACTCTCCCTGGCCTACTGTTCACTCTCCCTGGCCTATAGGATATGTTCACCTTGACCCATTGAACACTCAAAATGTCAGGGGTCAGAATGTATATTAAAAATGTACATAAGTATAATAATATGTATAAATGTATATTATTATGAGTGGAAGGTCAGAGATATACATTGTTGCAGTCGTTCAAGGACGGACGGAGGGAGGGAGGGAGGGATGGAGGGAGGGGGAGGGAGGGGGAGGGAGGGAGGGGGAGGGAAGGGGGAGGGGGGGAGGGATGGAGGGAGGGAGGGAGGGAGGGAAGGGGGAGGGAGGGAGAGGTGAGGGAGGGAGGGAGGGAGGGAGGGAGGGAGGGAGGGAGGGAGGGAGGGACGGAGGGAGGGAGGGAGGGAAGGGGGGAGGGAAGTGCATGTGCTGCTTTGTACATTTGCGTCGTAAATGTACACATGCAAGAGGGTGTACATTTCCAGTGTGTGTATATGTGTGTGTGTACGAATCCAAGAATACACATGTACGTATTGTATGTATAATGTCAATAGTATATACATAGGTATCATAAATGCATAATCCCACATGAATACACATACACATACACACACACACTTGTAATGTACACAAGATGTTTACTTTAGAGAGTAAATAATTAACATGCAAATTAAGACGACAGACAAAACGATGAAGAAGAATATGAAAATAAAATGAATAATAAAACAAATTGTTATGATAATAATGTAACTTTCAATGGTGTTTTATTATTATTGTTATTATTATTATTATTATTATTATTATTATTAGAAGTAGTAGTAGTACTATTATTATTACTATTTGCTATTAGGACTATTATCCACAACCACCACTACTACCACAACTACTAAAATAACCACAACAAACACTCTCTCTCTTAAATTGGGCTCTTTCTCCCCTCCCCTCCCCACCCTAGCCGTCCCCACCCCACCCCACCCCTCCCCTCCCCTCCCCTCCTGTAGCTATGTAAACAAGATCCCCCCTCCCCGGCACATTCGTCTGAGAGAAGTGTGTGTGTGTGTGTGTGTGTGTGTGTGTGTGTGTGTGTGTGTGTGTGTGTGTGTGTGTGTGTGGATATTTATGAATGAGTATATTCCAGTGAGTATACAGGCGCATTTATAGTTGCATACACACACGCGTTCATACAGTGACATACGGACACATACAACCACTCAATCTCTCACTCAACCACACACACACACACACACAAATTTCAGATCGAAAAACACACATGGGTTGACATAAACACACACACACATGTATACACAAACACAAACGCTCAAACCCACACTAACACAAACATACACGCACACAAACACGCACAAACATAAACAAACACCAGGATCCAAACAACAAACAGTCAGGAGGTAAAACGGTCGTGTTTTGAGCCTCGCTGCATCGTTAGGTACACAGTGATACAATGGCGGGGGAGGGGGGTGAGGGGGAGAGGGTCAGGGTGAGGGGGAGAGGGTCAGGGTGAGGGTGTCTAGGATCAGGGGGAGGGTCAAGGGAGAAGGGTCAGGGTGAGGGGGGAGTCTGGGTGAGGGGGGGTCATGGTGAAAGGGAAGGGGTTGAGGGGGAAGGGAGAGGAGAGGGGGAGGGAGTGAGGGGGAGGGAATGTTGAGGATGGTGAGATAGTGGGCGTGTCTGGAATAGGCCACGCCCATCCCTCTAGAAGGTTTACTTACATATCCACAAGTCTTACCCAAAAGTTACGCCCACAAAATACATCCATAAGCCACACCCACAAGCTACACCCATAAACTACACCCACATGCTACACCCATAAGCCACGCCCACAAATTACACCCATAAGCCACGCCCACAAGCTACATCCATAGACCACGCCCACAAACCACGCCCATTAGGGTATGAGGCACAATAAGACAGAGGTTATGTCAAGGAAATCCCACGCATCTCCCCCCCCCCCCTCACCCCATGTCGGAAGGTCTACTACCCACAGGCCACGCCTACGAGCCACGCCCACAAGGGGGATCGGTCAACCGCCTACCCCTCCCATTTCGTTGTCATCCCCAGAAGCTTTGTGCTGTTATATTGTCCTTTGTGTTCGTGTGTGTGTGTGTGTGTGTGTGTGTGTGGTTATATTATCAGTGTGGATAATGTTAAAATTGAGTTAAGTAAATATTGAGTTGGTGTTTTGTTTTGGGATGTGCGTAAGTTAGGTTAGGTTAGGTTAGGTTAGGTTAGGTTAGGTTAGGTTAGAACTATTGACCACATCCAGACTACAAATAAATAATACTGATATACAAACACAACGCACACCTGGCAACTATATCACAGGTGTTCCCAAAACAGGTGAGAAATGATAAGTGTTTACAGGTGTGACGAGCAAATGTATCTAAGACGAGGAAATAAACACCTGTAGCCCCCTCGTGTACAGGTGCCTCGTGATCCCACCTGCACTAACTCACCTATTGTTAGTGTGTCTGTCTACCTGTCTGTCCGAATGTCGTGTGATAAGTTATATTTAATATGGTTACTACTGAGATGAAGTGGTCTGTCTGTCTGTCTGTCTGTCTGTCTTTCTCTTTTTCTCTCTCTCTCTCTCTTCAACAACAACAACAACAGCAACAGCAACAGCAACAACAGCAACAGCAACAGCAACAACAACAACAGCAACAGCAACAGCAACAGCAACAGCAACAACAACAACAACAACAATAATAACACACTCCTTCAGAAATCCATCGATATAGAGACATACGACTAGACGTTTACATAACTATAACGAACAATAAAAAAGATAACAAATATAAAATAACAATGATAACATGGGTGTTAGGGCATATGTTATCACCGTCGATATAACAGGTGCTATGTGTGGTTACCTGAGAGAGAGAGAGAGAGAGAGAGAGAGAGAGAGAGAGAGAGAGAGAGAGAGAGAGAGAGAGAGAGAGAGAAATGTATAAGATAACACACACACACACACACACACACACACACACACACACACACACACACTAGCAACACCCCATACGACAAATATTAATAATAGTAATCACTCCTTGTCAATTACCCCTACACACCTGTACACACCTGTTGGTACTTTTTTACACCTGTCCGGCCCCATCCCCGTCAGATAACCACGCACTATCACATAAGTTAACGACGCAGCACACAGTTATCGCAATAAGTAAAATGGTTTGGAGTCATCTTTTCTGACAGCTGTTGTGGTTACGTAATAATACAACAGCGTGATTTTATTCATTGAAATTATTGTATTGTTTTAGTATGAATGTTGTGTTGTATAAATGTTGTATAAATGTTTAAAATATATATGAATCATTTATTATTACTTACTAACATACTTATATGTATAGTAATGTATGTGTATGAATAGTGAATGTATTGGTATATCAATATATTAATGTGTATGTTGATGTGGATATATGTTTAATATGCTCATACACATTCTAACATACAGTATACCAGCATATATTACTCACATACTGACACTAACTTACACACACATTCAGTTATTAACGTACACACAGTTGCTAACATACACATACATACACAGTGATGTGGTGTGGTGTTGTGGTGGTGGTGTGGTGGTCCGGTGTTGTGGTAGTGTGGTCTATTGGAGTGGTATGGTGTGTGGTGGTGTGGTGTTGTGGTGGTGTGGTGGTGTGGTGGTGTTGTGGTAGTGTGTTGGTCTGGTGTTGTGGTGGTGTGGTGTTATGGTGGTGTGGTGTTATGGTGGTGTGGTCTATTGGAGTGGTATGGTGTGTGGTGTTGTGGTGTGGTGGTGATACACACTATACCACTGGGGGTGATGGGGAGGCCACATGTGATGGGAGCATGGTGGTGATGGTGGTGATGGTGATGGTGGTAGTGGTAGTGGGGATAATCGTGGTAGTAGTGTTATCAGTGGTACTGGTAGTAATGGTAGTGGTAATAATAGTAGTAGTGGTGGTGGTGGTTGTAGTGGCGGTGTTAGTAATAGCGGTGGAGATGGAGGAGGTGGTAGTGGTGTTGGTGGTAGTAGTGGTGGTGATAGTAGTGGTCGCAGTGGTGATGGCAGTGGTTCTAGTGGTGGTGGTAGCAGTAGTAGTGGTGGTGGTAGTAATGGTGGTGGTGATGTTGGTAGAAATGTTGATGATCGTGGTTGTAGTGGTAGTAGTGGGGATAATCGTGGTAGTGGTGGTGGTAGTAACAGTAGTAGTGGTGGTAGTAGTAGTAATAGTGGTAGGGTCAGTATTGTGAGCTGAGAAATCGTCGTCCCACACGGCTGAGAGCTGCAGCTGGGAGTCCTAGGAGGGGTAAATGGGGAGGACAGGAGAGAGGAAGAGGAAGGGGAGGGAGGGGAGAGGAGAGGAGCCTGGGAACCTGCCTCACGTGAAAAGGTTCAGGAAGGGGTTGAAATGGCCTACAAAAATCTGTATCAAAAGATTTAGTGCATTCCTCACACAGAAGGGTTAAGACGAGGAATTCTCTCCCTCTCTCCCTCTCTCCCTCTCACCCTCCCTCTCCCTCCCTCCACGGATCGGAAACATCACATTGACAAAAAAAAAAATGGGAAAAATCTTCACCCTCCCCAGAAGAAAAAAAAATATCACAGGATTCCCATTCTATATATTACCGACTCTCAGAAGGGCAGTAGAAATGTACCTCCTATTACCTACCTATGGCTTTTGTCCACCGCTTTTGGTATATGTGTCTTGTGAGTTGTGATCTATTGCTCATTTCGCTGCCTAGGACCAGATGGTGGGTCAGGGTGCGCAAAAAAGGTAAAAAAAAAAAAAATTAAATAAATACAAATATACGGTCGCGCCCTAGTAAATTATACCTGACAGTTATATATATTATATCAAGCAACAGGTTATATGTGAATGAAGCCTATAGTCACATATATAATACACCAGGTAACAGGTTATATGTGAATGAAGCCAAGACACATTAATATAATGGTACACCTGGTCTCACAATTACCTATTCCAGTTTTTTTGTAATCCAGGATGGACTTAAATGTTGGAATGGGGAACAAGAATCATCCTGGGAATAGGTTCTTCAATTCGGCCATACTGTAAAATAAAATTAATTATCTCGGGTATAAAGTGTGTAAATTTTTTATTTTATTTTTTATTTTTTTTTATTTTTTTACAAGTGTTGGAATGAATTGAATTAGTTATGGTTAAATATCCCTGGGAAGCAGTTATGACTGTGTGTGTGTGTGTGTGTGTGTGTGTGTGCGTGTGTGTGTGTGTGTGTGTGTGTGTGTGTGTGTGTGTGTGTGTGTGTACTGCAACTGGTGAGTTTCCCCTCATCAAAATGGTGAGGATGAGGAGGAGGAGAAGGAGGAGGACGAAGAAGGAGGAGGAGTAGGAGGAGGAGGAGGAGGAGGAGGAGGAGGAGGAGGAGGAGGAGGAGGAGGAGGAGGAGGAAGAAGGGGAAGGAGGAGGAGGAGGAGGAGGAGGAAGAAGGGGAAGGAGGAGGAGGAAGAAGTCAACATAAGACGGGGAAAGAGAAGGAAGAGGAAGAAGGCAAAGAGAAGAAGAAGAAAAATAATACTGCATTGCTAACAAAAACACGACTAATGAAACAACAACAATATGGTGATGGTTACAACAAAGGATATAGTGTCATCTATGGCACCATATCCTTTGAATGGCCCTGATAAACCTGAAGAGAAGGAGGAGGAGGAGGAGAAAGAAGAAGAAGAAGAACAAGAACAAGAGGAGAGGAGGCGGAGGAGGTCAAAAGGTCATAGCGAGACATAATTTACACCTATAGTCTTCCACACGTTCAAAACATTTCTTTTTTTTTCATTTCAATCATCATAAAATCCATCTTCCTCTTCACAATAAATAACAACATGCTCAATAATCTCCCGGAGGAACAGGAACAAGTGATAACCAAAGATAATAATAGATAAGAAAAAAGAGAATGAAAGCGGGCGAAGAGTTGATGGAAATTAAGCGTTTTGTTTTGATTGATGGTGATAATAATCTTGATTAGTTCAGCAAGAGTGAGGTTGAAAGACCCAAGGGCCTGCGATAGTCTTCCCTCCCTCCCTCTCCCACTCACCCTTTAGTTGTCTGTGTAGGTGGTCCTGTCTGTATGAGGGCTATCTATCTATCTATCTATCTAACTATCTATCTTCTGCATCAATAGCTTTCTTCAATGTGATGTAGTCGTGGCCAGAATGAGGCTAGGATACATACACATCTGGCAGGTTAGTAACGCTGTACCCATACCGGAACACTCAGCATGTAAACTTTGTGATAAACCTTTAAAGCATACACTTGAACACTATATTATTGAATGTAACATTGTCAAAGACTTCAGGCCACCTGGCTTATTGTATCATGAACTATGTAATTACTACATTGAATCTGGAGTGCTTGAGGACATTCTTGCTGTCTATCTAAAATTTACTGATAGTCCACACTGATTAGTTCTCAGATAGAGTATGTATGACGTGTATATGAACCTCTGTCCTATGTGGCAGTGAACAGTGACAACACCCTCAGTGTCAAGACCTGATTGACTTACTCAGAATAGGCAAATTGTACTTCAAGCTTTGCCAATAAAGTTGTTAAACCTTAAAAAAAAAAAGGCTTTCTTCATTTCTATCCTTCATTTCTTAATCTCTTTACCTCCTTTCTCTCTCATTTATTGCACATTTCTCACTACCCTCCTTTCTCGGTCTCCCTCTCCGTCTATTTGTTATTCTACTCGTTTCTCCCTTTTATTGCTCCGACTACTAATTCCTCTTTCTATCTCCATGTCTTTCTCCCCTCCTCTCTTAGTGTAACCCGGAGATAAACCTCCTCCCTTTTGTAACCCGGATATAATACAGAGAGTAGGAGGAAGAACTGTGTATGTGTGTGTGTGTGTGTATAGCTTTGTGTGTTACTGTGTGAATATGTGGCTTGCTAGTACTGTACATGTGTGTGTGTGTGTGTGTGTGTGTGTGTGTGTACGTCTGGCACCGTCAAGAACAGGTCTTCAGGCACGTAGCGTAGTGAAGATGTTTTTCGTGTTGAATTTGACCAACATTCATAAACCAAAGTGACCAGCATATCTTAAAAACCATATCTGACTCTTTTTTTGTTCCAGCCAAATAGTTAAATTAGGCAAATTGTTAAATATCCTAACCTAACCTAACCTAACCTAACCTAACCTAACCTAACCTAACCTAACCTAACCTAACAAAGAGAAAAAGAAGAGAGAATTATGAGATAGACAGTAAGAGACAGAAAAAGACAACCAGACAGAGGTCAAGAGAGAGAGAGAGAGAGAGAGAGAGAGAGAGAGAGAGAGAGAGAGAGAGAGAGAGAGAGAGAGAGAGAATATGAATGACCTTGAACACACTTACACATGAGAGAACCTCAAGAGAGATAGCCTTAAGCTTTATTCTCCTAAGTCTCGTTCTCTCCACCTTGAGAGATACAGTTAACAGAGAGATAATGACGGAGAGATACTTACACACTCGTTTTGTCGTGATGTGTGTGTGTGTGTGTGTATGTTTATGCATGTGCGTGTGTGCGAGTGCGTGTGTATGCGGGAGCGTGCGTGTAGATCACCTTGGGAGGAGGGCGGGTCTGGTGGAAAGGATGTTAGGATACCCCCTACCAGTATGTCCAGGAGGAGGAGCAACACACACACACACACACACACACACACACACACACAGGAAATTCATGTGGTCTTATTCTTTACAAATAGGAAAATCCCATCTGATTCATACTAGTTAAAAATACTAAAAAATATAATAATAATAATAATAATAATAATAATAATAATAATAATAATAATAATAATAATTAATTAGTGAATAAAATAAAAAAATTCTCTCGTCCTTGGGATTTATTGGTATAAAGTCTTAAGGAATTGTAGTAGGGAATTGTGGTAGGGAATTGTGGTAGGGAATTGTGGTAGCGATGGTAGAGTCTTATCAGTGTGTGTGTGGGGAGTTGTGTTAAGAGTGGAAGCTGGTGATCTGCCTTGTTTGGTATGTGGTGGTGGTGGTGGTGGTTCAGAAGGGCTGAATTCAGGTAGTGGGTGGTATGTTATGGGTGGGTGGTAGGTGGGTGGGTGGTAGGTGGGTGGTGGGTGGTAGGCAGTGGGTGGCGGCTGCAATTTGAAGAATGCAAAGATCAATGTTGCTAATAATTGGGAAGGGAGAGGGAGGAGGAGGAGGAGGAGGAGGAGGAGGAGGAGGAGGAGGATGTGGATGGTGGTAGCGTGCGATACTGGTGCTGGTTGTGATAATGGTGATTGTGGTAGTGAAGATGGTGATTGTGGTAGTGATGATGGTGATTGTGGTGGTAGTGATTATGGTGATTGTGGTAGTGAAGATGGTGATTGTGGTAGTGAAGATGGTGATTGTGGTAGTAGTGATGATGGTGATTGTGGTAGTGAAGGTGGTGATTTTGATGTTGGTGTTTGTCATTGTTGTTGTTGTTAATATCACCTTGTGTGTGTCTGTTTGTTATATACATACAATTTATAAGGAAAAGGTAAGGAGTAAATGAGAGAATAGTGGTAGATGCTGGTAGATACTGGTAGGTACTGGTAGGCTGGTACACCGGGCGCGATACTGGTCGTGGTGATGGTAGTAGAGATTGTATGCGGGTGAGGGTGTGGATGCGGGTGAGGGTGTGGATGAGGGTGGTGGTAGAGGATGTATAAGGGTGGTGGTTGAGGGAAGTAGTAGTGGTTGTTGTGCTGTTAGTGGCTAATGGGGGTGTGGAATGCGAGATAATGGTAGTACTGGTAGTAGTAGTAGCAGTAGTAGTAGTAGTGATAGTAGTAGTGGTAATAGTGACTGTGGTAGTGATAATAATCGAAGTAGTAGTAGTAGTAGGGACAGTGGTGATAGTGGTTATAGTGGTGGGAGTTGTGGTAGTGATGGTAGTGGTGGTGGTGGACGGTACTGAACACACCTGGACCGACAGGTGATCAGAGAAACAGTTGGTAGTAGTGGTTGTTGTTCTATTAGTTCCTGATGGTAGAGTGATAGTAGTAGTAGTAGTAGTAGTAGTGGTAGTGTTAGTAGTAGTCATAATAATAGTAGTAGTAGTAGTAGTAGTAATAATAGTGGTAGTGGTAATGAACGGTAATGTACACCACACACACACCCAAGAGGGACAGGTGATCAGAACACTGGGAGGGTTGCCTGGTATATACCTGCCGCTGATAAAAACACCACCACCACCACCACCACCCAAAACCTGCAAACCAGCCCTAGGCACCTAACCCGCTACACGCCTTGACCACCTAACACCACCCTTCCGTCCAATAACCCTAAGGGACGAATTCTCACCCCTTCACCCCCTCCTACAGACAACACGTCAGGAAGTTCTCGCTCTCAAAGCCTCATGACAATGTGAGATGAGACTCGGGGTTATTTTTTATTTTTTATTTTTTTATCTGAACTCATATCAGGATAGAGTAATTGACCCCCTCTATATTTTTTTACGCTGTTAGGGTGAAAGTTCGTCTTCCTTGCTTGTTTATTAGAGCTGTATCTGTCAATGGGTGGTTTTGGGTTAACGTAAGGAGGTGGAAGAGGAGGAGGAGGAAAGAGCTAGCACCTCTCCACTCTGTAAAGGACAGACAGACAGATAGACAGATAGACAGAAAGACACTAAAAGACAGACTACAACAAAAATTAACTAGACAATCCTCAATTCCCCTCCCCCCCCCCTCCCTCCCTCCCGACACACCGAGAGGCGTAAGGATCGGGTGGGAGATGGTGGACAGGTAGGAAGGTGGGTGGGTGAGTGGGTGGGTGAACTAGCAGACGGGTAGGTGGGTGAGAAGGTGGATCGGTAAACGGGTAGGTAGGAAGGTAGGCAGGTAGGTAGGTAGGTACTTAGGTAAGTGGGCGGGTAGATGGGCAGGGAGGCAGGCAGTTGGGTGGGTGGGTGGGTGGGTAGGTGGGTGGGTGGGTGGATGGATGGGTGGACAAACTAGCAGACGGGTAGGTGGGCGAGAATGTGGATCGGTAAACGAGTAGGTAGGTAGGTAAGTGGTCGGGTAGGTGAATGGGTGGGCGGGTAGGTGGGAAGGCAGGAAGGTGGGTAGCCATGCAGGCAGGTGGGTAGGCAGGCAGGCAGGCAGGTAAATGACGTAAACAAAACAGAGTAATTTACACGTGGCCAAACCATAAGACGGTACATCACCCCAATAACGCTGTAATGTCCACCTTGGTTCATCTCGCTGTTAAATCAATTACTGCTCTGGGCGACGCTGGAAGCTAACTAGTGACTTCCTGTTGCTGAGATATGTTGGATTCCTGTGAGAGGTGAGGGAGTGGGAGGGTGAGGGAGAGAGGGTGGGTGAGGGAGAGAGGGTGGAATGGCGAGTGGGTGAGGGAGAGAGGGTGGAATGGTGAGAGGGAGGGAGTGGGAGGGTGAGGGAGGGGTGAGAGGGTGGGAAATGAAGGATGGTGGGTAGGGGAGAGGGATGAAGGTAGGGGTAGATGAGAGAGAGAGAGAGAGAGAGAGAGAGAGAGAGAGAGAGAGAGAGAGAGAGAGAGAGAGAGAGAGAGAGAGAGAGAGAGAGAGGAAGTGACGTGTTTTCCCATAAGATTCCGCCGGGTGTAGTGGGGGTGTTATGGTGTAGTCAGGGTGCAGTGAAGGTTATAGTGAAGGTGTAGAGAGGGTGTAGTGAGGGTGTAGTGAGGGTGTAGTCAGGGTGTAACATAACAGTTAAAATTATCACCAACTTATCATTTACCTGACTTTAACATTACACCTGTATAATCTATTTCTTATAATATATTTCTGCACCTGTACCTGCACCTGCACCTGAACCTGCACCTGTACCTGCACCTGAACCTGCACCTGAACCTGTACTTATCACGACATTAACTTTACCTTCTCTTTACCCCCCGCCCCCCCCTCTCCCCCAAAAAACAAAAAACAAAAAAAAACAATTGCATTGATGTGATCATAAGAAAGTACTACATTAATTTAGACGCTTCTTACCTGGCTATTATGCTTCTTGTACCTTTATGTCCTAGTTACAGGTGCAGTATAATTAACTCTTATTTATTACATCCTTATTACAGTCTTATTACAGTCTTATTACAGTCTTATTTACATTACATGATTTAAATCCACCTTTTTTGTTACAGTCATTTACATTATTTTCTTTGACATATTTACATCAGTAATATTATATGATTTACATTTACAATATGATGATTTATTTATTGTCTTTTTTTACAAATTTACATCACCAAAATACAGTATTTACCTATACATTCTATATCAATACAGAGGAGTATACGTGTTTACATGTGATATATATACATAGTAGGGTAGGGTAGGGTAGGGTAGGGAAGGGTAGGGTAGGGTAGGGTAGGGTAGGGTAGGGTAGGGTAGGGGAGGGTAGGGTAGGGTAGGGTAGGGGAGGGTAGGGTAGGGTAGGGTAGGGGAGGGGAGGGGAGGGTAGGGTAGGGTAGGGTAGGGTAGGGTAGGGTAGGGTAGGGTAGGGTAGGGTAGGGTAGGGTAGGGGAGGGGAGGGGAGGGGAGGGTAGGGTAGGGTAGGGGAGGGGGAGGTGTGGGTAGGGTAGGGGTAGGGTAGGGTAGGGTAGGGGGAGGGTAGGGAGGGTAGGGTAGGGAGGAGGGTAGGGTAGGGTAGGGGAGGGGTAGGGTAGGGTAGGGTAGGGTAGGGTAGGGTAGGGTAGGGTTAGGGTGGTAGGGTAGGGTAGGGTAGGGGAGGGTAGGGTAGGGGGAGGGTAGGTAGGGTAGGGTAGGGGAGGGTAGGGTAGGGTAGGGTAGTAGGTAGGGGAGGGTAGGGTAGGGTAGGGTAGGGGAGGGAAGGGTAGGGTATGGTAGGAGGGAGGGTAGGGGAGTGGGTAGGGGGAGGGTAGTGTAGGGTAGGGTAGGGTAGGGTAGTTAGGGTAGGGTTAGGGTAAGGGTAGGGTAGGGTAGGGTAGGGTAGGGTAGGGTAGGGTAGGGTAGGGGAGGGGAGGGTAGGTTAGGTAGGGGTATGGTAGGGTAGGGTAGGGTATGGTAGGGGAGGGTAGGGGTAGGGTAGGGGTAGGGTAGGGTAGGGTAGGGTAGGGTAGGGGAGGGTAGGGTAGGGTAGGGTAGGGTAGGGTAGGGTAGGGTAGGGTAGGGTATGGTAGGGTAGGGGAGGGTAGGGTAGGGTAGGGTAGGGTAGGGTAGGGTAGGGTAGGGTAGGGTAGGGGAGGGTAGGGTAGGGTAGGGTAGGGTAGGGTAGGGGAGGGGAGGGGAGGGGAGGGGAGGGTAGGGTAGGGGAGGGTAGGGTAGGGGAGGGTAGGGTAGGGTAGGGTAGTGGTAGGGTAGGGATGGGTAGGGTAGGGTGGAGGGGAGGGGAGGGTAGGGGAGGGTAGGGTAGGGGAGGGTAGGGGAGGGTAGGGTAGGGGAGGGTAGGGTAGGGGAGGGGAGGGGGGTAGGGTAGGGTAGGGTAGGGTAGGGTAGGGTAGGGGAGGGTAGGGTAGGGTAGGGTAGGGGAGGGTAGGGGAGGGTAGGGTAGGGTAGGGTAGGGTAGGTAGCTCCTCCCTTAACCTACCATGATGGTACTCGTGTTAGTTTGTGGTTTATGGCAGCCAGAGAACCAGACCGGGTCAATAGAAGCCATAAAACCTCTACATAACAAAGACTTTCACCCTTAATGACGGCCATAAAGATATAGATACTGAGAGAGAGAAAGAGAGAGAGAGAGAGAGAGAGAGAGAGAGAGAGAGAGAGAGAGAGAGAAGAGAGAGCAACAAGTGTACTATGAATAAGTTGAACACACACACACACACTCACTCACTCACTCACTCACACACACACACACACACACACACACACACACACACACACTCACTCACTCACTCACTCACTCACACACACACACACACACACACACACACACACACTCACTCACTCACTCACTTACTCACTCACACACACACACACACATACACCCTATAATCAGGTGATGTGTTGTGATGAAGAGTGAATTGGCTGAAGGCTATAGGTGTATTTTGTGTATAATTTGTCGTTGCTTCTCTCTCTTTCTCTCTCTAGCTCGCCTTCTTTTCTTCTCCCTTCCTCCTTCTCCTTTCCTACTCCTCGTACATACAAACTCTCACCTTCCCTCCCTCCTTCCTTCCTTCCCTCCCTCCTTCCCTCCCTCCTTCCTTCCCTCCCTCCTTCCCTCGACCACTACCTGTTAATAAACTTCTCAGTCGGTTCTTCACAACATAATTTACCTTTGTTGACGAAAACTAAAGAGAAAGACAAGAAATACAGAGAGAGAGAGAGAGAGAGAGAGAGAGAGAGAGAGAGAGAGAGAGAGAGAGAGAGAGAGAGAGAGTGTACATTGGTAGTGAAGGAATAGTAAAGTGTATACAAGACCTGTAAAATATACAGTAACTTATATATATGTACACACACACACACACACACACACACACACACACATTTAATATATATATTATTTATTTATTTATTATTTGTTTATCATTTACCTACTTTATGTTCCAAATTTATATATATATATATATGTGTGTGTGTGTGTGTGTGTGTGTGTGTGTGTGTGTGTGTGTGTGTGTGTGTGTGTGTGTGTGTGTGTGTGTGTGTAAGTTGATAGTCACTTTATAAACCCCATATACTGTAATTACCTTCTCTTGACGTGTACACACCTGATAACCGGCCAGGTGTGTTATGACCCCTGGAGGAGGATTAAATATATTACCTTTATACACAGCGATAAAGAGATCAACTAATTTGCATATGTAAATACCTTTAAAAGCTACACCTAAAAATTACCTGTCAGGTGAAAAAAGAAGAAGCGTTTATTAGCGAACAGATCACGATAAGACACACAGCGTACCATAACCTGAGAGCAATATCAATCAATATGGGAGAAGTAACAGGAAGTCTGAAACTCGATATAGGTATAAATTGATAAGGATTGGTTATGGAGGAATACAGAATGGCTCTTAAGTGGATACAACAGCTGTTTCATGTGGATAAAACACCTGTTGTGGATATAGGATAGAGAGAGTATAGCTGTAGTAACATGATGATAGGATACAGTTGTAGTGAAATAGTTTAGATATGGATAAGGTAGCTGCTGTAATTCTCTCTCTCTCTCTCTCTCTCTCTCTCTCTCTCTCTCTCTCTCAGTGGCCAAACACTTCAATAATTCATGAGATTATCTAGAAAGACCCCCTCCCCCTATCCTGTGGCCAACGACATCCCTCCCCCCACACTGTGGCCATCAGAACCTCTTACACCGTGGCCACAAAACATCCCTCCTAGCGTGTGGCCATCAAACCTTCCTCCAAGAGTGTGGCCATCAAATATCCCCCTTAGTCTGTGGCCACCAGAATCCCTTTACACCGTGGCCACAAAATATCCCCCCCCCTAGCGTGTGGCCATCAAACCCCACCCCCCTTAGTTTGTGGCCACCAACCTCCTTCTCAGCCTATGACCACACCAACACCCCAGCCTGGTGTGGACAGTCTCAGCGTTGACTCGATAGTGAATTACTCTTAAGCGTTGAATCAAGCGTTGAAACGTATCTAGTGCGGCGTTGAACTGATAACTTATCTAAGATACCATTAAACGCTCTGACATCTTACTTCATAGATAACAGTAAAAATTAGATTACAACGCGTCCAATAATGTGGCGTGTAATAGGGCGTGTAACTAACGCTGCATTTAGGCGTTTAAAGCGTGGAATTGTATGCTATCTATCCTCTAGCGTTGAAACTGAGGGATAAAGCATAAAAACATGATTTTTTCCACGCTTTTCCGTTGAAACAAGCGTGGAATATGGAGAGGAATTTGAGCGTATAACTTGCGTTCAGTTTGTCAGCGCGACGCGGTTTACTGCGTATCACGGCGTTGAAATCTCTCACGCATTAGAGCCTTGTGGCCACTTTGTCTCCACGCTGAACTTTCCACGCGCGGGAAGGACGTTTATTACGCGTTGATATAATGAATTGTGGATATAACTGACTGACTTAAACTGACTGACTGACTGACTGACCGAGCTAACTTACTGACTGGCTGCGTTCAATTACAGAGCGTTTAACTAGCTCTTATAGCGTTGGAACCTTAATTTCTCGTTCAGCGTTGAATTATAAACCATTAACACACACATAATATAGTTCCGCGTTCAATTACTCCCTTCCTCCCTAAGACAAGTATTTAATTATCCAGCCAGGCGTTGAAATCACCTCTCAAAAGACTCTGGAATATTTTTTGTACATCGGCGTTGATAGATGACTCAGCAGAAGTTGATTACCATTGCTCGTTAAAGCGTTGAATTGGACGGCGCGCTGAGGCGATTCAAGGCCTGGCGTTGAGTGATCGAGCGTGTAAGGACGATTGTTATGCGTTAAGGCGTTGCAATGAGGGTGTAAAAGAGAACATCTCCCTCTACTTAGGCGTTGAGTGGGTGGTGAGAGATAGCGAGAGCGTTGAGAGGCGTGGAATTAAGTGTGTGTGTGTGTGTGTGTGAGAGAGAAGTTAAATGGAAGTGAAGGATAGGAGAGAGAGAGAGAAAAAGAGAGACGGTAGTTTCTCTTATTTTCTCTCCCATCTTTCATCCATTCAACTCTCTCATCTCCTCCCCCTCTCCCCTTATCAAAACAAGCCCTCTCATTCACACGCCATCTTAGGAGAAATTATCACCTGCTCTACCTGTTATTGAAAGCGTCATCACTTTTAGGTTACGTTGTTATGAATGACATTACGGGTGTTATCAGGTGATGTCATCGGTGGTAGATTAAGGTGAGTCATGGTTACCTGTCTCAAGGTGTGTTTGTGGCCGTGTGTGTGTGTGTACGTAGTGGATTGATGTGTGTATGTGTGTATGTGTATGTATGTATAAGTGATGTATATTTTTGTTGCTGTTATTATTATTATTATTATTATTATTATTATTATTATTATTCACTAACATAACAGCTAATTGTAACCTAAACACAAACACCCCCCACTCCCCCCTCACCCTCCCCCCACCCACTCCCCCCACCCACCTCTCAACCTCCCCCCCACCCACCCCCACCCTCACCCTCACCCTCCCCATCCACTTATCACCTTGGTCCATCATCCGACTATAGCTATTGTATTCAAAATCCACACACTGATAAAACACACACACACACACACACACACACACACACACACACACACACACCCACACCCACACCCACACACACCGTTTATAGAGGTGTCAAGATGAAAAGGTAAAACAGGTGAAACTTAATTAGTACTGAGCAAACTGTGTGTTAAATCACTAGTTACAATAGTAGTTTTTCTTTACTTGTTTCAACCTGTTATTAGTATTTTTGTTGTTGTTGTTGTTGTTGTTGTTGGTGGTGGTGGTGGTGGTGGTGGGGTTGTTGTTGTTGTTGTTAGTGTTGTTGTTATATTATTATTATTAGTAGTAGTAGTAGTAGTAGTAGTAGTAGTAGCAGTTGTATGGTATAATAGTTGTAAATAACCTTAGATAGTAGACAGCTGACATAACCTATAGCTAACAGCCCTATAACTGCCTATAACTTTACCTTACAAGAACACTGCCTATAACATTACCTTACAAGAACACTGCCTATAACATTACCTTACAAGAACACTGCCTATAACTTTACCTTACAAGAACACTGCCTATAACATTACCTTACAAGAACACTGCCTATAACATTACCTTACTAGAACACTGCCTATAACATTACCTTACAAGAACACTGCCTATAATATTACCTTACAAGAACACTGCCTATAACATTACCTTACAAGAACACTGCCTATAACTTAACCTTACAAGAACACTGCCTATAACATTACCTTACAAGAACACTGCCTATAACATTACCTTACAAGAACACTGCCTATAACTTTACCTTACAAGAACACTGCCTATAACATTACCTTACAAGAACACTGCCTATAACTTTACCTTACAAGAACACTGCCTATAACATTACCTTACAAGAACACTGCCTATAACATTACCTTACAAGAACACTTATCTACAATGTTTTTTAAAGTGACTTAAACAGAGAACAAAATAATATTAGAATTTACTTAAAAATTATTAACTGTCTCTCTGAAATCATTTATTGAAAGAATTTTTTTTTATAATATCTCTAGAGAAAGTTCACTTACAGACCTTGAACACTTAAACACAAAACAAAATAAAAATATGAACTAGTTGTAGTTGTAATTGTTGTTGTTACATAAAAAACCACAACACGTCTAAGCTGTCAGTGTTTGTAGTAAGACGCTAAGAACAACTTCAATTTTTATTATTTTTTTTATTTTTATTTGTTTTAGATAATGGTTTGTTCTCATTGTGTGATATGTGTGTATTTGTTGTGTCTGTTTGTATGTCTGTTTTTGTCTGTATGTCTGTGTGTGTGTGTCTGTATGTCTGTCTTTGTCTGTATGTCTGTGTGTGTGTGTCTGTATGTCTGTCTGTATCTTTGTCTGTTTCTGTGTCTGTATGTCTGGCTGTGTGTGTCTGTCTGTCTGTCTCTACCTCTCCTACCACCATTTCCTACTACCACCATTCCTACCAACCACCATCTCCAACCACCATTCCTACCAACCACCATCTACCATACCCTTTTATCCACCACCATATTAACCTCCCCCCTTATCCGTCCGCCACACCCCCTACCCTACTACCACCCCCACTAACCACCATCACCACCACTACTCACCACTACCCCCCCCCCCCCCGCCACCAGCAGATGTGGAGGACTATTCCGGTTTAAGTGAATTGGTTGTAATGGAGCAGGTGGTGGTGGTGGTAGTGGTAGGGGGTGGTGGGGGTAATGGTGGCTGTGGTGGTTGGTGGTGGGGGGAGGTGGTGGTGAGTGGATTATGATAGTGGCTGTGGTGATGAGTGGATTATGATAGTGGTTGTGGTGGTGACTGGGTTATGATAGTGGTTGTGGTGATGTGTGGGTTATGATAGTGGTTGTGGTGGTGTTTGTGGTAGTGATGGTGGTAGCAGGTGGTGGTAGTGATGGTGGTGGCAGGTGGTGGTGGTGGCAGGTGGTAGTGATGGTGGTGGCAGGTGGTGGTGGTGGTGGCATGTGGTAGTGATGGTGGTGGCAGGTGGTGGTGGTGGTGGCAGGTGGTAGTGATGGTGGTGGCAGGTGGTGGTGGTGGTGGCAGGTGGTAGTGATGGTGGTAGCAGGTGGTGGTGGTGGTGGTGGCAGGTGGTAGTGATGGTGGTGGCAGGTGGTGGTAGTGGTGGCAGGTGGTAGTGATGGTGGTGGCAGGTGGTGGTGGTGGCAGGTGGCAGGTGATGGTGGTGGCAGGTGGTGGTGGTGATAGCTGGGACTTCTTGACGGGAAGTATCGACTTACGGCAGGTGGGGCAGCAGTAAACAAAAGAATCTTGTCTGCCTCTATCTGTTGTCTGCTGTTGTTGTCTGCCTCTGCCGGTACATACTGTTGTCTGACCCAGATATCTGTTTCCTGCCGTTGTCTCCCACCTGTCTGCCACCCCCCCCCCCCCACACACACACACCAACCTCCCCTACACACACACACACACACACTAGCGGGATTATTACAGTGCTATAACCCTGGGGATAATTAAGGGCCCAGACCTATAATGGGTGAGTGCTGGCGACGTTGGTTTCACGGTGATTATAGGTGATAGTTAGAGGTCAGGGAGATGTAGTTAGGAACCCACACGCTTGGCTACTGAGTGTGATAAATAATTTGTACCGTCACGTTTTGTTTGTTATCGATGTGATGATGTGCGTTTAGGTTGTTGTAATGTGTGTGTGTGTGTGTGTGTGTGTGTGTGTGTGTGTGTAAATGATAGTTTAAAATTCCATAGATAGGAGAATTATTACACAGACATACAAACAGACAGAGTTGAGAAGAGACAGACATACATACAGACACAGACAGACATACAGACAGACAGAGTTGAGAAGAGACAGACATACATACAGAAAGACAGACAGACAGACATACAGACAGAGTTGAGAAGAGACAGACAGACAGACAGACAAAGAGAAATCGAGACGGACAGAAAAAATAATAATAATTAAGGGGTAATAAGTAGGTATCACCCTTTTCCCACCTCATTCACCCCTCCCCACCCCACCCCTCACCCCACCCCACCCCTCACCTCACCCCACCCCCCACCCCCCCTCACCCCACCTCACCCCACCCCACCCCCTCACCCCACCTCACCCCACCCCTCACCCCCCCCACTCACTCCTCCACCCCCTCACCTTGACAGCAAAATGGAAACGATCTCTTTACCTGTCTATAATTACCTTTAATTGTCACTCGTTTCGCAAAGGGATGTGGCAGACTTTATAGGTATCAGCTTTGTTTATTTAATTATGGTCCATCGTGTGTGTGTGTGTGTGTGTGTGTGTGTGTGTGTGTGTGTGTGTGTGTGTGTATCTCAACTGTCTCTTTGTTTCCTCTTCCGTTTCCATTTCCTTTACTTTAACTTTATTTTTATTTTTTTTTCTCTTCTCTTCCACACCTGTCTGTTCCTCTCTCTCTCTCTCTCTCTCTCTCTCTCTCTCTCTCTCTCTCTCTCTCCTCTCACAGTTCTCTCTCACGTCTCACACCTCTCTCTCTCTCTCTCACCACTACTGTCTGGACCATTACACCCAATCGGGCCTCGGGGCAGCCAGTAGGACCCCGACACACCCACCCGACAAACCCCGACAGATTCCCGACAGATTCCCGACAGACTCCCGGTGTTTTTCTCTTAACCTGTGATATAAAATGAACCAATTACACCATGACAAGTACGGATGGTCCAGATTCAGGGGCAAGAAAGACCTAAACCAGAGCCATAACTACCCTCTCGGTACGCCCCGACCCCACCCCCTTCACCCTAAGGCATACCTGTAATTACGGTGACACATGATAATACTACAGGTATATATCTTAAATAAAAAAAGAAAAAGAATTATATTTACACCTCCTTGAATGATACAGTAATAATTTTTATACCCACTAGGTCACTGATTGGGGTGTGTTACCGAGGCGATCTAAAGGTGGTTTAACTCTCGGACAGACAAGGGTAATTACCTAGTGAAATGGTCATTGTATTGGGCAAATATCCTAAGGGGGAACTATTATTATCCGCCTCATCTCAGGTGTTGGGAGGGTGGGGGGGGGTGAGGGGGATGATAGCTGGGTGCTGGGTGACACACGAGTCGCCTTCACTTACCTAGGAGCGAGCATGACTAGTTCTGAAGGAGGAGGAGGTGGTAGTGGATGATGGTGGGAGTGGTGGTGCTTTGGGGAAGGTTGTAGAGGTGTTTGGGGAGGTCGTGGAGGTGTTTGGGGAGGTCGTGGGGGCGTTTGGGGAAGGTTGTAGAGGTGTTTGGGGAGGTCGTGGAGGGCACTTTGGAGGTCGTGGAGTTGTTTTAGGTGGTCGTAGAGTCATTCCAGGATTTTTCTTTACGTTCTGGAAGTCGTAGAGACGAACCAAGAGTCGTAATGGTGATTCAAGAGTTGTAACGACTTGCAAGAGGTTGTGATTATATTTCAAGGTTGTAAAGAAAGAGAGAGAGAGAGAGAGAGAGAGAGAGAGAGAGAGAGAGAGAGAGTAACAGGAGAAGGACGATACAAGCAGTAGCATACAGTCCATTTACCTGTCGACAATCAGGAAATAGCACCAATTATGAGAGTAAAATAGGGAGCTGTGTGTGTGTGTGTGTGTGTGTGTGTGTGTGTGTGTGTGTGTGAGTGAGTGAGTGAGTGTGTGTAATAATAATAATAATAATAATTAACGGTTTATTGAAAGAGCTTGGCAGCCAGAAGGCTGAAAATATACAGTTACATATTTGGGGAATGGGTTACGAATTACAAATAATATACAAGTAACATAAGTGACACAAATAAGACATATAATAACTTAGATGGGGAAAAGCTCAAACTACAGTTCAATTCAACGTAGTGACAGTGTTACAGTATTACAAGTTATTGATAATTTTTACAATGGTTGGGACTGGGCTGTTCTTATAGCGATCAGTTCGTGCACGTATGGGCTGGATGCGGTTGTGGTGTCGAACAGCAATTCTCGGACAAGGGACCTCGGGTGGTAGTAGGAGCCGGTGTCGGGGATGGTGTAGAAGCTTCTTACCAAATTTGCAGATGAGGTCGTGGTGATGGTCAGTGAGAGTCGAAAGGGTCAGTGTGTTGAGCGCTTCTTGATATGTGGAGTAGGAGGAGGAGAGAATAATCTTGCATGCCCTCTTTTGCACTTTTTCTAGGTGTTTACGTTGTGTGGCATTTAGGGAGGAAGACCAGGTGGGGGAGGCATAGGTGAGCTTGGGAAGTATGAATGTTGTGTAAACACTGAGGAGCTCGTGTGCAGGAACTCCGAGGGACTTGAGTCGGCGGAGGAGGTGGAGACGGAAACTGGAGGATTTGACAACTTCATTGACGTGTGGTTTCCAATTTAGTTTGTTGTCTATGGTGACGCCGAGGAGCTTCGTGGAATCTACGACCTGGAGTGTGTTCGGACCTAGAGTAATGGAAGGAGGTGGGACAATGTCGGAGGAGAGGTTGATGTGCATAACCATGGTCTTGGTATGGTTGATGGTGACATGGTTGTTGGTAGCCCAGTTTTGGAGACTGTTCAATAAATCCTGAAGGGCGGTATAGTTGGGAGCAGAATTGTTGACGCTGATCCCAATGGTGGAGTCGTCGACATATTTCCAGCGAGCAGGGGTTTCTCTTAGGGCATCATTGATGAGCATAAGGAAGCAGAGTGGTCCCATCTTGGTGCCTTGGGGGACGCCACAGGTGAGTGACTGAAAGGTGGAGACAGCCCCTCGGAAGCGTACAGCTTGGCGTCGGTCACTGAGGAAGTCTGTAAGCCATGGTATGAGGCTTCTTCGAAGCCCGAGGTCAATAGCTTTGTTGATGATTATATTGTGGTCGACTAGGTCGAACGCTTTAGTGAAATCAATGAAGGCGACAGCTACAGACGTTTTTCGTTTCTCGAGATGGCGGTATATGTAATCGAGAAAGCTGACAAGACAGTGAGTGGTGGAGGAAGTTTTCATGTTGCCAAATTGCTGAGGGTCTACGACTCCTGCAATATCAGCATAAGCCCAGTCGAACAGTGTGTGTGTGTGTGTGTGTGTGTGTGTGTGTGTGTGTGTGTGTGTGAGTGAGTGAGTGTGTGTGTGTGTGTGTGTGTGTGTGTGTGTGTGTGTGTGAGTGAGTGTATGTGTGTATGTGTGTGGTAAATGTATGTGATCAGTATTGGGAAAGGATTGGGCAGGTGTATGCTAAGTGTGTGCTACAGGTGTGGTGTATGTCGTAAGTGTTAGGTAGAAGAGAACAAATGTGACAGGTGTGTGATTAATGTAAATCAAGGTAAGTGTGGGTGTGTTGGGGGGGGGGGGGTAGATGTGACGTCCACACACACACACACACAAACACACACACACACACACACTAACCATCCATCACTTGAGTTACCTGACACGTTACACCAGGTAGCATTGTCATATACAGGTGTCAGGTGAGTGTCATGTCTGAAGTAAATATGACAACCATTAAACCTAACTTAACCTAACC
Organism: Homarus gammarus; assembly: GCA_958450375.1. NCBI lineage: Eukaryota > Metazoa > Arthropoda > Malacostraca > Decapoda > Nephropidae > Homarus > Homarus gammarus. The sequence continues at coordinate 548,701 of CAUDMG010001977.1, read as the reverse complement.
TAACCTAACCTAACTTAACCTATAATTACATGGGACTAAATTTTCAAATACAGGGAATCGTTGAGAGAGAGAGAGAGAGAGAGAGAGAGAGAGAGAGAGAGAGAGAGAGAGTCTGACAGGCAGCTGTTGACCAAAAGGGGAAAGGAACAGCTGTTTGGTAGTTTACCTGGCAACAAATACTGACACCAACAGTAACGACAACGACAAGAACAACGACAGAGACAACAACGACAAGAACAACGACAGAGACAACAACGACAAGAACAAGAACAACAAATACAACGACAAGAACAACAACAACAATAACAAATATAACAACACCACCAACAACAACAACAAAAACACTCACTTAGAACAGCTGTTGTGGATTTTCGCAGGTGCTCTTCCCCCTCCCTACCCCCCTCCCCTCCATCCCCTCCCCTTCCCTCCTCCCCCCTCCCCCCTTCCCTCCCCCCTCCCTCCCCCTTCCTCCATCCACTGTCCTTCTCATATACCTGTCCCATTATCCCCCTTACCTATACTAATACTATATCCCTCCCCCGACCTAACACCCCCACACCCCCACACCCCCCACCCCCCCCACCCCCACACACTAATCAACACACACACATAGGGGGAAAAAATCCTATGTATGTCTCAACTAAATCTGTCTGTCTGTCTGTCTGTCTGTCTTGCTGTCTGTCTGTCTGTCTGTCTGTCTGTCTGTCTGTCTGTCTGTCAAATAAATTAACAAAGAAAGAGTTTTGTTGTACGTGAGTTAAAGAGACGCGATCATAAACTGTATATAATAATTATTTACGATCGTAGTAATGATGTGTGTTGGTATTGGTAAGACTCACACGCTCACAGACTCACACGCTCACAGACTCACACGCTCACAGACTCACACGCTCACAGACTCACACGCTCACAGACTCACACGCTCATACACATCCAGGCTGTATGACGTCATGAGTCTCTGGTTAAGTGACGTCATGAATCTTTGGTGAATGTCATCATGGGTCCTTAATTATGTGACGTCATGAATTCTTGGTATATGACGTCATGAGTCCCTGGCTATATGACGTCATGGATCTTGGGCTTCGTTAAGGGTTGATGGTAATAAATAAATAAAATATATAGATACATTAATATACGTACATAAATAAGGAAATAAAAGACTAAGAATAATAGACAACGAATATGATAAATGGAGGAAAAGAATAAATGAGAAATATAGAATGGACAATAAATAAATAAATGAGAAATTATAAATAACTGACGTTATTAATATATAACTGAAAAAAAAAATTATTGACAAAATTAACAAAAATTTATTGACAAAAAATAATTCGACCAAAGGAAAAAAAAAATATTCGACAAGAAAAATAAATAAATTAAATATGCATATTAAAAAAAAATAAATACACAAAAATTAACAACAAAAATAATTAAGGAAAACAAATACAAATAACAACAAGGGGGAGATAATAATAACACCTGTACAAATTACTTCATACCTGAGGGAGGGAGGGAGGGAGGGAGGGAGGGAGGGAGGGAGTGAGGAAGAGGGAGGGAGGGAGGGAGGGAGAGGGAGGGAGGGAGGGAGGGAGGGAGGGAGGAGGAGGGAGACGGGGAGGGAGGGAGGGAGGGAGGGAGGGAGGGGGGAGGGAGGGAGGGAGGGAGGGAAGGAGGGAGGGAGGGAGAGGGAGGGAGGGAGGGAGGGAGGGAGGGAGGGAGAATATACGTTAGCAGCCTCGACCATAAAACTGCGGAAATGTCCGTTTCCTGTCAGACCTGAGCCACGGTGTCTGTTGGCCTGACCTGTCGACCTGGACACACCTTCCCATCCCCACCCCCCCTGTCTGTCTGCCTGTCTGTATGTATGTATGTACAGTATGTATGTATGTATGTATGTATGTCTGCCTTCCTTGTCTTCTCCTCCTCCTTCTCTCTGTTCTTCTTGTTCTCTCTCTTCATTTCTTATTATTTCTTCCCCCCATCTTCTTCTTTTCCTCTTCCCCTTCTTTATCTTCCTTGTCCTCTTCCTTTTCCCTTCTTCCTTCTCCTCTCCTCCCCCTTTTCCCTGTACTCCTCCTCCTCCTCCTCCTCTTCTTCCTCCTCCTTCACCTAACCTAACCTAACCTAACCTAACCTAACCTAACCTAACCCCCTTCAGGTAGCGTTGGGGGGTTTAATCTTCAGGTGAACCCATATACCTAATACTCTTGATTCCTCAGTGCAAGAAGGGCATTGATAGTAGTAGTAGTAGTGGTGGTGGTATTGGTAGTGGTGGTAGTGGTGGTGGTGGTGGTGGTGGTAGTGGTAGTGATGGTAGTGGTCGTGGTAGTAGTAGTAGTAGTGGTGGTGGTGGTGGTGGTGGTGGTGGCAGTAGTGGTGGTGGTGGTATTGGTAGTGGTGGTGGTGGTATTGGTAGTGGTGGTGGTGGTATTGGTAGTGGTGGTAGTGGTGGTGGTAGTAGTAGTAGTTGTGGTGGTGGTGGTATTGGTAGTGGTGGTGGTGGTATTGGAAGTGGTGGTAGTGGTGGTGGTAGTACTAGTGGTGGTGGTGGTATTGGTAGTGGTGGTGGTGGTATTGGTAGTGGTGATAGTGGTGGTGGTAGTACTGGTGGTAGTGGTGGTGGTAGTACTAGTGGTGGTGGTGGTATTGGTAGTGGTGGTGGTAGTGGTGGTGGTAGTACTAGTGGTGGTGGTGGTATTGGTAGTGGTGGTATTGGTTGTGGTGGTGGTTGTGGTGGTAGTGGTGGTGGTAGTGGTGGTGGTGGTGGTGGTAGTACTAGTGGTGGTGGTGGTATTGGTAGTGGTGGTAGTAGTGGTGGTGGTGGTGGTGGTATTGGTATTAGTGATAATGATGGTAGTAGTGGTGATGATATGTTGTAGGAGGTAGCAGTGGTGGTGGTAGTAGTGGTTGTATTGATAGTGGTCGTGGTAGTCGTGGTGGTGGTAGTTCGCAATAAACTTGAGTAATGAAGGAGGGAAACAATAAACCGGGTGGTGGTGTTAGTGGGCGAGGAAGAGGAGGAGGAAGAGGAGGAGGAGGAAGAAGAGGAGGAGGAAGAGGAGGAAGAGGAGGAGGAGGAGGAAGAGGAAGAGGAAGAGGAGGAAGAGGAAGAGGAGGAGGAGGAAGAGGAGAAGGAGGAGGAGGAAGAGGAGGAAGAAGAGGAGGAAGAAGAGGAGGAAGAGGAAGAGGAGGAGGAGGAAGAGGAAAAACAAGAAGAAAAAAATGTGTGATGAAATAATTGCCACTATGACTTCTAATTTCAGGAAGTGATGGTGATTTTGGTGATAGTGAGGGTGTGTATGGTGATTGATAGTGATAATGGTGATAGTGCTTTAACAATAATAATAACATATAATGGTGAAATAGACTACGACTGATGGTGAAAACAGGAATAATAATGGTGAATAAAATAAGATAATGATAGTGTAGCTATAGACATGGTTAATGAGTCTTCCTGAGAATGATGGTGATGATAGTGTTATACAAATGATAGTGTTGGGTACATGGTGGGGGGTGGGTGGGAGTGTGGTGTATATAATGATGGTGATATGATTCATTGTAGTACACAGCCTGTTGATATGGTGGTGGGTCGGCGGATAGTGATGGTGTAGTGTAGTGTCTGAGGATGATGATAGTGATGATGATGATGGTGACGGAAGAAGAAAGAGGAAGGAAAGAGGAAAAGTGAGAAAAATTTAAAAGTAAACGAAAGAAGAATAAGAAAGAGAAACAGATAAAAGAGGACAAAAGAACAACAGAGAAACAATAAAACGAAGAAGATACGAAAGAAGAGGAAGAGGAAGAGTAGCAGGAGGAGGAAGAGTAGGAGGAGGAAGAGGAAATTAGCGATAATAAATAATGTTGTGAGGACAAAGGAGGAAACATTAAAGAAAATAAAGGTACTTAATCTTTTCTTGTTGGTGGTGGCGAAGAGGGAGGAGGAGGAAGACGTGAATAAAGAGGAGGAAGAGGAGGAGGAGGAGGAAGACGTGAATAGAGAGGAGGAAGAGGAGGAGGAGGAGGAGGAAGACGTGAATAAAGAGGAGGAAGAGGAGGAGGAGGAGGAAGACGTGAATAAACAGGAGGAGGAGGAGGAAGACGTGAATAAACAGGAGGAGGAGGAGGAGGACGACGAGAATAAAGAGAAGGAGGAGGAGGAAGACGAGAATAAAGAGGAGGAGGAGGAAGACGTGAATTAAGAGGAGGAGGAGGAGGAAGACAACGGAAATGAAAAGGAGAAGGAGGAGGAAGATGTCGAGAATAAAGAGGAGGAGGAAGAGGAGGAAAGAGGAGAAAGAGGAAAGCGACGGCGATTAAAAAAAATACAAAGAAGTTGAGATGATACTAATTTTTGTTGTTGACGGGAGGAGGAGGAGGAGGAGGAGGAGTAGGAGGAGGAGGAGGAGGAGGAGAGAGGTTGGCCCTCAAGAAGATAAGATCTTGTGGGGGACCCGTCCGCCCGCCACTTGGCCCTGGCCTTGGCAGATACAAATGACTGCAGCAACACTTATGGACAAGCCTGCAGTGCTGTGACGCCGAGTAATCACACCCCACACACACACACACATACACACATACACACACACACATACACACATACACACATACACAAGACAACAGATCCCTCCCCACACAAACAACACACAATCCCACAAACACAGCTCCCCTCACCCCCAATCTCCCCCCCCCCCATACACATCACCTCACTGTTGTTTTGACTATTTTAAAACAGATGAATATAACCACATAACAGGCCTGTCTACATAACCCCAGAGGCCATGAAGCGATGTGCAACGTATGGCAAGGTGTGTGTGTGTGTGTGTGTGTGTGTGTGTGTGTGTGTGTGTGTGTATGGAGAAGGAGGAGGAGGAGGTGTATCTTAAGTATTTAGAGACAGAGAGACAGAGAGAGAGAGAGAGAGAGAGAGAGACGGGGGGAGGGGGAGGTGGGGAGAGGTGGACGGCAGGTGTACCCTAATAGAGTCTCCCCCCTCCTCCTCCTCCTCCTCCCCCTCCTCCTACTGCACCCCTCTACACCACCTTCGTCTCAGGTAGCCCAGGTGGTAAGGGCTGCACCTAGCATGTCTCAGGTGGTCGTAGCCAGACACCTGAAGGTAGGGATACGGACAAGGTGTTGTGTGGAGGCATGTGGGTTCTGGGTCCCGTAGCCAATAGGTAGCAACAAGTAGTGATGCAATATTGTGTCTCTCTCGTGTGGTGTAGTGTGGTGAGTGGTGTGGTGTGTGGTGAGTGGTGTGGTGTGTGGTGTGTGGTGTGGTGTGTGGTGTGGTGTGTGGTGTGTGGTGTTTGGTGTGGTGTGTGGTGTGTGGTGTGTGTGGTGTGGTGTGGTGTGTGGTGTGGTGTGTGGTGTGTGGTGTTTGGTGTGGTGTGGTGTGTGGTGTATGGTGTGTGTAGTGTGGTGAGTGGTGTGGTGTGTGGTGTGTGTGGTGTGGTGTGTGTGGTGTGTGTGTGTGGTGTGTGTGGTGTGTGGTGTTTGGTGTGGTGTGTGGTGTTTGTGTGGTGTGTGTGGTGTGTGGTGTGGTGTGTGTGGTGTGTGGTGTTTGGTGTGGTGTGTGGTGTTTGGTGTGGTGTGTGGTGTGTGTGGTGTGTGGTGTGGTGTGTGTGGTGTGTGTGGTGTGTGGTGTTTGGTGTGGCGTGTGTGTGTGTGGTGTGTGGTGTTTGGTGTGGCGTGTGGTGTGTGTGGCGTGTGTGTGTGGTGTGTGGTGTGTGTGTGTGGTGTGTGGTGTTTGGTGTGGCGTGTGTGGTGTGTGTGGCGTGTGTGTGTGGTGTGTGGTGTGTGTGGCGTGTGTGTGTGTGTGTGGTGTTCTTCTTTGGCTCGTTTAAGGAAGAAGAAGGAGGAGGAAGAGGAGGAAGAAGAGGAGGAGGAGGAGGAGGAGTAGGAGGAGGAGGAGGAGGAGGAGGAGGAGGAAGAAGAAGAGGAGGAGGAGGAGGAGGAGGAGGAAGAAGAAGAAGAGGAGATGGGCTGTGACGGACACCTATATGAGACAAACAAACTCTCACCACCTTCTCCTCTTCCTCTTCCTCCTCTTCTCTTCCTCATCACCAAGACAAGATTTTACAATGCATCTTGTCCCCTACACTTCACCCCTCCCTCACCCCTCCTTCTACCCCCCCCCCCCCTCCTCCTCCTCCTCACACACACTACCATAGACATCCTTGGAGAATGAACCTCTCTCTCTCTCTCTCTCTCTCTCTCTCTCTCTCTCTCTCTCTCTCTCTCACTCTCTCTCAGTACAAGTTGTAGTTGTGGTAGTAGATAGTTGTAGTTGTGGTAGTAGATAGTTGTAGTTGTGGTAGTAGATAGTTGTAGTTGTGGTAAAAAGATAGTTGTAGTGGATATTATTTGTGGTAGTAAATAGTAGTAGTAAATAATAGTTGTTGTTTATTGTAGTCAGTGGGAAGAGGAATAGTAGAAATTAACAACACTACTACTACTAAGACACACACACACACACACACACACACACACACACACACACCCCACCCCCACCCCCCCACCACACGCACTTTCTCCTACTATTAAACAGACCCACGCACATCATCACTTCATCACACCTCCCAGCCCCCTCATCACACCTCGCCTTATTCACATCACCATATTTAACATCACTTCAAAACAACTATTACACCAGACACTCCTTATGGAGGGTTGGATCCTTTTACTTGTGATTAGAATTGAAGATTTACTGACTTGAACCTATGTTTTAGCGGAGTACAGGTGGTGGATCATCTGTCCGGACCTAGGTAATGGTGGTTGGTGGGTGGTTGTTGGTGGTGGTTGGTGGTGGTAGATGGGTGGGTGGGTTGTGGTTGTGGTGGGTAGGGGGTTGTTGGTGGTGGTAGGTGGGTGGGTGGTGGGGTTATTTTTGGGTGGTAATGGTGGTGGTTGGTTGGTGGGTGGTAGTGGTGGTGAGTGGTAGTGGTGGTAGGTGTTGGTAGTGCAGGTAGTGAAAGTGGTTGTTGGTGATGGTGGAAGTGGTTAGGTTAGGTTAGGTTAGGTTAGGTTAGGTTAGTTAGTCAGGAAGTGGAGAAAACATCTTGAGGGGTGGGGAGGGGGTGGGAGAGTAGGGAGAGAGAGATTAGGGAGGGAAGGGAGATTGACAAGCCAAAGTGGGAAGTAATAAGGGAGGGGCCAGGGAGGTCCAGAAATACAGGGAGATGGAAAAGGGGAAGGAAGGGAGACAAGAATTGGAAAGAGTGAAAGATAAGGAGGGAGGGAGGGAGGGAGGGAGAGAGAGAGAGAGAGAGAGAGAGAGAGAGAGAGAGAGAGAGAGAGAGAGAGAGAGAGAGAGAGAGAGAGAGAGGTTCAGAATTCCAGGGAAGGAGGGAGGGAGGGAGTGGTGGAGGGCGGAGGGAGTGTATCTTATCAGATCACTGCCACCGGCCTTTTACTTGAGCTCGTCCCTGCCACAACACTGCCCGATGCTGCCTCTCTCTCTCTCTCTCTCTCTCTCTCTCTCTCTCTCTCTCTCTCTCTCTCTCTCTCTCTTTTCTTACTTATGTTGCAAAATATCTCTCTCAGTCTCCAGTCATCTCTCACGGTATCTCCCAGTCACTTTGGGGCCATTTACAGTCTCATCCTGTCTCCTGAAAGAAACTCCAGTCACTACCAGTCTGCCACAGTCATAGCCAATCCCAACCAGTCAATGAGGGAGGGAAGGAAGGAGGGAGTGAGGTGGGGAGGGACGGCTAGTGGGAGGGAGGGAGGGAAGGAGGGAGACGATCAGTGCAAGGGAGAGAAGGAGGAACGGATTGAGGGAGGGGAGAGAGGGAATAAGGGAAGGGGGATGGTCAGCTGAGGGATAGTTAGTGGAAGGGAGTGAGGGAGGGAGGGAGGGAGGAAGGAAGGGAGGGAGGGGCGAGGGAGGGAGGGAAGGTGTGGGGTCAAGCAGCCATCGATCACCTGTTAAATTACATCTTTTAAAGTCATTAATAAAGGACAGGTTAACCTCGGTACTCTCCCTCCCTCCCTCCCTCCCTCTCACTGACCGGGACCCCTTCCCACCTCATCCCCTCCCTCCCACTGATACTCCCTTCATCCCCTCTACCCTCCCTCCCTCCCTCTCTCCCTCCCTCATTTACTCTCGTTAAGGTGTACATGTGTTATTATACCTGTGAGAGACTGTGTGTGGGAGACTGCGGGAGACTGTAGGAGACTGTGGGAGACTGTAGGAGATTGCGGAAAGATTGCGTTAAAACTCAATAATAATAATAATAATAATAATAATAATAATAATAATAATAACAATAATAACAATAATAATAATAACAATAACAATAATAATAAAAATAACAATAATAATAACATCTGCCTGTGACACTATATATGACACGGATATGACCCCTTGCCGTGTCAGTTCACAGGTGATATCCGGCCACGGTCGACGCAGCACCTTGAACACGGTGGCTACGTGTGCTCTCTGTGGCCACGGTAATGTAGGCTAATGACACGGCACTTGGCTGACACGGCGCTCACAGCAATACAGAGGAATAATATGGAATAGAAGGGATAAATGAAGGAATGGGGAAGGATTGAGAGAGAAGAAAGAAAGAAAGAAAGACAGAAAGAAAGAACAAGACATAAAGTAAATTAAATAATAAAAGAATGAAGAGAATGACGAATAATATAAAACAATAAATAATAAAGGAATAACAAGAAAAAAAATAACAATAAAATAAAAAAAACGAAGAAAAAGGAATACAAAGAAAAAATGAATAATGCAGTAAATTAAAAAAAAAGAGAAATAAAAATAGTGAATAAAAATGCAAGTCCAAACACTACGATCAACAAGGTACAAGGAAGCAAGGAGAGGTGTACAAACATTAGCAGAAGCGACAACACCCAAAGACTCCACGAAGAAAGAAAGAAAGAAAGAAAGAAAGAAAGAAAGAAAGAAATCACTGAACCAAAAGGAAGAATCATTTCCCTGTTGAGAATTTTTTTTTTCCTTCTGTATTTTAATTTGTTTTCGGTCGAGTCCTGCATGTGCATGTGTGTGTGCGTGTGTGTGTGTGTGTGCGTGTGTGTGTGTGTGCGCGTGTGTGTGTGTGTATTCTTCCTCACAATCATTCATCTTAGCTCCTCCCCCCCAAAAAAAAATTTACATACTGTTGACTTTATTTCAATTTTATTATCATTTAATCATTATTTACACATTTTTTTCGTATTTACTTTAATTCTTGTATTCCACTTGTTAATATTTTTTTTCTTTATTTATATCTTCTTTACGTATGCAAATTATCTCAACTCTTATGGTAAAGTTTATTCTTAAATCAATATCAAAGGTGAAAAAAAAAACATTACCTGTTTATTCGTTTTACGTTATTTAATTTGATTATTTTTATTTGCTATTCCATCTGTGTTAATATTTTAGTATCACACTTTATACCTTAATTATTATGTATTTTGGCTATTCCTTTTTCTATTCCATCTATATCATTATCTCCTCATTTATTCATCTTTTTCAGTATCTTTAAAATCATTAAGTATATTTTACATGTATTTGTTTATTCATTTATATATATTTTTTTTACAATATTTCTCATTAATTTCTTTCTCTCAGTATCTATAAAATCATCAATTATTTCTCATTCTAAATTATCTATTATTTCCTATTTCTCTTTATTTATCTGTTTCCTCACCTCAACAAGGACGGTAATGTCTCAATTAGTCTCAGGTAAGTTTTAACATTCGCCAGGCGTTACCTTCGCTCGCTTAAGTTTTAGCTTACGTCCACCCTGGCGATGTTGAAGTCAAGAGGTTGGTGGTTAACTTTGGAAGTGAGAGAGAGAGAGAGAGAGAGAGAGAGAGAGAGAGAGAGAGACCTACACACACACACACACACACACACACACACACACACACACACACACACACTATAAGATAAACAGGAAAACAAAACAATAAAAACAAAAACCACAAACTCGAGCAAACACAGAAATTATGAATGAAATGACGTCACAAGTCAGCTGATTCTCCCCCCACGTTGTCTGAGTGAAGATGAGAGAGGGGGGAGGTGGGGGGGAAGAGGGGGAGGGGGGGGGGGGGAAAGAGGGGGAGGGGGAGAGAAGGAGGAGGAGGGTGGCAGGAGGAAGAAAAAAAAAAAAAAAAAAATATGCATTAATTTAAATAGTGCGAAAACGTGGTGGAATGTTAATGAAGATGTTTTTGTAACTGAAGGAGAGAGAGAGAGAGAGACAGAGAGAGAGACAGACAGACAGACAGATAGACAAAGAAAGAAAGAAAAAGAAAATATAAATAATAATCAACACTAATAACTAATAAGCGCCACCACGACCACAGAAGAATGAAAATTATTATACACAAATCAAGGACTCAAATTACCTCACGCGTGATGGAATGTGAACAAGATATTTATTTTTTTTGTAACACTTATTTTAACAAGACATAATACAGTGAAGACTTAATAACTATGATAATAAATTTTAATATATAATAAAAACGAGAAAATATATATATAAAAAAAAACAAGAAAATATTAAAAAAAAACGAGAAAATATTAAAAAAACAAGAAAATATTAAAAAAAAACGAGAAAATATTAAAAAAACGAGAAAATATTAAAAAAAAACGAGAAAATATTTACAAAAACGAGAAAATATTAAAAAAACGAGAAAATATTAAAAAAAAACGAGAAAATATTTAAAAAAACGAGAAAAAATAAAAAAAAACGAGAAAAAAGGGAGGAAATATAAAAAAATATAATAAATTACGAATAAAGTTAATAATAAGTAAAAATGAGAAGAGGTTAATTATGAATGAAGAATTAAGGAAATAATAATAATAATAATAATAATAATAATAATAATAATAATAATAATAATATCAATAACAGAAAATAGATAGAGAAAAATGAATAAAGACGAAGGAAGGAATAAACAAGAATATAAACAAGTAATCAAAATGGTACGTAAGAAAGACAACTAAGGAATAAGTAATTAAGAAAAAAAACCAATTAACCAAAAAACTGAGAATAACAAAGAAACAAAGAAATAAAACAACAACACACATCAGATAATCAACCTAAACAAGAAAAAATTAAACAAATTATAGAAACAAGAAGCAATATAATGATAAAGTAAATGATTTAAGCTGTAGAAATTATTGCTGGATATTATAGATGCGAAAAATCTTATGATGTCTGTCTGTCTGTTTGTTTCAC
>CAUDMG010001977.1:532500-535000 GCA_958450375.1 Homarus gammarus | reverse complement strand
CTTCCTCTTTCTTTTCCTCCTTCTCTTTATTCTCCTCCTACCTCGCCATTAGACAAGTTTGTTGACATAAATACCAGCTGATGTTATTGACACTAAGAACAGCTGATGTCCTCCTCGTGAAGGTACACAATAGACCTTAGAAAAATGAAAGAGTTAATTAATGAACTAATCAATTAAGGAAAGTGTATCTTGAGCAGTCAGTCAGTTAAGTGTAATTAGTGTTAAGTATGAATGACGGTAGACGTAATGAACTCTCGTACACACACATACACACACACACATGTACATACACACACACACACACACATGTACACACACACACACACACACATGTACATACACACATACACATGTACATACACACACACACACATGTACACACACACACACACACACACACATGTACATACAGACACACACACACACACACATGTACACACACACACACACACACACACACACACACACAGACATACACACACACACACACACACACAGACATACACACACACACACACACACACACACACACACACACACACACACACACACACACACACACACAGACAACAACAATTTGCAACAACAATAATTTTCCTCGGGAGTCTTCATTAGTGTTTGAAGTACCTCTCTCTCTCTCTCTCTCTCTCTCTCTCTCTCTCTCTCAGTATACCATCTCAATAATTACATTTCACTACCTTCCTTCTCCTCCTCCTCTCCTCCCTTCCCATTCTTTAGTTCCTCTCTCTTTTATGTCCTCTTACTTATCTTCTTTCTCCTTCTTTTATAATTAAATTCGTAACTGCATTTCATTAAACCACAAATAGGATGGAATTCGTCTCTTTTATGTGTACGTGAGCTGTGTGCGTAAGTTGTGCGTGTGTGTGTGTGTGTACGTGAGCTGTGTGCGTTAGTTGTGTATGTGTGTGTGTGTGTGTACGTGAGCTGTGTGCGTTAGTTGTGTATGTGTGTGTGTGTGTGTGTGTGTGTGTGTGTGTGTGTGTGTGTGATTCTGAGTACAGTATATGTGTGTGTTTCTATGTATGTGTGTTTGTGTGCATATGTGCATTAGTGTGTGTGTGTATGTGTGTAAGTATGTGTGTAAGTATATGTGTATGTATGTGTGTATGTGTGTGTGTGTATGCGTGTGTGTGTACGCTTCTTTCAAGTTCATGTGCAAATATGTAGGTGTACAGTACGTCATTTATTTAAGTATTGTTATGCAATTAGCGACGTTTGGTTAGGTTAGGTTAGGTTAGGTTAGGTTAGATTGAAGTCAGGTAGAATAAAGTGAAATGAGATAAAATGAAGGAAGGAGAGAGGGAGGAGGAGGAAGAGGTGGGAGGAGGAGGAAGAGGTGGGAGGAGGAGGAAAAATAAAAAAATAAATAAAAAAAGAAAAAGAAGAAGAAGGGAACACACGCGGGCGGAGGTTTGCACAGTGTGGGCGTGGTGGTGTGGGCGCGGGCGTTGAGTGGTGTGTGGGCGGACGTGTACCTCCTCCTCCTCCTCCTCCTCCTCTGACCTCACACACCTCCTTCTCTTTTGTCTATTCCACACAATGGTGAGTCTATCCCACCCAGTGTTTAGTTTGCTTTAAGTAAATCCTAAGACTCATCTATATACAAGAAAAAATGGTGGGTTAAGGCTTTTTTATAATGGTGGTTAATGGTGGGTTAAGGCTTTTTTTATAATGGTGGTTAATGGTGGTTAATGGTGGGTTAAGGCTTTTTTATAATGGTGGTTAATGGTGGTTAATGGTGGTTAATGGTGGGTTAAGGCTTTTTTATAATGGTGGTTAATGGTGGTTAATGGTGGGTTAAGGCTTTTTTATAATGGTGGTTAATGGTGGTTAATGGTGGGTTAAGGCTTTTTTATAATGGTGGTTAATGGTGGTTAATGGTGGTTAACAGTGGGTTAAGGCTTTTTATAATGGTGGTTAATGGTGGGTTAAGGCTATTTTATAATGTTGGTTAATGGTGGTTAGATATGGTGGTTAATGGGGTGTCGATTTTGTGGTTAATGATGGGTAGATTTTTTTTTTATATAATGGTGGTCAATGGTTGGTTAATATTTATAATAATGATAGTTAATGGTATGTAAATTTTTATCCATAGAAGTAGTTAATCTTTACACGGTGATGGTTAATGATGGTTAATGGTGGTTTATGGTAGTTAATGATGGTTAATGGTGGTTTATGGTAGTTAATTACAGCTAATGGGGTAGTAGTGGGACAATACCAAGACATAATGACTTTTTCTCTATAATAACACACTACAAATTATTCCTCTACCATAATCATTACTTAACACACAAGTAAATAAGTATATAATCATCTAAAGAAAGTCAATATTAAGTACTTATAATCTTGTAAGTAGATGGTGACGTGTTCTTATCTACTTAATTTCCAAAGTTGTGTAGTAAGTAAGCATAAAGTAACGATAATTAAAGTTTTAAGTAAGGATTAAGTACTGATTAGTTTAGTTTTAAGGAGATTAATT
>CAUDMG010001977.1:527500-530000 GCA_958450375.1 Homarus gammarus | reverse complement strand
CACACCCCTCCCCCCGCCCCTCACGTGCCGCCGACCACCACCTCATGCACCCAGAGCGGAACATTAATTATTACCCAAGATTAATTACAAATTCACGCCCTTGTGTTCCCACTGTGTTCCACTCATTCTCATAAGATTTCACTCAAAGGCGTGCATGAGTACCTGTCTGCCTGCCCTCTACCACCTACCTGTACCTACGCGAGTGCCAGTGGGGGCAGAAAGCGTCAGGGAGGAGGGGGGGGGGAACTTTTGTGCCTGGCGAAGGTGATAGAAGTGTGTTGGGTGGGGGGGGGGGGGATGAGAGGTTTGGGTATATAAATGCCAGGCGCTGCTCATCGCTCGTATTGGCGTTAGTTGGGTACGGACGCTGGTCTTGAGGTGTAGGGGTGATGGAGGAGGGGAGGGAAGGAGTGAGGTGGTGGGGTTGGATGGGTGGGGAGGGGTAGGCATTGGGTAGGAAGTGGAAGGGGTGAGGTGTGGGGAGGGGAGGGGGTGGGGGAGGGGAGGGGGTGGGGGAAGGGAGGGGGTGGGGGAGGGGAGGGAGTGGGGGAGGGGAGGAGTTGCTGGTTCATCATATATCATGGCTATCCTCCCCCCCAGGCCACGAGACAAGTGCTTGTAATTTGATGTTCTACGCCTTACTTTGGTGGGCGTGTGAGAGTAGCTCCTTCACCCTCCCTCCCTCCTTCCCTCCTTCCCACTCATCCTACCTCCTCCCCCTCCCTCCTACCCTCCTATTTTCTCTCCTTCCCTCCATACTACCCTCGTTTCTCCCCTCCTTCCCTTTCTCCCGCCTTCCTTCCCATCCTCCTATCCTATCTCCCTCCCTCCCTCCCTCCCTCCCTCCATCACTCCCTCCCTCATTCCTAACATACCATCCTCCGCCCCTATTTAAACTCACCCCCCACCCTCCTATCTCACTACCTCCCCCCCGCCTCCTCCTTCCTATCCTCTCTCCCTCCCTATCAACCTATCTCCTACACCCTTATTCCCATATTACCTACCCATCCATCCATCCACCCCCCCCCCCCTCACGTTTTCCGACCACCTACTTCTTCCACTTTTCCACTGATCCACTCTCCCATCCACTCGTCCATCCAGTTCACCTTTCCATCCATCCATCCATCCGTCCTCTCTTCCACCCTCCCATCCCCCCACTCATCTACCCTCTCATCCACCCTCTCATCCACTAGAAGGGCGGAGAGAAATATTTCATCCACCTGGCAGAGCGAAGGCGTACCCAGACCACCTGTACCTGAGAACCTGTGACGTCATTCTTCACCTAGCACACACACGCACACGCACACACACACACACACACACACACACACACACACACACACACACCAATAGCTTCTACCATGACCATTTCATAAGATATGTAATGCGTGTGTGTTTGTGAGTGCACGTGTAAGTGTCTAAGTGTGTGTGTGTGTGTGTGTGTGTAAGTGAGTGTATCAACGAGGGATCAGTGATTAAGTAGTTAACGAGGTCTCTCTTCCCGATAGAAACACCCGTAAAAAAAATTATTCGCTTCCTGCCTCACGGTTCGGTAATTAACGCTAAGTGAATCTCGTCATATATCGAACCCTGGAGGAGTCAGGTGTTGTGTTAGACCTCAGGTGATAGTATGCTTAGATTATCGTCTCCACCTGACTTACCTGAGGGAGGTGTGAGAGATGGTGAAGAGATAGTTTAGATGTTAGAGAGATGAGAGATGACTGGAGATGATGGAGAAGAAAGAGAGAGAGAGAGAGAGAGAGAGAGAGAGAGAGAGAGAGAGAGAGAGAGAGAGAGAGAGCTTTAGTAGCTATAAAACTTGTACCTTGATTGTCACACATTGCTAATACACACACACACACACACGCACACGCACACACACACACCTCAGCATGCTACTGATTATAACCTCTGCTACACCTCTCTCAATAGCTTGCACTCAACCAAACCAGTTATGTATAAATTCTCCAGAACGCTGACATATATACACACACGAAGGTATACACAACACAATCAGTAGATATACACAATACAACCTTGAATTATCATTATTTAATCTATTTACACACAACACAATCATGAAATATCTCTCATCAACAAATATATACACAAACTAAAAAAAAAAAAAATCTATATTATACGATACGGAATTAATAATAAACATGTTAATCGAAATAATGGTAAACACGAAGAGTAAAGACGGGTTGTGGTGTAGAGTTTTTTTTTTTTTTAATTACGGACGATGATCTGTGGTCGAGCGTGACGCCATCTATCGGTTGAAAGAAGCAGGAGTTGATGATGATGTTATCGGGGCTGTGCATTAGTGGATAATTACATGTTATCGGTGATCGGCAGCCTCCAGGGTACATGACTGCTTGCTGAGAGGAAAGAGTGTGTTTGTGTCGACAGGTATAACAAACTGACCTGACCCACAGTACCCCAGCTTGGATGGTTAGGTTAGGTTAGGTTAGGTTAGGTTAGGTTAGGGTGGTACAGGAAA
>CAUDMG010001977.1:507500-517500 GCA_958450375.1 Homarus gammarus | reverse complement strand
ATGGAAGAAGGAGAAAAAGAAGGAGAGAGAGAGGAAGAAGAAGAAGGAAAGGGGGGAGAGAAGAAAGAGGAGAAGAGGCTGAAGAGGAGAAAACATGGATAGAGAAGAACACACACACACACACACACACACACACACAACACACACACACACACACCACACACACACACACACACACACACCACACACACACAAAACACACACACACACACACACCACACACACACACACACACACACACACACACACACACACACACACACACACACACTATTACTCTTGGAGGATGGCTTAAGGCACTATGCCCTTATGGCCCTGGAACCCCCTGCCATTCCAGCTATGGTGTTGAGTCATGGTATAATCTTCTTCTTCTTCTTCCTCCTCCTCTTCCTTCTTCTTCTTCCTTTTATCTCATCAGCTTGTCTCTCTGGGGCCTTTGAGACGACGAAGAATGGTTCTCTCTAAAGGACACGCTAACTTGGCTAATAATCGCCAGAGAATAGGATGTAAGCACAGTCTGCGGGTGACCGAGCTGTGAAGGACTCCTACCTCCCTCCCTCCTACCCCCTGTGAAGGACTCCTACCTCCCTCCCTCCTACCCCCTGTGAAGGACTCCTACCTCCCTCCCTCCTACCCCCTCTACCCTCCCCACCGTTGGTCTTGTCGTGGTGGTGGTGGAGGTAGTGGTGGTGGAGATGAAGGTGTGGGTGGAAGTGGAGCTTCTTAGGGGAAGAAAACCTCTCCACCTTCTCCTTCACGCCTCCTCCAACAGTCTCGTGGGAAGACGTTGAAGGAGGGAAGGAGGAGATGAGAGGGAAGTCGCCCAAGAAGGAAGTGGAGGAGGAGGAGGAGGAGGAGGAGGATGAGGAGGAGAAAGGAGGAGGAGGAAGAAGGAGGAGGAGGAGGAATAGGAGGAGGAATAGGAAGAGGAGGAGGAGGAGGAGGAGAAAGGAGGAGGAGGAGAAAGGAAGAGGAAGAAGAGGAGGAGAATGAGGAGGATCAAGAGGGAAACAGGGAAGAGGAAGAAAAGAAGAAGAGGAAGGAAAAGAAGAAGAGGGAGAATAAGAGAAGTAAATGGAAAGGAGAAGAGGAAGAAGAGAAGAAAATTGAGAGAGAGGAAAAGAGGAAGAAGAAGAAAGTATGTCGATCCTCTGCCACTCTTCCTCTTCTTGTTTATCTTATCCTTTATCACCCTCTCTCATCCACACCTCTTCTTCGCAATCCTTCTCCTCTTCTTCCTCCTCCTTCTCCACTCCCACTCCCCCTTCCTCCACTCCTCCCCTTCCCCCACCACTCCTCCCCTTCCCCCACCACTCCTCCCCTTCCCCCACTCCTCCCCTTCCCTCCCACTCCTCCCCTTCCCCCACCACTCCTCCCCTTCCCTCACCACTCCTCCCCTTCCCCCCCCACTCCTCCCCTTCCCCCACCACTCCTCCCCTTCCCTCACCACTCCTCCCCTTCCCTCACCACTCCTCCCCTCCCCCACCACTCCTCCCCTTCCCCCACCACTCCTCCCCTTCCCTCACCACTCCTCCCCTTCCCCCACCACTCCTCCCCTTCCCTCACCACTCCTCCCCTTCCCTCACCACTCCTCCCCTTCCCTCACCACTCCTCCCCTTCCCTCACCACTCCTCCCCTTCCTCCACCACTCCTCCCCTTCCTCCACCACTCCTCCCCTCCCCCACCACTCCTCCCCTTCCCCCACCACTCCTCCCCTTCCCCCACCACTCCTCCCCTTCCCCCACCCCTCCTCCCCTTCCCCCACCACTCCTCCCCTTCCTCAACCACTCCTCCCCTTCCTCCACCCTCCTCCCCTTCCCCCCCACTCCTCCCCTTCCCCCACCCTCCTCCCCTTCCTCCACCACTCCTCCCCTTCCTCCACCACCTCCTCCGTCCCCCACCACTCCTCCCCTTCCCCCACCACTCCTCCCCTTCCCCCACCCCTCCTCCCCTTCCCCCACCACTCCTCCCCTTCCTCCACCACTCCTCCCCTTCCCCCACCACTCCTCCCCTCCCCCACCACTCCTCCCCTTCCTCCACTACTCCTCCCCTTCCCCCCCCACTCCTCCTCTTACCCCCCCCACTCCTCCCCTCTCCCTCCACTCCTCCCCTTCCCCCACCACTCCTCCCCTTCCCCCACCACTCCTCCCCTTCCTCCACCACTCCTCCCCTCCCCCACCCCTCCTCCCCTTACCCCCCACTCCTCCCCTTCCCCACCACTCCTCCCCTTCCCCACCACTCCTCCCCTTCCTCCACCACTCCTCCCCTTCCCCCACCACTCCTCCCCTTCCTCCACCACTCCTCCCCTTCCTCCACCACTCCTCAACTATTTCCTCACTTACAAAGACACGACAAGACAAAAACACTAAACAAACACAACAAACTCTCACCATTTAACTACTCCTCGTCAACACAATTAAGGCCCTAACGAACAGATGGTTGGGACACTTGAGAGAAGGAGCGTAAAATAGCTGTTGTCTTCTGGGGATGTAACCTAAAAAAAAACACACATAAGGAAAATAACACACACACACACACACACACACACACACACACACACACACACACACACACTACACACACTGTGACGTAGTATAAACATTGTACACTACACACTCCCGTACTTGAGGACATTCAGTGTTATTTCATTAAACATAAAACTGAGAAAGTAAACATCGACTCAGTTAACACAAAGACACGCGACAAGTAACCAAGTGAAGCATTAACACGTTAAACATTATCTTACACACACACACACACACACACACACACACACACACACACACACACACACCAGTACCTCCCAGTTAATCCCCCACACACTAGTACGTCCCATTAATCCCCCACACACAAGTACGTCCCATTAATCCCCCACTCACTAGTACGTCCCATTAATCCCCCACATACAAGTACGTCCCATTAATCCCCCACACACTAGTACGTCCCATTAATCCCCCACACACAAGTACGTCCCATTAATCCCCCACACACTAGTACGTCTCGTTAATCCCCCCACACACAAGTACGTCCCATTAATCCCCCACACACTAGTAGGTCTCGTTAATCTCCCCCACACACTAGTACGTCCCATTAATCCCCCACACACAAGTACGTCCCATTAATCCCCCACACACTAGTACGTCTCGTTAATCCCCCACACACTAGTACGTCCCATTAATCCCCCACACACTAGTACGTCTCGTTAATCCCCCCACACACAAGTACGTCTGCTGTTATACCATTCATGAGACAAACATTACGTCAGGACAATTAACACGGGGGGGGAGAGATGGGGGAGGGGGGAAGATGGGGGGAGGGGGGAGATGGGGGAAGGGGGAGATGGGGGAGGGGGGAAGGGGGGGTAGACGACGAAGGTAACCAATCGGAAAAGCCCACAGCGCCCCGCCATACAACTTGTGATGCAGCAGAGAGAGTCGCTGCCACGCCTTCTGCGCCGCCGCCTGGATATAACTACTGTATTGGCGAAGTAATTCACAGGCCCGCTGAACAAGGATCTTCCTAATGACTTGAGTACAGTAAGGTGCAGAGGACGGCTGTATCACCCCCCCTCCCCCCTCCCCCTCCCCCTCCCCTCTCTCTCTTACCACTGTTTTTCTTTTCTTGGTCTGTCTGTCTGTCTGTCTGTCTGTTGTTGGGGAGAGGTGGGAAAGAGGGGGTGGAAGGAGGTGTGTGTGTGTGTGTGTGTGTGCGTGTGTGTGTAAAAGTATGCGATATTATACCTAGAAGGAGCATATCTCACAAGTATAATAATTATACTCCACGCTATATGTCTGAAGGTGCAGCATACTATATGTGGTATACGAAGAAGGAAGGTGGTGTGTGGTATGTTGTGGTATGTCCGAATGAGTATAATCACACATAAGAGTTAGGTGTTGGGACAAAGGTCATTAATCACGGGGTCAGAGGTGTGTTATAGCGGGGTTATGCTACGCGCGATATTGGTGTCTGAACTCTTAAGGAATTTTTACTTCACCTGTACAGTAAAAAAAAAACTAACCTAACCTAACCTAACCTAACCTAACCTAACCTAACCTAATCTAACCAATCACCCCTCCACTCTCACCCCCATCGCTCTTCCACCCCCTCACAACCCCTCCCCCCTCCAATCCCATTACCTCACCTCTCAGCTAATACGAGATATCAATTCCTTATCAATAGCCTTCCTCAACAAAAGCCCCCCCCCCCCCCCCACTCCCCTCAAATAACCTTTCCCTTACTTAACAAAAGCACCGCCATCGTATCTTGACCTACCCTTAACAAAACCTTCTCAACAAAAGCCTCCACTACCCCCCCCCCCCCACACACACACAACACGGTAAATAAATTCAACAACAGGAATAGCGCTTTTGTTTTTGTTCTCCACTGATGAGTTCAATAGTGACTGACACACATACCTTTTGCTTTTCAATCTAAGAGGTGAATAAAGGTAGAGAGAGAGAGAGCTATTATTTATTCAATTATTTTTTTTAATGAAGGGATGAATAACGCCAGATAAACATAGGTATTTTTTTGTTGTTTTTGGGTTTTTCAATGGAGGTGTGTCACGAGGCAGGTGTGTCATGGGGCAGGTGTATCGCGAGGCAGGTGTGTCGCGAGGCAGGTGTTCACGAGGCAGGTGTGTCATGGGGCAGGTGTATCGCGAGGCAGGTGTGTCGCGAGGCAGGTGTGTCGCGAGGCAGGTGTGTCACGAGGCAGGTGTGTCACGAGGCAGGTGTGTCATGGGGCAGGTGTGTCGCGAGGCAGGTGTGTCACGAGGCAGGTGTGTCATGGGGCAGGTGTGTCACGAGGCAGGTGTGTCACGAGGCAGGTGTATCATGGGGCAGGTGTGTCACGAGGCAGGTGTGTCACGGAGCAGGTGTGTCACGGAGCAGGTGTGTCACGGTGCAGATGTGTTCTTGATTGTCTTTCGTTTCCTTCCTTCCTCCTTCTCTTAGTTTAGGATAAATTTGGTTAGGTTAGGTTAAGTTAGGCTAGGTTGGGTCACTCGTACAGAGGTTAGGCTAGGTTAGGTCACTCGTACAGAGGTAAGGTTAGGTTAGGTCACTCGTACAGAGGTTAGGCTAGGTTAGGGCACTCGTACAGAGGTTAGGCTAGGTTAGGGCACTCGTACAGAGGTTAGGTTAGGTTAGGTCACTCGTACAGAGGTTAGGTTAGGTCAGGTCACTCGTACAGAGGTTAGGCTAGGTTAGGGCACTCGTACAGAGGTTAGGCTAGGTTAGGGCACTCGTACAGAGGTTAGGTTAGGTCAGGTCACTCGTACAGAGGTTAGGCTAGGTTAGGTCACTCGTACAGAGGTTAGGTTAGGTCAGGTCATTCGTACAGAGGTTAGGTTAGGTCAGGTCACTCGTACAGAGGTTAGGCTAGGTTAGGGCACTCGTACAGAGGTTAGGTTAGGTTAGGTCACTCGTACAGAGGTTAGGTTAGGTCAGGTCACTCGTACAGAGGTTAGGTTAGGTTAGGGCGTGTTGAGGTGTCTAATCTTCAGGTAATCCTTGGATCACATGAGGATTAGTCACCCCTTCATATTTTACCTGCCACCCTGGATCTCCACTCCATTATCCAGTATCCTACCACTTTCCCTCCCCCGCCAACTAACACCTTGTTCCCTCCCTCCCTCCCTTCACTCCTCAGGCCCAGAGGGTAGGTGGCGGGCAGCAGGTAGTGGTCAGTGTGGGTGGTGGTGAAGGCAGCGGTCTAACTTAATGACCCTCTTGGTGTACCGTCCACACACACACACGCACGCACACACACACACATAAACCGTTAATTATTATTATTATTACACACACATACACACAAGTAATACAGTATAAATGCCTAGGATGTGCTCAGTGTACTAAAGATAGCACATACTCTTTACCTTAATTAGATGTACAGGTGAGTCTGTTGATTACCTGAGTACCTATTTGTGTACCTGGGTGATGATGACGAAGCTGAGTACAGAAAACGGTGTGTGTGTGTGTGTGTGTGTGATGGTCTGTCTACCTGTAACCTGTCCAAATACCTGTAATTATGATATACAGTATATATGAGTGTTAAATGTAATATACCTATAATTTTAACTCTACCTGTAACTGTATTTGTGTAAGGGTACAGAAATTGGTACAAAACAGTGGTACAAAAATTCACCCTTGATTACATTGGTATAATTTCACGGTACGAAAAATTGGTACGATACCAAGGTATAATGTATAGGTACAATATTATGGTACAAAATAATAACACAAAGCTGTGGTACAAAGCTGTGGTACAAAGCTGTGGTACAAAGAGAGGGCGGGAGGTGGCGAAGGGCGTCGTCCGCAGTGTGTCATAACGGTGCGAGAGGTGAGGCCCATCCACCTATTATATCCTGCCGTCCTCCCTACCTCTTTACAGGTGCTTAACCTAACCTAACCTAACCTAACCTAACCTAACCCCTCAAGTAGCATTAGGTTGTTTAATTATATCAGGTGAAATAAACTAGGAAGCCTCATCTTCAATGTTGTAATAATAATAATAATAATAATAATAACAATAATAATAATAACCTCAGAATGATACAACATTAATGTAATCTTATTCATCCTGGTAATATAATGACAAATAAACCTCATTATATTGACTGGGAAAAAAATTCACTTTTTTTTTACAGAACGATAAAAATATACCTATTTTTATTTATTTTATTTCCGTACTAAAGAATAATTCTCCCAAATGGTCGTTCCCAATTCAAGTCAAAAAACAGATATTTAGATGCGTTTGACAGCTCTATACCTGCCCTAACCTGACGTACTGAAACAATGACGTCAGACAATAATAATGAGTTTTTTTCTACCGATTTCGTTTTTTTTTTTGTTTATGTTGTTTTTAATTAGTGCTTTTAATTGTCTTAGGAAGCAAAAAAAAAAAAACACAATCTTTACACAAACTAAATCGAAAAGTGTCAGTAGAATTTTTTTATATCATGTTTTTGGCTACAACCTGTTTGTGTGTGTTTACATAACGTTCATAGTTATCGTTTATTCTCCTCGTGTCATAATTATCACTACTGTGTTAGGGTGTTATTGTTATTGCTGTATTTTACCATCCACGACTCTCATTTGTATACACACACACACACACACACACACACACATAAACACTTACTCACGTCCCTATAATTATCGTACATCATAACATACACTCTGCATTCATTGTTGCTAAAAAAAAATAAAATAAATAAATAAATAAATAAATAAATAAAAAATCCTTCCCTTATGATTATCGTTTAAAAAAATAAAAAAAATTCGATACTGTAATTTTTTAAGAATTATATAATATTATTGTATGTATTTCTGTTTTTCTTAGGCCATAATTTGTAATCGTATTTCTTTCCTCCTCTGTTTCATTATCATTTATGTATGTATGTATGTATGTATGTATGTATGTATGTATGTATGTATGTATGTTATTGTTACAGTAGGGGATACAGTCAAGGATAGTTTACAGTGCAACATTATCCACTTGTGTAAGAGCTTCATCTACCCGTGGTTGTGTTAGTTTAATCCTGTGTTAGTTTAATCCACCCGTGGTTGTGTTAGTTTAATCCTGTGTTAGTTTAATCCACCCGTGGTTGTGTTAGTTTAATCCTGTGTTAGTTTAATCCACCCGTGGTTGTGTTAGTTTAATCCTGTGTTAGTTTAATCCACCCGTGGTTGTGTTAATTTAATCCTGTGTTAGTTTAATCCCCCGTGGTTGTGTTAGTTTAATCCTGTGTTAGTTTAATCCACCCGTGGTTGTGTTAATTTAATCCTGTGTTAGTTTAATCCACCCGTGGTTGTGTTAATTTAATCCTGTGTTAGTTTAATCCACCCGTGGTTGTGTTAATTTAATCCTGTGTTAGTTTAATCCACCAAGGATCATAGTCATATATTTTCACAATGCACTTTACGTTACCTAACTTATCATTTCCAAGTTACCTTTTACTTTACGACTTATATAAACCTTGCTTTATTACTTAAAACAATTACTTCACTTATTACTTAAAACAATTACTTCACTTATTACTTAAAACAATTACTTTACTTATTACTTAAAACAATTACTTCACTTATTACTTAAAACAATTACTTCACTTATTACTTAAAACAATTTCTCTTAATGATAATATTTCAATATACATTTATAACCTGACTTTATTTAACATTTATACATACTTCCAAAATATAAATATACATAATATATAAAAATATATTAATGTATATATATATCATGGCGTCTCACTAGTAAATGGCACTACACACCTATATCCTTATAAGAATTTGTGTCAATATATATTCTAAAATGAATTACCTTGATATTGAAGTATTTCCTAGAATATGTTCAGTGTTTGGGGGCAGCATATTATTATTATTATTATTATTATTATTATTATTATTATTATTATTATTATTATTATTATTATACAAAAACTCAAAAAATCTATAATCAAATCTATAATCTATGACACCATTATATAATATAGCTAAATAATATAATAGAAGCTAAGGTGTTATAGAAAAGACTTATAAAATACTACGCTATACCTGTCATTAACTAATCATTCTCACCTGTGCTTATATTCCTACAATAAAACCTTAATATCACTCTAGACTTGTGCCAATATTTCTTCCACATAAATATTGTCTTAGTTCCTCCGTCAGACAATATAAAGCTCGTCTCGACTCAGGTATATTTCTTGAATTACCGCGGTGTAGGGCGTGGCGGCTGTGCGTGTGTGTGAGGGCGTGCGTGTGGGTGTAAGAAGGAATGCGTGTGTATATGGTGCGTGTGGTGTACGGAGTTAGTGTGTGTGTGTGTGTGTGTGTGTGTGTATTGAATGGAGAGACAAGAGAGTTATGACGTCACCATTATTTACATCAACAGTGAATAGCATTTATGAATTGTTGTTGTTGTCATTATCATTATTATACCTGTCCTGCTAACACCTGTGGCTGTCTCGGTGTTTCTGCTGACGAAGGGGGATGATTGTGTACCCCTGAAGTGACCAGTTGAGCGCCAGGAGCAGGAGCAGGACCAGCAGGGGAAGCGGGGGTGGGGGGGGGGGGGTCCTGACCAGCACCAACAGTAAAAGGTACATCAACAGGGGGGAGGAGGTAGGTAAGTGTGGGGAGGGGGGGGGGGGGTCGTGGCCGGCACCAGGTTGCTAGGTACACTACTACCAATGCCACACCGCCTGACTGAATGCGTGGCCAGACGACCGTCCCTGCATAAATGAATAATAATCGACTCCACGACGACGGCGATTCCTGGCCAGGTCGTCCGTGTAGCTCCTGGTGGCGCTGTAGAGGAGGTCGTGGTGGAGTCGTAACTTACCGGAACAACGACCTGGACCTAACGTGGATATTGGGTCGTTTTAACTCCCTCCATTTCAGTAGAGTGTTCAACAGCGCCCAAGGTAGATGGTAAGAGGGGCTGTATCTCTCTCTCCCTCTCCCTCAGTCAGCGAGTTTGTGGTGGTGTTGAGGTCTAGTGAATGAATGAGGGAGACGCCTGAAACCTGTCCGGCCCACACACACACACATCCCTACCACCAACACCTCCTCCTCCTCCTCCTCTCACAGCACAGGATAAGCACATGACAACTGTAGCATTCGTCTCTTCCCCGTCAGGAGAGTCACAACCCCATCAGGAGAGTCACATCCCCCATCAGGAGAGACACACCATCATCAGAAAAACCACACAACCGTTACAAGTCACAACCCCATCAGGAGAGTCACATCCCCCATCAGGAGTCACACCCCCATCAGGACTCACACCCCCCCCCCCCCCCGTCAGGAGAATCACACGACTAACACCTCGAAGACACACTAAGAGTACCGTCATCAGGCTGTCTCTATACTCACCCACCCATCACCTCATCTCCTCCTCCAAATGTCCCTACCATCAACAGTGAACCGTGAACCATTACTAAAAATAAACACTTAACAATTTGGTATTCAAGAGCCAACACTGCCAGCCC
>CAUDMG010001977.1:485000-502500 GCA_958450375.1 Homarus gammarus | reverse complement strand
TTCCTTCTCTCCCTCCTCTTCCTTCTCTCCCTCCCTCTCACCTTCTCTCCCCCTCTCTCACCTTCTCTCCCTCCCTCTCACCTTCTCTCCCTCCCTCCCTCTCACCTTCTCTCCCTCCCTCCTCTTCCTTCTCTCCCCCTCTCTCACCTTCTCTCCCTCCCTCTCACCTTCTCTCCCTCCCTCCCTCTCACCTTCCCTCCCTGTACTGCAGAAGTCTTACTTTTTCTGATTTTGTATTCTCATTTACATACCAACTTGAATATTCCCGGCGCATGTAAATTCCTCCTGGAGAGAGAGAGAGAGAGAGAGAGAGAGAGAGAGAGAGAGAGAGAGAGAGAGAGAGAGAGAGAGAGAGAGAGAGAGAGAGAGAGAGAGAGAGAGTGTGTGTGTGTGTCCAAGCAAATATCTGTGGTAAACATATCGTCCATTTGCTCTCGACAAGGTTAGGTAAGGTTTGGTTAGGTTAGGTTAGGTTAGGTTAGGTTAGGCTAGGTTTGGTTAGGTCTTCACTTTCTGGTTTCCTGGAGGTGACGCACACTGTTGTCGCGGGGAAGACTTGAGTCCTCTCCCTCACCTCCGTCTGTACCATAATGACCCTTCTCTTCCCTTCCCTTCCCTTCCCTCTCACACCTTCCTCCTCCTTCCCTTCCTCCTCCCCCTCACTCTCCTTTACTATCCCTCCTTTCCCCTCTCCCTCTTCCTCCCCTCCCCCTCACACCTCCCCTCCCCCTCCTTAAGGACCTCACACAGTCAAAACTTTCCTTCGTTCGTTCGTGTTTTTTCCTCTCTCTTTATTTTCTCTCTTTCCTGACTCTTTCTTTCTGGTTCTCTCTCTCTCTCTCTCTCTCTCTCCTTCTCTCTACCCCTCTCTATCTCTTCCCCTCTCTCCCTCTTTCTCTCTACCCTCCCTCCTCCTCCTTCTCCCCCTCTCCCTCTCCTTTCTCTGTCTCCCCCCTCTCTCTCCCCCGCCCCCTCTTCTTCTCCCCCTCCCCCCTCTCTCTCTGTCTCTCGGTGAGCCACAAGAAGAAGCTCCGCGGAGCCTCTGTTTGAGCACCAATCGACGTGGTCATTCAATTGACAGCCTAATGACCTATGCCCGGGAGACACGTCGCCTCCTGATTGGGCCGTGGGCAGAGAGGGCGTAAGGGCTGGTTCTGGCGGGGTGTGGGTTAGGTTGTGGGGAGCCCGTGGGCAGTGTTTGCGGTGGGCAGCGGCAGAGCAAACACCAGCTCGTAACAGGTTCCTAGAGTCAACAGAGCCGCGCCTAACCCCATTAAATGTAAACGGAATGAAGAAACATAGGCATAGGTGGGGGGAGGTGGGGGGTGGTGGGGGGGAGGTGGGGAGGAGGGGAAGGGGGAGAGGCGGAAAGGGTGCTACTCTGGCGACGTTAAACCTAACCTAACCTAACTTTTCCCCTATTTGGACGTAAGGATGGGATGGTGGGATGGTGAGGTGGGGGTGAGGTGGGGTTGAGGTGGGGCCGAGGTGGAGTGAGGGGTGTTCACTGTGGTTAAGCTCGTTAAACTCTTCTCCCTGGAGGTCGGACGTGACGGTGTTCAATGATTAATTACCTTCGTTTTAGACGTTGATCTGTTCACTGATATCTAGGGGGTAGGGGGAAGGGGGAGAGAGGGGGATGGGGGTGAGAGGGGAGGGGGTGAGAGGGGAGGGGATGAGAGGAGGAAGGAGGAGAAGGGGCGAGGAGGATAATATCGTTAAACATGCTATCACCACACGTTCACCACACGTTCACCACACGTTCAACGACACACTATCACCACACGTTCAACGATACACTATCACCACACGTTCAACGATACACTATCATCACACGTTCAACGATACACTATCACCACACGTTCACCACACGTTCAGCGACACACTATCACCACACGTTCACCACACGTTCAGCGACACACTATCACCATACGTTCACCACACGTTCAACGATACACTATCACCACACGTTCACCACACGTTCAACAACACACTATCACCATATTAATAAATACATTCATACAAATCCATACACATTCTATAACTACCATCACGTCGATACAGTCATACAAATCTATATACAAACACAACTATACCTTTAACAGACATGTGTATACAGAATTATACAAACACAACTATCTCATTGTATACATGTATGAATAATTTTATACATAGAGCTATAATCTTACCACACGTATACACAATTATATACCTCACAACTATAATCTCATTCCATACATGTATACATAATCATACGCACACATGTATAACCTTACTCTACACACGTATACACAATGCCAAACGAAAATTCTTCTTTATGCAACTCGGAAATATTGACACAAGGAAAATTGTTTTATAGCACTTTCATCCCCCCCCCTTCACCAACCCCCCCTTCACCACCCCCCCCCCTTCACCACGCCCCCCCCCCCTTCACCACCCCCCCCCCCTCAAGAACAGGATACGCAAAGTGCTCCTTGAGGGTCGAGAGGCACTCCAAGAAGTAACAATGCCAGCAACAGCAGCAACAGCCCAAGGAACAAGTAGCAAGTGTTATGTAAATTAGTATTATTTTACCTATTATACTTTTATTCAACACTTTGGGAATAGTTATGTTTTTCTCTTTCTCCTCAGGTAAATAAATTAGCAACAGGTGTGTGGAATTTTTTTTTAAGATGGTAAATTAATTAAAATATATAGGTATATATTAACACCTACTTGATTAAACTGTTAAATAAAACAGGTGTTTTAATAGAGTATTTAATTAGTTAAATATTTAAACTCTCCCGACAGAATTAATAAAGATATATAATTATTTCTGATACTTCGAGGTTCAATTTTTTCTTCCGATTATAAATTTAAATGACAAGTATTTTTTTTTACATTAATATTTATTAAAGGAAAAAAACATTCCACAAATAAAAAAAAAATAAAAAATCGATTATTTACAAAATTAATAATAATTTTCACGAATAACAAAGAAAACAAGTAAAGTATTGTGATAAGAAATTAAAAACTCTTCAATAAAATTTTTAAAACTTCTGCTCATACGTAACGAACTGAAGTATAATCAATTTACTGTTTGAGATAAAATAAAAATTAATCAGTCTTAAAACAATAATAAAAGAAGTATGATAAAAAATAACTGATAAATAAGGAAAAACAAAGATAATTATATAAGTCTCTGTTCACAGGTAATTTTTAAAGCCTAATTAACAGCCCAATCACAATTAACAGCACCTCAACCACAATCAACAACAATTAACAATAACCTACCACAATTAACAACAATCATCCACAATCAACCACAATTATCACCAATCAACCACAATTAACAACAATCAACAACAATCAACAACACCTCAACCACAATCAACAACTCTCAACAACAATCAACAATACCTCAACAACAATCAACAATACCTCAACAACAATCAACAACACCTCAACCAAAATCAACCACAATCAACAACAATTAATCACAATTAATATTAACAATAAATACGAACCTTAATAACACAATCATTCTCTAATAAAAAAATTATAAAAATACAAAAATGAATAATTAAGAAAATGAAGAGAGAGAGAGAGAGAGAGAGAGAGAGAGAGAGAGAGAGAGAGAGAGAGTAATCTGTGATATACCCACCAATTTCAGTAATAGGGTAGTGATCGCTTGTTACCAATTACGACGCGATATGTAATAGGTGTGGAATAGGTGAGACCCAATTAGAGCACAGGTGACAGGTACGGGTAGGGGGAGAGGGAGGAGTGGGGAGAGAGAGGGAAGGAGTGTAAGGATGTGAGGGGGGGTTAACTGGAGAGGGAGGAGGGAGAGAGAGAGAGAGAGAGAGAGAGAGAGAGAGAGAGAGAGAGAGAGAGAGAGAGAGAGAGTAAAGATCGAAGAGAAAAAGAAAATGACAGACAGACAGACAGACAGACAGACAGACAGACAGACAGAGAAACCTACAAATATATAGATAAATACAAGATGAGGAAGACGAGTGAGGAAGACGAGTGAGGAAGACGAGTGAGAAAGGACGGTGAGGAGAGACAGGTGAGGTTCTCTCGGTCTCTCTCTGTCAATAAAGGCGAGTAACAGAACTGAAGACCACCTGTTCTCTCTCTCTCTCTCTCTCTCTCTCTCTCTCTCTCTCTACTAACAAGCTAAGATATGTTTGTTTGTATAACTCAGGTAAGTCACAGGTGTAAAACATACCTGGGACACCTCCTTCATGGCGTCGACTAGGTCTCCGTCAACACCTGTTAGCTAAAACAGGTGTGGAAGCTTTGATAACAACATCTGTAGGTCTTGAGTTTCAACCTACAGGTGTTTTAACTCGAGTGGTCACAGGTGTACGCAGGTATAGTGTCATTATCTGGTGTTAATTTCATAGTATTGTCAGGTGTAGGCAACAGGTATGGTCTGGAGGAACGATTACTTATAATTGGTTGACTTTCATTTTCATTCATAGAAATTTTATTATATATTAAATCAGTTTCAGAGTTAAGTATATCGAGAGGGTATCTATATATCCAGATAGAGGTTGATTTTCTTGTACGTCTGGCAACAATACATTTACGGCAGCAACTCTCACTTCAGATAGTTTAAGTAATACGTGTTTATATATCAACCTGACGTAGGGTTATAAAGTCTATAACATTATTCGATCATTTATATTCTTGAGAATCTGCTTAAGTTTATAGAGGCTAAAATACATATTACATCAATCATAAGCTTTAATTTAATCAACCAATCAGAGCCTTCGTGTGGTGATGCATACCTGTTGTCTCGTGTATGTACGAACAAGGGAACCAGGTTAAGGTAGAATCTCTCTCACAACAGACGTAAATCTATTGAACTGTGGCAGATGTGAAGACTGATTTCGTTGACAACCCACACACATACAACAAACATACACAACAGATACAGACCTACAACATACATACATACATACATACATACATACATACATAGGATAATGGTTGCTCCTCGTATAACAGCTGACTGGCCTTAACAACACCTAAGTGTGAATTTGTTTAAGGTTTAGAAGCTGTCACCAACACCACAACCACACGCCAAGTTGTATGACCCATTGCCAAAGAATAATCCAAGATGATCGGACAACTCGCCAACTGCACTGGCTAACCACTGCTCCAGAACACGAACCGCAAATCGATTACCATCCAATTAAGTTTCCATTTACTGCTGAGTAGACAGAGGCAAATGACGTTAAGAAACTTGCCCACAGACAGACAGACAGACAGACACACACACACACACACACACACACACACACTGCTTGAAAACTGAAATATATTCGCAATAAAGAAAGAGGCAGAGAGATGAAAGTGATAAACGAGGGAGGAAGAGCAGAGGAATAAAACGACTCTTAAAACTTGTAAAGATGTTAAAATATAGGAGAGGGATTCATGGCGTCAGAGAGTCAGGGAGGAAGGGGTGAAGGAGAGGGAGGGAAGGAGGGAGAGTGAGGGAAGGAGGGAGAGGAAGGAAGAAGGGAGGGGAGGGAAGGAGAGTGCGGGAAGGAGGGAGAGTGAGGGAAGGAGGGAGAGGAAGGAAGAAGGGAGGGGAGGGAAGGAGAGTGCGGGAAGGAGAGAAAGGAAGGAAGAAGGGAGGTGGAGGGAAGGAGAGTGCGGGAAGGAGGGAGAGAGGGAAGGAGAGAGAGAGAGAGAGAGAGAGAGAGAGAGAGAGAGAGAGAGAGAGAGAGAGAGACACAAGTGGCTTATGGAAAGACAACACACTCATACCTATTGTAAAGTGGCGTGGGAAGTGTGGGGGAACAGAAAGAGGGAGGGAGGGAGAGGGGAGGGGGTCGGAGAGGGAGAGTAGAGGCAAGAGGGGAGGGGAGGGGAGGGGGGGTTAGGTTAGTTGGTAGGTAGGTAAGGAATGGCAGGTAAACACTCGACACCTGAAGATCCCTAACGTGTCCTAACCCAATAGTAAACAGGCTTGGTCATACCCCAGAGTTATGATTGGCTCGTCAGTTCCCTACCTTACGGAATGTTACGACTGACAGAAGCATCAACACTTGGTAAAGGCTGAGTCAACAAAACACACACAGATTTACGCTTGTACTTATCCACCGTAAGATTTGGGTCTAGTGAGGCAGTTGTCATGACGAAAGCCGCCGATTTTGAGCAGATTTTCACAGATTTGTAGCAGATTTTTACCGATTTCAGCAGATTTTTACCGATTTTTAACAGATTTTCCCGATTTCTACCGATTTCAGCAGATTTTGTTTTTACAACTGTCGCTTTACCTATTTAACATAATTTAGTGTAAATGATTTACGTGATATATTAGTGTTAATTAGGCAGGTGTGTTAGACAGGTGATAACGAAAGCCACCGATTTTTACCGATTATTTTTCCGATTTACATAAATATATTTTTTTTTATTTTTTACCACTTCCTCTGTTTACCATTATTCCTTGTATACACACCTACCTGTATTATATGTGATATTGTATGTACCCAAGAACTATATGTTTTGTTTGTGTTTTTTTTTTAATTAGATAAAATAAATAAATCACTGTGTTTTGATTATTTGTTTTATGTTGATAGCTACTGGATATAAATATTTTAAAATTATAGGGAATAGGTAAGAAATTTATACATACCTACATTACATTACATACATACATAACCAAACCTAACCAAACCTAACCACAACCAACAACTCTCACACAGGCAGTGGTATAAGAAAGAGAAATAAATAAATAGGAAAAATAAAGCCCCATTAGAGATTTGAGGCGAACAGCAACATCCTCACTACTGACTCTGTGTGTTGCTCTTACGTCATGACTGGTGGCCAGGTGGTGTAGCTACCATGGTGATGTTGATAATAATAATGGTGATGATAGTGATAATGACAATAACTATGTCAACGAATAGTCCGAGAGGAGTAGACAAGAGGCAAATGGCCCGGGAAACGAACCCGGATTCACTCGCTTCTGAGGTGATCATGTTGACTTTTACACCACACACACACACACACACACACACGATCCAAATACAAAATTTAAATAAATTCATAAACACACACACGGACTTAAACAGCAACAATATAGAACATGAAAAATAATAAACACAATGAGAAAAACAAAAGAAGAAAAGCGGGCATTTCAAAACAATTAAAGTGTTTCAGATAGCGACATGCATGACTGAACCACTTATATAAACACTTGGGTGCTATTTACAACACGTTAAAGCGGTTCAGACTAAATCTCATTTCGTCTATACTTTTTTTCCCGCCAACTCCCGCCTTAGATAAATAAAATCTGTATAAACGCGCGAATTTTAATGAGATGACGTCACAGGGCGTCCTGAGGTGTGTGTTGGGGGGGGGGGGGGAGGGAGGACGACAGGTGAGAGAGTCGGGAGATCGGACGGAAGGTGACATCATAATGATAAAAAACAAAAAAGACAAATATTTATCTATATTAATATATGTAATAATAATAATAATAATAATAATAATAATAATAATAATAATAATAATAATAATAATAATAACAAACAAACAAACAAACGAATATTAACAAAAACAAATAAAGAAAAATTTGACAAAAAAATCCCACATAGACCACACAGGGCTTGAGGGAAACGGCGTTAATAATAAAACAATAGCCTGTGTTTTTGTGTGTGTGTGTTTTTTTTTGTCAAGCATCTAATGACAGATAATGATAGCGGTTTGAGAGTCTTAAACAATAGGTAGTACAGGTCCATACTCCCGCTGAAACACCTGTTGGTTTAGTGTAAGTGTATGCATCTATCCATCTGTTCCTGTCTAGATGAAACAAGTGAATGCGTACACACACACACACACACTACATCCCCCCCCCCCCCCACACACACATATGACACAGCTCCACATACACACACAAGCTTACACACCTGACAAAGGAAAGCCGGTCCTACACCTGCCTCTGAGAACCTGACCAAATATATCCTGATCGATGTTGTGTCACGTCTGATCGACTATTAATGAAAATATCCCCCCAATATGTCATCTGTCATTCTCAATAACACTATGGCTGTACTTCTCTCCTTCGTTCTAATATGTCATAAGATAATGGGATTTTTCTTTTCCTTTTTCAATTCTTACTTTGTCTTTTTTCGTTTAATTAATTATTATATTTTCTGTGTTTTATTAATTTTCTTCTTTTTTTCTCCATTTGTGATAATTTTTATTCATATTATTTATTTTTATTGGACTTGTTTTTGTTATTTTTTCATATTTCATCTTTATTCATATTTATTTGTTTCCTGTTTCTATTAATTATTATTTGTATTTTCCTTTTTGTTTTATTTATATTTGTTTTCTTTATAAACAAGATCAAGTGATTGACTGTATTTTAAACCTGTAATTTTACCTGTATTTGTTAACTGTACCTGTTCATGTACCTGTATTTGTTAACTGTACCTGTTC
Source organism: Homarus gammarus (assembly GCA_958450375.1). Classification (NCBI taxonomy): domain Eukaryota; kingdom Metazoa; phylum Arthropoda; class Malacostraca; order Decapoda; family Nephropidae; genus Homarus; species Homarus gammarus. The sequence goes on along the minus strand of CAUDMG010001977.1, from coordinate 494,055 downwards.
ATGTACCTGTATTTGTTAACTCACCTGTAACTGTAACTGTAACTGTAACTATATCTGTGAATTGAACGAAATAAACTCTCTGAAATTAAGGTTCACCTGGAAGTTCAATAATGGGTTTACAGGTAACTTCCAGAATGGGTTTTATCTAATTAGATTTCCATTACCTTTGTCACACCTCGATAAACACACACACACACACACACACACACGAAAAAAACAGAGAGAGAGAGAGAGAGAGAGAGAGAGAGAGAGAGAGAGAGAGAGAGAGAGAGAGAGAGAGAGACAGACAGATAGATAGACAGAAAGACAGACAGGACACTCCCCACAATGAGAGAGACGGGGGCGGGGTCGAGGTAGCCTGTCATTGTTTCCATTAGTCCCTCCCTACCCCTCTCCCCCCCTTCCTCCCCATCCCTTTCCCTCCCTCCTCTCGCCCTACCTCCCTCCCTCCTCCTCCCTTCCACCATCCCCCACCCATCACTTCCCACCTTTCCTCCTCCTTTCCCTACCTCCTTCTTTCCCTAACTCTCTCCTTCCTCTTCCTTCCCTACCTCCTTCTTTCCCTACCTCCTCCTTTCCCTACCTCCTTCTTTCCCTAACTCCCTCCTTCCCTTCCTTCCTTCCCCTCCCTCATCACCACACCTCCCTCCTCTCTCGTCACACCTGTTCCACCTGTCTCCGTCAAAATGCTTCCTATTATGCAAACCGTATTCATTGTTGTTGTCTTTGCTATTGTTATTGTTCAGTGTGTCACCAATGTTTTTGTATTTTCCTTATTCTTCCACTGAAAAAGAGAAATAACCTAACCTAACCTAACCTAACCTAACCTAACCTAGCCTAACCTAACCAAACCCTAATCAAATCTAACCAAAGGAACTAATTTAACATAATATAGATTAACCTTCTAAGCAGACTAGGTCGTGTAAGTGTATATAATCTAAGTGTGTCGTAGAAAAGTGGTAGTGTTCATACAAGAGATATGTTAATAAGTGTTAGGGAGCATTATAAGTATTAGGGAGCATTATAAGTGTCAGGGAGCATTATAAGTGTCAGGGAGCATTATAAGTGTTAGGGAGCATTATAAGTATTAAGGAGCATTATAAGTATTAGGGAGCATTATAAGTGTCAGGGAGCATTATAAGTGTTAAGGAGCATTATAAGTATCAGGGAGCATTATAAGTGTTTGGGAGCATTATAAGTATTAAGGAGCATTATAAGTGTTAGGGAGCATTATAAGTGTTAGGGAGCATTATAAGTATTAAGGAGCATTATAAGTGTTAGGGAGCATTATAAGTGTTAGGGAGCATTATAAGTGCAAAAGATAGAAAGTGGGACACAAGCCTGGAAATCCGTTAAGGGCGGTGCGGATACAACACACTGCAGGCCTATATTGAGCCTTAATTAACCCGAGGACACATCATGGTTGGCACTGCGCTCGACAGCCATCTTTTCCCAAACTGCAAAATGAGGTAAAGGTGCGTCTAGATCGAACCAACGACTCATAGGATAAGGGGTAAACGCTGTAACCACTCTGCCACCGTATTGCTAAGTGTGTGTGTGTGTGTGTGTGTGTGTGTGTGTGTGTGTGTTCAAGGGTCAATAAAAACATACACATTTAAAGTTAGGTTGACGCCATTAGACACAAGTCATCCCAATTAGATATGGTTTGTGCCCATTATGTACTACAGTGCCCATAAGGAAGTGTAGTAGTTTGTGCCAATTACAGACGGTCTACCTAATAGGGACTGTGTGCTGGGTGCTGTTAGATAAGAAAGATGTCAATTAGAGACAAGATGTACCTGATTATTACTCTGGCACCTGTAGGTAATCAGTGCCAGGTAGTGGTTGGCACTCCTATGAACCATGTAGAGGAGAGAGAGAGAGAGAGAGAGAGAGAGAGAGAGAGAGAGAGAGAGAGAGAGAGAGAGAGAGAGAGAGAGAGAGAGAGAGATACGCTAATATTCTAAAAAACAAACAAACAAACAGATACACTAATGACTACAACGACAACAATGCGTAACTTAACCTTCAAAATAAGTTACTCTCAAATGCCTATAATGTATAACGAAACTAACATGGATTTGTAAAATACGCAAAAAATCTGAAACAGCAGTGCGTAACAATGCGTCAACACACTAACCGTATATCTTACAGAACAATAAAAATATCAAAGTAGATATTCGCCAAGATACGCACGACAATACGCACTATATCTTACGCCAAAAAAAAAAAATCCCTGTTCACAGATAACAATAAAGAGTTGTTAGGTGTATGTTCATTCACTAAATAACACTAAAGAACGTTATTAATGAGAACTGATTTTATCTATTACGCAGTGTGTATGATGAACAAAGTGTGTATGTTATGTTATGATGAACAAAGTGTGTATGTTATGTTATGATGAACAAAGTGTGTATGTTATGTTATGATGAACAAAGTGTGTATGTTATGTTATGATGAACAAAGTGTGTATGTTATGTTATGTTGGACAAAGTGTGTAAGTTATGTGAATGATGAGCAAGAGTTATTTATTCTGTATAGTGAAGAACAAGTTGTGGTGTTCTTTTATAATGAAGAACACGTCACCTGTGTTATACAATGTAGTATAATGAACATTAAACTTTGTCACTATTTTCTGTGCATCAATTATTTATTCTTACGGATGATATTTTTAAAGAAAGATGGAAAAATAGAGAAATATAATTATACCAACAATAATAACGAAATAATAATAACAATAATAATAATGAAATAATAAAAATAATAAAATATCAACAATAATAATAATAACAATAATAATAATGAAATAATTCAACAATAATAATAATAATAATAATAAAATAATAATAATATTAATACTAACATAAAATCATAATAATAATAATAATAATAATAATAATAATAATAATAATAATAATAATAATAATAATAATAATATAAAATTTCCCATACGTAAAATTTTATAATCAACTACATATTTTGTTATTTCTTCATATTTTCCCTTCTCTACGCACCTAACCTAACCTAACCTAACCTAACCTAACCTAACCCTCTATCTATCAGTCAATCAATCTATCCATTCATCTCTCTACCCATAAATCTATCAAACTAGCTTTCAATTTACTAGTATTCATCTATTTATCTGTCTATTTCTTTATACGTATAAATGTGTAACTGTCAAACTATCTCTCTCTCTCTCTCTCTCTCTCTCTCTCTCTCTCTCTCTCTCATTCTCTCTCTCCTGTACAAGTATAATACAAGTCTGATCCGTGTCGTGTCAAACCAGGTCAACCCGAGGCTCCTGACACAAGGTCATCACTAACAACTTAATGACCTTGTTGAGCGTAATGTAATGACTTGCGGGAGGGAAGGGGAGAGAGAGAGAGAGAGAGAGAGAGAGAGAGAGAGAGAGAGAGAGAGAGAGAGAGAGAGAGAGAGAGAACCCCTTCTTAAATCTCTTTCTCTCCCCTTTCCCCCTCCCCCCCCCCCCAGCATAATTATCACTTAGCATTATTTAACTCAATCACCTGATGATAAGGACTACCTCACTTGTTGCTCTATCTCTCTATCTTTATTTACTATTTCTCTATCTCTCTCTCTTTATTATTACATGTTGCTTTATCTCCCTCCTTTATTATTACTGTTTCTCTATCTCTCTCTCTTTATTTACTGTTGTTCTATCTCTCTCTCTTTATTTACTGTTGTTCTATCTCCCTCCTTTATTATTACTGTTTCTCTATCACCCTCTTTATCAGTTATTCCTCCACTTTCTCTTCATCATTGGCGTTTTTGTTGTTTTCTGCTTCACTTAGTTCTTTATTAATTTTATTTTTATTATTATTTATTATTATCGTTATTATTATTATTATTATTATTATCATTACTATTATTATTATTATTATTATTATTACTATCATTACTATTATTATTATTATTATCATTATCATCATAATTTTACCTCATTCGTTATTATTTTTAAAGGTTACATAAAAAGGAAGACAAATTATAAAAATAAATAAATAAAAATAATGTTTCCGGCATAAATTGTTTGTGATGTCAAAAAGAAATAAAAAATATTACGTAAATTTTATATATCTTTCTTTAAGCAAATTTTTAAAAGGAATGTCCGAAAAAAAAATATACGATCTTTTAAACACTAAATTTATTATACACTATCGTTAAATATCTATCTATTTTTTCTCATTTAGACGATAATTAAAAAAAATGATTATTCATTTATTTATTTTTGTATATTTTCCAGTTTATTTATAGAAGATAATATTATTTATCCCAATTTTATCACCATTTCAAAAATATTTATTAATGGAGCCAATTTTAAGTTTCGGTATAAATTGTTTATATGAAAAAAATCATTCATTATTTTTTTCTATATTGGTTTTCAAATATCGATATTAAAGTATTTGGTTTAGTAAATAATAATAATAATAAAATACTACTACTACTACTACTACTACTACTACTACTACTAATAATGATAATAATAATAATAATAATAATAATAATAATAATAATAATAATAATAATAACAATAATAATAATAACTATAAATAATAACATCATAATAATAATAACAAAAACAATAATAACAACAATAACAATAACTCAAAATAACAACACCAACAACCACAAACCAATAATTACCCACGAACAAGAACAGCCTTTTTAAACAATAATATTTCACTACCTAATAAAACTCTCGACAGGTGCCCAGGGTACAGGTAAAGCCTTATTAATCTTGAAATATATCCAGCATATTAATTATTATACTCGTTATATTACATCATGGCCATCAATTACGCCTCGAGTATTATAAAAGGACTCGACCCGATCAGTAAATCACGTGTCGAATCAGTTGTCTACTTTGAGTCATTCTTTATTCGACTGTGTGGGTGATTAGCGGGTTGGATTAGGTTAAGTCGGTAGGATTAGAGGGTTGGATTAGGTTAAGTCGGTAGGATTAGAGGGTTGGATTAGGTTAAGTCGGTAGGATTAGAGGGTTGGATTAGGTTAAGTCGGTAGGATTAGCGGGTTGGATTAGGTTAAGTCGGTAGGATTAGAGGGTTGGATTAGGTTAAGTCGGTAGGATTAGAGGGTTGGATTAGGTTAAGTCGGTAGGATTAGAGGGTTGGATTAGGTTAAGTCGGTAGGATTAGAGGGTTGGATTAGGTTAAGTCGGTAGGAGTAGAGGGATGGATTAGGTTAAGTCAGTAGGATTAGGGGGATGGATTAGTTTAAGTTAAGTCAGTCTGATAAGAAGGGATGGATTACGTTAAGTCAGTAGGATTAGAGAGATGGATTAGGTTAAGTCGGTAGGATTAGAGGGATGGATTACGTTAAGTCAATAGGATTAGAGAGAGGGATTAGGTTAAGTCAGCAGGATTAGGGGGCTGGATTAGGTAAAGTAGGTACGATTAGGGTTATGTGATGGATTAGGTATACCCTGATATAACTAGTTAACCATAAATTGATTGGGTATAGATGATTAGATATACCCACTGATTGGTTTAAGATAACACGGATTAGGTATACTCAGTGGGGATTGGTTTAATATAGAGAGATGCAGTATAACTATTAGTATGTCAGTACACACACACACACACACACACACACACACACACACACACGACATATTTAACAAAGTCTAATCATGGTTGTATAATCCTCTTAGCATATTAAGTATAATCATCTCGTGGAAGAAGATTAGATTTAGTATGCTGAGTATAACCATTCGATCATATCTGTCAAGTATGATTCACTAACCACAATCAACTACGTAGGATTATAACACGTGTATAATCGCTTGATTATAACCGGCCTAATATAATCTCTCTAAGTATACCAAGTGAAAACAGGTGAATGTTGAGTATGATTGACTATAATTACCCACAGGAGTATAATTGAATATAATGTTTATATAATTTTGAGTATATGTTTGTTTATAATGTGCAGTGACGTAATAACATACATTACTCTCAAAAAAATCTGTAGTTGTACTGTAATTCCCGTATGTAGTTGTTATTACACCTGTACTGTATACCTGTTGTATCTCTTACCTGTTATAGTTACCTGTACATTATTACATACGACTCGGGGTAAAATCAGTTGACTTTCTAATCCTCCTCCATGCCCACTCCCCCTAATCCCCCCCCCCCAAAAAATGCCCACTCCCCCTAATCCCCCCCCCCAAAATGCTCACTCCCCCTAATCCCCCCCCCCCAAAATGCCCACTCCCCCTAATCCCTGATAATATTTATACCCAATCCCTTTTCCCAATTCCTGCTCGTATTTTCCCAATCCCCCTTTCCCCAACACCTCCCCACCAACACCTCCCCACCAGAACCTTATCAAAAACACAAAACCAAACCACTGTCTTATGCCGACCATCATGTTACTGTTTTTAGGTGTGTACGTGTATGTGTGTGTGTACGTGTGTGTCTATGTACGTGTGTGTGTGTGTGTACGTGTGTGTGTGTGTACGCGTGTGTGTGTGTGTACGTGTATGTGTGTGTGTGTGTACGTTTGTGTGTGTGTTTTTATATCGAGTGCGTCACCGGGGTGTTACGTCTGAGTGCGTTGTGATGTTAGGTGCGTTGTGCGTTGTCTGTTCTAGTGATTTATAAAGGTGTAAAAAAAAAGGAACATTTCTCAGGTGATGTTGATTAGTGGTGGAGGGGGAAGAGAGGGAAGAGGGGGAGGGGGGAGATAATGAGGAGGAGGAGGAGAGGGAAGAGGGGGAGGGGGGAGATAATGAGGAGGAGGAGAGGGAAAGGAGGAGGAGGAGAGGATGAAGAGAAGATTTTTGTGCTTACTGAGAATTAATGTAAGAGATAGATAGATAGATAGAGATAGATAGATAGATAGATAGATCACTCTCAACTCAGGTAAATCTGTCTGTTAATTACATGCAAACATAAGTCAAAACTACCATTCAAATACACCTGCTTCAACACACCTGTTCAGAAACGTGTGGATCACCTGTTATTACGATAACCAACTTCTTTAAGATAACAGGTTAAGATATCTCACCCTGTTATCATTCATTACTCTTGATTCTTTAAGATAAGTTCATCGTATTATCCTACCCTGCCATGATGACGTACTGTATCAGGTTATCATATGATATCGTGTTAAGATAACTGATTAATGGTGTGATAACTGTCTACTTTAATATAACCGATTATATTACGGTTATGTCAAGATAGCCGTATATTTAACTCAAGTCATGACAAGATAACTATACACTCCAAGGCAACCAATCACGTCAGGATAACTCAATTAGCTGTAATATGTAGTCAAGTCGATGTGGGTATCACGATATATGTTGATAACTGATAGAGGCAATAGCGGAAGTACTTGATTGTAGGATATCACTTTACAGAACACATCCTAGGCGGTGAACTGTGTGTGTTATAGTAGAACAAAGAGGGTTATTGTTGAACAAAGTGTGTTATTGTAGAACAAAGTGTGTTATTGTAGAACAAAGTGTGTTATTGTAGAACAAAGAGCGTCATTGTAGAACAAAGAGTGTTATTGTAGCACAAAGAGCGTCATTATAGAACAAAGAGTGTTATTGTAGAACAAAGTGTGTTATTGTTGAACAAAAAGTGTTATTGTAGAACAAAGAGCGTCATTGTAGAACAAAGAGGGTTATTGTTGAACAAAGTGTGTTATTGTAGAACAAAGCGTCATTGTAGAACAAAGAGTGTTATTGTAGAACAAAGAGTGTTATTGTAGAACAAAGAGCGTCACTGTAGAACAAAGAGTGTTAGTGTAGAGCAAAGAGGGTTATTGTTGAACAAAGTGTGTTACTGTAGAACAAAGTGTGTTATTGTAGAACAAAGTGTGTTATTGTAGAACAAAGAGGGTTATTGTAGAACAAAAAGTGTTATTGTAGAACAAAGAGTGTTATTGTAGAACAAAGTGTGTTATTGTAGAACAAAGAGTGTTATTGTAGAACAAAGAGTGTTATTGTAGAACAATGAGTGTTATTGTAGAACAAAGAGCGTCATTGTAGAACAAAGAGTGTTATTGTAGAACAAAGTGTGTTATTGTTGAACAAAAAGTGTTATTGCATAACAAAGAGTGTTATTGTAGAACAAAGAGTGTTATTGTAGAACAAAAAGTGTTATTGTAGAACAAAATGTTTTATTGCATAACAAAGAGTGTTATTGCATAACAAAGAGTGTTATTGTAGAACAAAGTGTGTTACTGAAGAACAAATGGCAATAAGCTTATGGTATATGTCCAGTACAACTCCACGTAATCTCAAGTACGACCCAACAAATTGTCACAGAGGTCTATTACATACACTCTTTAAACACCATGTGTTAATGTGTCCAATTTCACCCCCCATAATGTGTCTCTTACGTGAAGCTGTAACCCACATGTGTTCGATACAGTAGGCTCTTTGACACATATGTATCCGAGACATAAAAGTGATGAAGATTTAAATTTGATGTTTGAAACGACTTTAATTAATCACCTATGTGTCCCATACGATTAAGGTTAATTAATTTGTATGTGTCCATGTGTCCACATGGGATTCAGGTTAACTCTACGTATGTCCAATGGGATTCAGGTTAACTCTACGTATGTCCAATGGGATTCAGGTTAACTCTACGTATGTCCAATGGGATTCAGGTTAACTCTACGTATGTCCAATGGGATTCAGGTTAACTCTACCTATGTCCAATGGGATTCAGGTTAACTCTACGTATGTCCAATGGGATTCAGGTTAACTCTACGTATGTCCAATGGGATTCAGGTTAACTCTACGTATGTCCAATGAGATTCAGGTTAGCTCTACCTATGTCCAATGGGATTCAGGTTAACTCTACGTATGTCCAATGGGATTCAGGTTAAGTCTACGTATGTCCATTGGGATTCAGGTTAACTCTACCTATGTCCAATGGGATTCAGGTTAACTCTACGTATGTCCAATGGGATTCAGGTTAACTCTACGTATATCCAATGGGATTCAGGTTAACTCTACCTATGTCCAATGGGATTCAGGTTAACTCTACGTATGTCCAAT
>CAUDMG010001977.1:407500-482500 GCA_958450375.1 Homarus gammarus | reverse complement strand
AATCGTGTGTGTGTGTGTGTGTGTGTTACATTATACCACTTTAAAGCCGCCCATCGTATATACCTCCTTCCTCCCCCTCAAAAAAATATATATAGTATATACCTGCATCATCATCAACGGCATATACCCCAACAGGTGTTTACTTCGTTACCAGCCACGTCATGGACAGGTGTTTCAGGTAGACTTAGAGGAATATTAATTAAACCTCTATAATTACGCCCTCCTATAGTAAATACATTATATACCTGAGAACGTATAATATTAGCTAGGAATATATGGGGAGATTATAGAACTTATAATATGTGTGTATATACCAGAGTCACCAGGAGAGTTATATGAAGATCTATAACTAAAGCCAATATATGCCTGTTAACGGATATACCTCTATAGCATACACATATATACCGAACTAACTCACTAACAGAAATAATAACAGTTTATAAAAGGTATATTCAATAAGATATACCGTCTAGAGTCAATATACGATATACCTTTAATATAAAAATTCATATAAAATAGCACACAATATGCCTACCACTGTATCATACACACGTTAATACATATATGTGTATGATACAGCTAGTTACATCATACTAGTTAGACTCAAGCTATATCCTCTTATGTATGTATACCTGTAAATAACTCTAATTGGTCATTAAACAATAATTACGTCTACAGGTAGTCAACAATATAACACGTTTTAATTGCAAAATTAACTGCTATATAGGGTAGTTTAAACCCCCTTACAGGTGTACTGTATGTTGTAGAAATGTCCTGTAGTGGTTGTCAGGTAAATGTTTAACATGTAGTACGTTACAAAATACTATTGGTTATATTACAACTTAAATACATATAATAACATAAATAATAGAGTTACTTAATATAACACCAGATGAGATAATGAATAACAAGTGTATATTACTACACTATACACTAAGACATCGACCAATCACACTGTAGGTAGTTGTGTATGTGTAAGGGGGAGGTAGGGGGTGATTGTGTGGGGGGGTAGGGGGTGATTGTGTGTGGGGGGGTAGAGGGTTATTGTGGGGGGGTAGGGGGTTATTGTGTGGGGGTAGGGGGTGATTGTGTGGGGGGGTAGGGGGTTATTGTGTGGGGGGTAGGGGGAGTATGTGTGTTGATCCGTGTAGGTAAAGGCTATACAATATGGATTCAATTCTCTGTAATATATTGATCAACGACTTGTAAGCGACTATAGACCCTTGTAGCTCTTAGCTCTTGGTAAATAAATAATATGTTTAAGAAAAAATAATTGATTTGTGTTTGTAATTTTTTTTCCTTCATTTTTTGAATTATTTTTGTCTTTGTTTTGATTCTTCTATTTGTTGTCCTTTGTTCTTGTTTTCGTTCCCTCTCTCTTTTTTGGTGTTTTCTTGTGGTTTGTATTTCTGTTTTTTGTTTATATATTCTTTTTTTCGGGGTATTTTCTATGTTTCTTCAGTAGTATATAATAATCTTTCTTTGTATAGAAGCTGTGTATAACCTTATAAACGATATAATTATAAAGACTATTACTTTATCCAGATTCTTTTTGTTGTATTAATGTGTAATCTTCTTTAACTATTCTCTATGTCATCTTTCCGTTGATAATCTGGTGTAAAATTAAACCAAATGTATAGACAAATCTTTCTTTTATTATTCATAATAAGTTTAATACAAGGTTATGTACATATTTCTTGACTACAGATTTCCAAGTAATGTTTCTTACGTGGATTATTAAATTTGTTGTCAACGTGATCCTTTGTACTTTGACACACAAACAAAGTTCACATGTGTAAAATGTTCTTTCTGTTCCTATCAAGACGATTTTCGTTAATGTATGAATGAAATCATTATAGCACTAATATAAGTCCTCATAACTCTCTTTTTTTTTAATATACCCGTGAGGGGCTACATGATAGTAGTAGTAATTGTAGTTACAACAGTAATAGCGGTATGTAGTCGTGAGGTTGAGGTCAGGATCACCATACCAGCTACGTTACTATAGAGCCTCGTACAGACATTCAGAACATTAATATAACAAACACAGACAGGGTGCGGCGTTGAGCAGGGGCGCCCGCCTGTGTCACCCACCATCATCACAACACTCAGAGTGGCGGGCGGGTGGCCATCCTCACCACCACCACCCGACCAACCCACACTGTTGAGCCATCACATCCTCACCCACCAAAACCCACTGTTGTAGCAGACGGTGGGCAGCCACTGGGGAGGGACAGACAACTCCTCACCTATCCCCCTCCTCTGCTGGACACCGGGAAGAACCCACACAACGGCTCTTGTTGGATCTGGGAGACTCTCCTTGATGAAGCAGGAGGAACCTTGAGGCTTCTCTACTGCAGGAAGGGGAGACTCCACAAGGGTTCGTGTGGGACATGGAGGTTCCCCTCGTTGCAGCAGGAGGAGCTCAGGGGTTGCTCTACTGCAGGAAGGGGCGACTCACAGGCGCCCTTAACGAAGTAGGCGGCGTCGACGGGTCAATAAGAGCGACGGTGGGAGACGTGGAGGGGAGAGCAGAGGTGTGGAGTGAGGGGCGCCAGACAACGGTGGGAAGTGTGGCGGGTCCTCCGTGCAGCAGGGGAGGTGGAGGAGGGGAGCTCACACCTCGCAGCTGGCCAGCGGTCCGCGCCCCACCGACCGCTGCACACAGCCACGCACCCCCGGGATAACCCCAGCTGGTGTTGGGTCTCCCGGGAACGATCACAGGTGGTGGTGGTGGTGAGTCTCTCAGGTGGATCAGCTTCTCCAGGTCCCAGAAGGCGCTCCCGTCGCAGCGGAATCCGGTTTGTTGAAGGTTGAGGACGTTGTTGCCTTGGGTTGCCGTGGGGTTGCAGTGGGTCGCCAGGGAGCCGCCACCACCGGCCACCCGCCACTGCTGCGGATCGGTGAGGGGCGCCGCGGCGGTGGCAGCAGCGGCGGCGACAAGGATGGCAGCGGCAGCGATGGCAAGGCGCGGGCGACGGCGGCACGGAGGCATTTACTGTACACCACTACAGTACATCACGACCGCACGCACCTGCACCTGGCCCACTCCGACGTATTAGCAGCAGCGGGAAACAGTCAACACAAACTAAATATACTCAGGGGGTTAATCTAAGTATGAATGATACATATATTACAATGAAATTATTATAAATTCAGCTCTTGAGACATATCACAAGTGCGGCGCGCCAGCTAGCGGACGCCGTCACGGATTCTCCAGTATTTACACGGGTGACTATGTACACGGTGGCGAGCGGCGGCCAGAGCCACGGGCGGCCACACAACACTCACCAGATGGTCGCTCCTCGCCCTCACCACTCACAGAAATAGTTCCCAAGAGATAATTTCTACTTGCCACATAGAAATAGCTGGTCCGATGTGTGTGTGTGTAGCGGCAGGGCGGTGTAGTGAGGGAGGTGTAGCGGGTGTGTGAGTGGCGGTCGGCTCGTCAGCACGGACGGACCCACAACATTCCTGCCCCGCCAGCACCGCCACCCAATTTTTTAATTTCGTGATAAGAATGAGTGTGGCGTGTGGGTGGGCGGTGCGGAGGCCGCCCACAGGCCGCCCACGGGGCCAGGTGTCGGGCGGCGGCCGCCCAGCAGCCCGCCCGCAGCAGCTGCCACCCGCCACTCACCACCACTGGAATGTTCCAAACACGCACACAAAAAACTCGAGGTAACCGCTACATAATGTTCACACGTAATATGAAGCTCAGTCTTTACACTACTACTTATCGTCTCACTGAGGAATATGTGTGACAAGAGCGCTCTGAGGAGAGTCAGTCAGTCACACCAGCTTATGGAATGTCTGGCGAAGTATGGAATGATGGATCTACTAAAGGTTCATCTTTTATACACACTTCCTCAGCTCAGCTCGAGGTCAGTCTACATAAAATAGGTTTATCACTGAAGGAGTTTTCACATATATGGACACACCAGGTTTCTCTCTGGTAAATATTAATCTGGCTTCGTGTTGACAATCTGGCCGCTCGGGGGCCGCCCCTCTTCCCGAGGAAGGGCCAGGCTGGCCGGCCCGGGGACTAGAGGTGCATGGGACTCTCCTACTGCCGGCAGGAGCGACGACAGACGTTTTATGAACGTCAGCGCCACGGCCCCTCTAAACTCAGCCTCTGCAGGTGTTGTTGGAGGCTTGAGTTATAGTGAGGGGCGGCAGGTAGAGTCCTGGGGGAACGTTCGCGGTTCCCACTGGGTGCTGGTCAGTACGCTGGCTCCTGCCACAGGTTTAGCGACCATCAGTGGGAAACCGCGTGCGAAGGCGCCACGCTATGAGGTGGCATCTGTGGTGAGAGTAGGGGTCCTGGCGGGGAGTGTTGGGGCGGGAGGTGTGTAGGGGACCCATGCATCGTCTGGTGGGTGTAGCCTGTGTACTTTAGTTCCCGGGGAAGTTCTACTGACCTGGGCTGTCCGTAGTCTGGCGTGGGCGTGATCTGTTGACCCGGACCTGGTGGGGTACCGTTGACACCCTGACCGTCGGGGCCCTGGCCGATTATTGGAGGTGTCATCCGCTTCTCTTTCTGTCGTCTGTTACAGAACCACACTCGCACTACTTCTTTCTCCAGCTGCAGGCTGTCTGCCAACTGTGTGATCTCCTGTGCTGACGGTTTTGGCTGCTTGTGAAAATGTTGTTCCAGGGCCCCTTTCACGGACACCTCTATGGAGGTCCGCTTTTTGCGCTTCCTCCCCTGGGCGGCGATCTTGTCGATGGAGGTGGGGCTGCCCGTGGTAGAGTCTGCCTCCTCCAGCCACTTCATCAGGAGAGGCTTCAGCTTGCACATGTTCTTGAATGACAACTGTAGAGCCTCGAACCTGCAGATGGTGGTCTGGGAGAAGACGTTGCCGTAGAGGGTGCCGAGGGCGAGTCCCACGTCCGCCTGTGTGAACCCCAGCTTAATGCGCCTCTGTTTGAACGATTTAGCGAACTGCTCGAGGTCGTCGCTGGTTGGGGTCTCCTCCTCGACCTCGTGGTGGATGTGATGGTCTGGCGTGCCGGGGGACTCACAGGGCATGTCTCTCAGGTGCCCAGGGTGCATCTGGTGGGGCATCATGCCGTTGATGTAGTGGTGACCCAACGGAGAGCCGCCGTTGCCCGCCGCCAAGCTGTAAGGCGAGGAGACGGGCGGCTGCCAGCCATGGGTCATATGATGGACTGGACGGTGGTGGATGGCCACTTCTGACGGTTGAGGCTTGATATCCTGGTGAAGACCCGGGTGTGAGTGCATGGCCCAGTGAGTTGGGTCTGACGGAGGAAGACCCACCCATGGGTTGTGGGCCATGGGCGCCTGGTGCTGGGGCATATACTTCATTTCGTGGGCCTCACGCCCATACCCTGGATTGTTCACTATGTTCATGGTGAGACAGTCTGGCACACTGACTGGATCAGAACACACTGCACTTGATGCGATGTAAGTTGTTGTAGCCATTACACAGCAAGTCTGATCAGACTTGCAAACAGTCTGACCGCGACTCTGCCTACAAACTCACAACTGAAGTACACTTGCGCGCTACGATCTACCAACAGTGGCTGGCTCCGCCCTCAAGCGCTAGCCATCGCTGATTGGTTGGTAGTGGACCTGAAACCTAGCAGTGCGTGACGTCATGCTACCCCGTCACCTCATTGGTGCGCTAGCGGACAGGAACCGTAGACGGATACTGTTGGTGTTTTCTGTCCCGACTTAGTTCTGTCCATTCCTTCGAATGATTTTCTCTCTTGGCTGTTTGGACGCTTCTGTACCGTGCTCTAGGACGTGCGAGGATATATAGAAACGACAAAATCGATTGTCTTTTCCGAAAATTCTCCGAGGAAAGAAGCAGATGTTCCGCTCGAGTGAGTGTGGGCGGAGCCAACATGGCTGGAGAGTGATGTACGGCGCGGTGGGCGGGGAGAAGGTTGACTCCTCCCCCTAGTGTCCGCTGCTTGTTTACTTGCAGGTTGGCGGCAGCCCGGCCTGGCGCGTGCCGTCTTGCCGCCGCTCTCCGCCTACTCCCGGCAGGTGGGTTCCCGCATGACCACGGCCACCATCACTCACACGCAACAACCAATTATTCAAATAACTTGATAATCTCCCAGAAAGGATTATGATAACTCGGAGTAAATAATTTTTAATCGGTCAGTCACATCTTAGACTAATATTTTCCTTTTTTTTTTCTTTTTTTAGATGGAGAGAAAATTATTGAGAGAAAAAACGGCAGGATTTCTTTAGGGTTGGTTAGGAAGGGTTGTTGTACCGGATCCTTGTTGCAATTACCTCCACAGTTTTTTTCTGCCCCTCTCGTATCCTTGAACTAAATCTATTTCCATTACGTATTGTTGTATTTCTTAAAAACTACATTACCACAACCTTATCGCCATTTTCCCCCCCCAAATTACAATCCACTTCCGGTCATTACATCCGCGATAGTTTGTGGGCGATTTCTTTTTTTTTCCAAACACTTATTTTTCGACCTTTTCCGTGTTAAGAGAAATGAAGCTTCGAGACTCTGGTTCGAAGTGGCTTTATGATACGCGATTCATGAACTTCTTAAATTCGTTTCTCTTTTGTGAATTGTTTTTATTTTTATATTTACTCGTTTTTGATAATGGAGGGAGAGAAGAGAGAAAGGATTAAGAGATAAAGAAGAGAGACAGAGAGAGACTGGCGAAGTTGCAGTGAGTGATGATTGGTCTATATATTGTTTACTTCGATTGTGATTGGTCTATTTATTTATTTTTTTTTACTTTTCGCAAGTGTCTTAAGAGTGTGTTAAGTGTGTCGTTATTTTTTTTTGGGGGGGGGAGGGGGGTTGAGAGACTTGGCTTCATGTTGTGTTTGTGTACTTTCGGTACTTCCCGGTGGTAAGTAGTAGCAGTGGTATAGTACCTCGTATTGATGTGATTCAACCTCCCCCACTCTTGACACTGTCCAGTTATCGGGTGAGTGAATTAATGTGTGATTAATCTTATTGACGGCACTGTCCGGGACGGGGGTTGGCAGTACATGTGTGTGTGTGTGTGTGTGTGTGTGTGTGTCACTGGCGGTACTTACACTAATCTTTTATTACGGAGGGAGGAAAGAAGAAAGGGGGGGGGGACACTTTCCGACGGTCGATGGTGAGTATGCGACAGATGCGATGATTTAATCTCTTGGCATTCTAAGGATCGGAAAGTACTTATTACGAGTATCGGCAGTATTTATGAGACAGTAACTGTGTTTGTACTCTGTCGAGGTACTTACTTACCTACGTTACTTTCCGATGGTTAATGTGTGTGTACTACCTAAAAAAATTACTCCGTGGGGTCCTTACCTATGTGCCACTTCCCAGGTATAGTCAGTATCTGTAAGGAAGTGCCACATCAACTTGACACCTTCATAGTGCCTTCTGAACTCGTCCTGTTGTGTTCGGGGGTTATAAACGTGTTGTAGACAAAGTGAACGCACCGGGCATCGTAGACTCGCTTATGAGACCATTGTAAAAGGGACGGCGGCCTATAGTGAGGAGGGATGTTGTGAACGCGTCAGCTTAACGATGTAATAAACGCAACGTCGAAAATATACTGTTGTCGTGGAGATATTGTGAACGCGTTAGGTAAATTGTATTGTGATCGCGGGGGTATGAAGAAATTGGTGAACGCGGTGTCGTGAACGCGTATGAAACAAGTCTAGGTAAGATTGTGAACGCGTCGATTTATTTTAGCTATGGGGTCGTGAACGCGTATTGTAGTGAAGACATTTTTAATCACGCATAATTTAGTTAGGATTATTCTTAATTATGAACGCGTCATTTAAATCATGTTGTGAACGCATCAGTTTTAGAAAATTGTGAACGCGATGTTGTTACGAGATCATTGCGTCGTCGTGGAAAATAAATATGAACGCACCGCGGTAGAATAATAGTGTTAGCCGGTTGCCGCAGAACTGCCATCAACTCGTCACCTTTAAAACGCTGTGAACGCGTCCCCTCACCACCCCCCCCCCCCCCCCCCCACCCACCACCACCACGTCGAAGGGCTATAAACGCATCGCCTTTAAGGGATTGTGAACGCCTTACCTCAGAATTGTTCTACACGCGGGATTAATAAAATATTGTTGAACGCGTTACATGTTATAGAGATTCGGTGAACGCGTCAGGTTAAGTGACTGTGAACACATCGAACCTTCAAAAAAGACTAAACGCGTTTTCTTTGTAACAAAATAAATGAACGCCTCACTACCAAGAAGACTACAATTGCGTAGTAACCTTACGAACGCATCAATCACCTTTAAAAATATTGTGAACGCACCGCCGCCGTCCGAAGATTGAAAACGCATATCCGTTCAGAATATTTTAAACGCATAGCTGTGAGGGATATACTGTAGCCCCATAATGAGAGAAAAAGAACGCCCTATCTCTACCACGGAAAAAATGAAAATAAAATAAACGTGCATTCCATAGAACTTTACGAAAGATAAAACACGAAAAAAAATAAATACTACAATTGCGCCATAGGAAAAAAAATATATATATTCTTAATTTTCGTAAACATTTATCCAATTCATTATTTTTTTTTTATTATCTGAACAAAATCTCACTTGTAATAAACGCATTTTCACGATAACTAAAAATAACATAAGAATTAAACGCAAATAAACGCAAATAAAGAGAACTACTCCCAATCTATATCAACACGCAAACTACCTCCCGCCCCCCCCCACCCCTAATTAACAAACGCAACTTGTGGACGAACTAGCCATTTCTAGGACAGAGTTGAGATTGATCAATAACTTAAACGAAATAATTGATCATTCTTATTTACTTTAGTCCAACTGTAAAAAAAAAAAAAAAAGATTTGATTTTAATGAACAATAAATAAATAAATCGGTGATATTTAGTAACCATTTTGATTTGATAATTAGATTTACATTGGGATTACTTACCTGTATATGTTGTATGTATGTACCTGTAATTTGTAACTGTATGTATACCTGTAACCTGTACCTGTATGTATACGTGATTGATCGGTTATTGTTATTACTACACCAATTGAACGCCATTGTTATTTCATTCCACAAACTAATGTAGATATGCTAATGTTATTGATTTTAATGTGGTATATGTTATTGTACTAAGATAAATAACGAGGATCATGTTATTGCAACCGATGTATTGTGTTAGTGGGATTATAGTTGGTTCCACAAAGTATGGGGTATTATTGTGTTATTGCGAGTTGGTTATCACGTTATTGCGGGCGGATTATCATGTTATTATGAATGGAATATTACGTTAATGCGGTGATTGTAGCTTAATTCCAAACCCACTACGATCCTTGCTGTAAATTCCTCAATATCTCAGCATCGATGAATTACCAAGTTATTGCAATAATTCAGCGAAGGGATTGCCACGTCATTGCAATATATTTGACTCTAAAATCAAGTTATTGTTAAAGAAACTGTGGTAAAGTCCTGTCCGCTTCCCCTCCTTGAAGGTAATTGCGTTATTACGTCAAATTACCAGAGTCATTGCTGTCATTTATGTCTCGTCATTGTTAGGAATTATCAAGTCATTGCAACTATTACCTCGTCAGCCTCGTACGTTATTAAGGTAATTTATACTCTGTTATTATCACCTCATTATAGTAATTCACTTTTCACTCGTATTTAAAACTGACACGTTATTGCATCATACTCCTCGCCTCTCACTCACATTATTGATATTCATGCTCCGTGATTTAAATGGTGTTGAATATAGCTCTAGGCTCAATAACATCATTTGTTATTGCAACTTACTCATATGTTGTTATTGCGGTGTATCACTACTCGCTTCCTACTAACGTTATTTCAGTTATTTATCCCTCATTATTGCGATGGCTTATACCAATTGTAAAATAACATTAGTGAATAAATCGTTCGTTACTACAACCAATTCAATCACAGGTTATTGCCATAGATTATTATCACGCGTAACCGACAAAATTATTGTAGTATATCATCGCTCATTACAAGTTTACCGCTAGTTATTACAATTTATCCATCATTGGTTATTGCGACATATCCATCAATCGTTATTGCAATCCCTAAATGGTTACTGCAACTAATCCATTTCTAGTTATTACAGCTAATCCATCACTAGTTAATCCACCACTGTGCAACTATTCCCTTGGTAGGTTATTGCAGCTAATCCCTTGGTGGGTTATTGCAGCTAATCCACCATTGGTTATTGCGGGGAGCTCATCACAGTCACCCCCAGAGATCACAAGTCAAGGTGATGATCAGCGCTTGATGAGTTTAGCTGTGGAGGAGGGGAGTCTCTCTCTCTCTCTCTCTCTCTCTCTCTCTCTCTCTCTCTCTCTCTCTCATTAATTATTGGTAATTTTCCCTCTCCTTCTACTCCTCCTTACCCCACATTCTCCTCTCTTCTACCCTCTTATCTCCTTCTCACCTCTCCCCTCTCATCTGTCAATCTTTCTCTCTCTACTTCTTCTCTTCTTCCACTCACTCCCCACCTCTCACCTATCATTCTCCCCTCTTCCTCCCTCTCATTCTCCCCTCTACCCTACTATTACTCCTCCTCCTCCCTCTCCCCTCTTACTCTCCCCTCACGCTCATTATGCAGGCCCGGTGGACGAGGGGTGACAGCTGCACGTACCTGAGATATCCCCCCCCCTCCCCTTCTTCCCCCTCCTCCTCCCCTCTTCCTTCTCCTCCCTATCTTTGTCTTCCTTCTCCTCCCCCTCTTCCTCCTCCTCCACCCTTCATCTTCTTCCTCCTCCCCTTTTTCCTCACCCTCTTCTTCTTCCTCCTCCTCCTCCTCCTCCTCCTCCTCCTCCTCCCCTATCCATCTTCCTCCTCCTTCAACTCCTTCTGCAGTAGTTGGTCACCCCTACAGCCCTTTTAACTCCACCTTGTTTGTTTACGTCGATCAGCTGATGGTTAATATATTGTTGATTAGTTTGGTTTTGTGTCACCAGGGGAGCTCTGTTCTTCCTCTTCTACTACTACTACTACTACTACTACTACTACTACTTCGCCTTCTGCACCGCCTCCTTCAATAGTAAATAACAAGTCATCACCCCATGACCTCCTTCTGCCAAACTTTACGACTTGAGCGTCTAACATTAATCTACCTCCATCAATTTATCATAAGACGCACTCGGAAAATATAACATCCCCTTACGCAAAAAAAAATATATTATCAGTCAAGTCAGAAAAAAAAATGAAAAGCAAATAGAAAAAATAATCGTAAAAAAAAAATGGTCATCTTCTGCGACTCCGTCAGTAGTGTTGAGTATATCCCGATACACCATAACCAAGGGAGCCCCGCGTCTTAACCTTTCACCGCTGTAGTTTATCGCACACCTGTAGACACCTCCACGAGCCTTGAGACCTCTTCCTCCTCCTCCTCCTCCTCCTTCTGCTGCTACTGCTACTCTTCCTCCTTCTGATACTCCTCTTCCTTCTTCTTTATCCTCTTTATCTTCCTCTTTTTCTTCCTCCTCATTTTCCGCCACCTGCTACTGCTTCAGGAGAAAATAATGACTCGGGTACATAACGACAGGTAACCCTCGTTCAGACAGTTTGGTGTTGTGTCGTTGGGAGAGTTGTTTAGCCTTCAGGATTTATACTGTGTGTACGTCATTGCTACTACTACTACTACTATTAATATTGCTACTATTACAACGACCACCACTACTACTACTACTATTTTTATTTCTACAAATACTACTATTACTTCTACTACTACTACTACAGATATTACTACTACTCTAATAATAATACAACTACTACAACTATTACTCCTGCTTGTTACTACCACAATACTACATCTACACTACAGGTACAGTACCAATCACCACTATTACCACTACCTCCAGTACAACACAAACTCAACCATCACAAGTCGTTCTAACCCTCTCCTCCCCTCCTCACTCCTCACCACGACTTCCTCTCGCCACGACACCCTCGCATGTAATAAATATATAAATATCCTCACTGCTCGCCCGTCATGACCCCTAACACCAGTTCTCAGCGTTGAATCCGGATTTATCTTGTTGACGTTCGCTGAAAAAAACAACAACCCCCGAAGAAATCCTCTTTTTTGGGGGCGAATTTATCCGAACGACTTCCTAGCGGATTTATTACGTAATTTATTGTATTATTTTTGTTATTTTAGGAAATTTCGTAAACACAAAACAAATGGTTATTCATGGTTGTTGTATATTCAAATAACTGGTGTAATATATGTTATTTGTATACTTTCGTGTGTATGAATGCTCGTGACTATATAAAATACACTGATCGTATAAGTAGGTGTTCGTGTATAAGTTATTACACTATAGACAATACACCTGTGATTTTTACCTGTACGTATATTAATTTTTACCTGTTACTGTGTGCTGTTAGTCTGCATTACGTGGATTATATAGTAAAGTACCTAATTATTATATGACATAATTTTCAATCAATTTTCGTAGATAAAGTCATTAAGTTAATAATTATTTTACAGTCGTCTTTTATCTTGAAAAAAATCGTACTTAATTAATTTGAGTTAAATTTATTATTATTACAATACCTTTATTTTCTTATTTATTTATTTATTTTTTTTGTTTTACATTTCAATTTTTTTATCGTCAAATTTATTTGTGGTGTTAGTGAAGGAGTTTGTTTGTGTTTGTTTGTTTGTTTGAGTGTTTGTTGATGTTGTGTGTGAAGGAGGTATTAAGGTGGGTTTGTTAATTGTCTACAGGTGCGACGCAGATGGTAGCGTCCGGTACACATTCACACCAGGTGGAAGAGTGGTAACACCTGTATACCTGCCATAGTTTAAACACAGACATCAGGAACAAACGTATATGATCTGAACGCTATAGACCCCATCACCATAACATCACCATCATCACCACATACCACAATCACCACCACACACCACCATAATCACCACACACCACTATCTCGCACCACCATCATTACCACCCACACACACACACACACACCAAACATCATCACTAAAATAATCACCACCATCACCACACACACACATACCACCACCATCACCACACACCATCACCACACACACATACCACCACCACCACCACACATCACCACACGGGAGAAACAACAACATATTCAAGCATTAACAAGAAGCAAGTCCTCACAATGTTAAACAAATCCTGTAATGTCACGCAGCTTATTAAGTATAATACTGTGTTCAGGGTATTAATTAGACTCGAGTGAGGGATTCCAACTGACGGAGGAGCTTAGCGAAGAAGGCCCAGTGGTGGAAGGTCATATACTATCGACGGGCGGTGGTGTGTGGTGGCGGTGTGTTGGGGTGGTGTTGTGTACCGTGAGCTCATTGGGGGGGGGGGGGAGAGGGGGTCTTCATTTCCGTCTTCTGAACCCATAATCGAACCCCTTGAGAGACTGTACCGGGAGGAGGAGGAGGAGGTTCAAGTGTTTATGTTCCTCCTCACGTCTCTCAGAACCCCTTGAGTGACGTACTCTCTCTCTCGGTCTTGCTTGAGGTTCGAAAGACTCGCTGGTTCGAAACACTTCAACTCGTTTTCAATAATTGATTCGAAGCTTCACAGTGTCGACTACGGCATCTCTAGAAGGGGTATATAGTTGTTATGACTATCACCACTATTACCACCACTATCATCACTACTACCACCGCTACTACCACAACACCGCTACTATTGCCACAACACCGCTACTAACACCACCACTATCATCACTACTACCACCACTATTATCACCACTACTAACACCACTACTACTACCACCTCCAACAATAACAATCACCCCTAACGATATTACTACCACCATCACTACTACCATCACCACAACAACAGGTACTACGACTACTACCACCTTAACCAGCATTAACCAACATCCTCTACCACTATCACACCACCACCAAACACAAGAATAACAACAATCTACCATAATCACCACCAACATTTCTATTACCATTAGTAGCAACCAACATTTTATATCACTACCACCATCACTATTATACCATTACTACCACAAACAAAAACACACTACCACACAAACCACCATAAGAACCAACACCCTACACCACCACCACTACTACCAACCACCACTACTACCACCACCCCTACCATCACCTCTGATCGATAGGAGTTAAAATTCCCTCCACACCAAACTCCTCAGGTCGCATACAAACCAGGAGGCAGAAGAAAACCCAGACTGCAAGGCCTCTCCATGCCTCTCTCCCTCCTCCCTACCTTGGAAAGAAACGCTAAGAAACAAAGAGGGAGAGAGGGGGGGGGGGAAGAAAGGGAGGAGTAAGGGAAAGAGGGAGAGATAGGGAAGGGAGGAAGGAGAGACAGTAAGGGAAGCAGGGAGAGAAGGGAGAGTAGGGAGAGTAGGGAGTATTATAAGGTGTGTGGGATAGTATCGTGGTAGTGTGGTGTAGAGTGCGTTTTGCTTGCCTGAGTGATTTTAAGTGCGTTGGTGCGTTGTGGGAGAGAGAGAGGTAGAGAGGGCAAGGAGTGCGTGTGAGGTAGCGTTGTGGGAGTGCAGTTATATAGTTTGAAGTGCGTTTTGCTTGGTGATCAGAAGTGCGTTGGTGTATTGTGGTGCCTTTAAGAAGAAAAATAATGTATCTTGATGCAGGTTTTAAAAAGTGAGTGTGTGTGTGTGTGTGTGTGTAGAGGGAAGCGGCGGTCTTGACGCACGGGCCCGCTGTAAACGAGTGTGTTGGTGCGTTATGGCGCTTTAGAAAAATAAAAGAATATGCTTTTTTTGTGTCTAGGGAAGTGCGTTCGGGGTGCGGTGTGAGTGCGGGTTCTTATGTGCATACTACTGACTTTTTTTTAGACCAGTGAATTCATGCGATGTGATACTTCATAAAATATAATAATTATGTTAATATTATGTTTATAGTGTGCGTTAAGGGAGTGCGTTGTTATGTGTTATATCGAGAGTGGTCCATACGTGTGCTACCGAGTGTTATAGGTGAGTGCGTTAGTGCGTTATGATGCGACACAAATATGCGTCAGCTTGTGGATCTAAGCGCTATGGACTCAGAAAAAAGGTCTGTGGTGGAGAGCTTATGAGTGCGTTATGGAGTGCGCCGAGGACAACGCACATTTACTGACCTCTTTGGACGAGTGCGTTAGTGCGCCGAAGAAGTGGGGAAACCAAGTGACGGTGATATAAGGAACGAATGCGTTGGAGTGCGTTACGGTTGCGGTGAGTATTAGTGTCCGCGTGACGTGTTATCGGAAGAGAGTGTGTTGGTGCGGTGTGATTTCATATTTTGGAGAAAAACATATAAACAGATAGTAGACCAACCAAGAGTGCGTTGTATGGTAAGACAAAGTGTGTGTGTGTGTTGTGCTACTGAACATCATAGATAAGTGTGTTGCTGCGTCGTGTTACAAGTTACCTTGGACAAGTGCGTGACTGTGTTGTTACCGTATAGTCTACACGAATGCGTTGCCATAAAAAGAGTGCGTTGGGCACCATAGACAAAAGTGTTAGTGCTGTTTAACTATCGGACACTATAGCCGAGTGCGTCAGTGAGTTGTGTTAATAGACACAACAGCTGAGTGTGTTGAAACGTTGTGCTATCCTGAGCCCCTGAAAAAGTAGTGCGTTGTCCCCCCATTTGCTAAAAATAGGTGCGTTGTGATACCGGATACCTTGGACCAAGTGCGTTAGTGCGTCGTACTACCGATCCCTACACCCGAGTGCGTTAGTGCACCATGCTCAAAATCATCAAAACCAAGTGCGTTGTGTTACCGGATACCATAGAGGTGTGCGTTAGTGCGTTGTGATGTGTCATGCCATATCTCACACCAAAACTGGAAGAAAAAATATTATATCTGAGTGTGTTTCTTCTGGTTCGAGGTGCGTTAGGGTGAACCTTCAGCCTAACCTAACGCACCCGGATCTTCTTCAGGGCAACAACTTCCTCCAGTCATGGTGAATCGTTCTTCTTTTCTCATACACATATTTTTTTATTTATTAAGGAACTGTATATTTTTTTTTATTGATTTCTGCCCCATGTATATTATTGTTAATGTTGTTATTGTTATTATTATTATTATTATTGATGTTATTACTATTGTTATTGTTATTATTGTTAGTTATTACGATTGCTATTATTATGGTTATTATCATTTTCATTGTCGTATTATTATTATTATTATTATTATCATTCTGGTGATTTTTTTTATTTCCACGACCATAACTCCACTGTTCCCACCAGGTGACTTGTATATTTCACCTTAATTGCGTCTACCTGGGGAGAGTTGAGGGCCAAGGGGTTGTAAGCACTGAAGAGATTGCCTAATTTTGTTTCCCTCGTGTGTGTGTGTGTGTGTGTGTGTGTGTGTCTTAAGATCAGAGACGTGAAACAATTTTACAAATTAAAAAAAAATCTGGAAAATATTGAAACTAATTGAATATAAATTACGAAAAAAAAACACACACTAAGAAAAACAAACTTAAACCAAACATATAAATCCCAGGAAAAAAAATTAAAAACACCAATATATTTTTAAGTCAATATTTTAACCATATACAAGAAAACGGGGAATTATCGTAAACTAAAACAGAGATAAATTTTACGCCATTCAGAAATAAACTAAAAAGAACAATAGATAATGTGGCCATTTTTTTAAGGCTATATTAGGTTACGAAACTATAGTAGTTTTGAAAATTAAAAAAGAAAAAGACCAATTTCATGTTGTACTGTAATACGTAACGATGCTATAAATACATAAATAGTTACATAAAATAATACGCTATATTATGTACGATTCTGTATTAAACTAAATTCATAAAGTTACATTAAAAAAAAGAGAGAATTTGAACTTATTTTATTTCGCTTCTACTACGATTAATTTTCCGTCCAGTTATATAATAAAAATTAGTTATATTATTCCATCTATAATTATAAGACTACAGATATAAAATAACATGGCTATAATTTAATCCAGCCATATTAATATAAGAAAATTTTATCGTCCGACAAATTAGCTATTTTATTCCCGAAAAAAATTAGAGCTATATATTATGTCATCTACAATTATAAGAATATTTTGTAATAGAAATTATTAATAAAAATTGTCTATGATTTTAACTCATAATTATAAATAGGACCATTATTTTGACCCACTCATAAAATAGGAGAACAATTTAACCCACTCATACACAAACAAAAAAAATAGGGACTGGGCTACTATTTTCCTTCCGTTCGTAAAAAAATTAAATAATAATAAATAAAAAAATAAATAAAATTGCCATCGGAGCTCTGGTGACGATAATAAGAAAACAAACTTTTTTTTTATTATAATAAGAAATCGACTTTTTTATTTATAGTTTTTTTAAGTTTATTTGTGAGTAAAAATATATTATGTCAGTTCATTTATATAAAGATAAGACACTATTGCAGTTAATTAAAATATATAAAAAAGATAATATATTAAATTTATGGTGAAAAAGATATTAATTTTTTTCACCTCTATAATAAAAAGATACTATTTATTCTTATCTATAATAATAAAGATACTTTTTTTTTTACTTCACAGATAGGAAAAAATATTCTATACATATTTACACGAAAATAATCATATAATGTTTGTTTATTTATCGTATTATTAATAAAGTTATGATTTAAACAAATTTAGTCCAAAATAACATCACCAATTTTAATCCATATATATAATAAAAGACGTCAATTATTTTTCTTGCTTATATATAAAAGAAAAATTGAATACCTTTTGAAAATATAAACAAACGGACATATACACACACGCATACATATACACTATGATAAAACATACAGTACACATACTCAGATACTACGCACACATAAAACATACTGCACACACTACGCACACACTTTCGGATGTACACACTACGCACACACACACAAACACTTCAGTTCATTCATAAGAGAAAAACTATATTTTACCATCTAACTTTCAACACCTTGGGAACGTTCGTGTGTAAATATCAACATCACATCTCCTATGTTGTTCGTGTATAAATAACAACATCACGTCTCTTATGATGTTCGTGTGTAAATATCAACATCACATCTCCTATGATTTGTAAGTCAATCTGAATACAACAAGATCTTAAGTTCAGAGTCATCGTGTGGGGGAGGAGGAGGAGGAGGAGGAGGTGTTGCTAGGTTACAAGAAGATGGCTGAAGGATATTTTAGTGAGATCTATCCAATGATTATCTCTCTCTCTCTCTCTCTCTCTCTTTCTCTTAGCTCTAAGCCAAACTTTCAACCTAACCTAACCAAACCTTTACCAAACCTAACCTAACCTAACCTAACCTAACTACCCACATAGACGATATAAACACAGGTATTAACTGACTCTATATACGGGGTGTACAAAGAGCCCTATCGTGTATATGGGTGATGATAGTTGGCTAATTATGGTAATGTCAATACCAGCGTAAAGGGAGAGAGAGAGGGGGGGGGGGGGTGTGGGTGTGTGGAGTGTAGTGTGAAAAATACATCAACAAGGTTAGCTGTCACTCATAGCTTTAGCTGCTGAAAACCTTTAATATTATCGCTGTTATAAATATAGCTTTTGGGACGGAGTTGGTAATAGTGTTAAATTTTAGCTGCCGTTTATAGCTTTTTCGTCTATGGTGTATCAAGGTGGTCCCCCCCCCCCCCATGAACACACACACACACACACACACACGGGGGGGGGAGACTCTTTAAAAAAAAAAAATTTACTTAGTCTTAGTTTTCCCATACACCATCTAAATAAAAATAAACCAGAAAAAACTCAAGAATTACCATCAAAATCCCCAGAAAAAATCCCCAGAAAAAATCCCCAGAAAAAATCCCCAGAAAAAATCCCCCCAGAAAAAATCCCCAGAAAAAATCCCCAGAAAAAATCCCCAGAAAAAATCCCCAGAAAAAATCCCCAGAAAAAATCCCCCCCAGAAAAAAAACCCAGAAAAAATCCCCAGAAAAAATCCCCCCAGAAAAAAAATCCCCAGAAAAAATCCCCAGAAAAAATCCCCAGAAAAAATCCCCCCAGAAAAAATCCCCAGAAAAAATCCCCCCAGAAAAAATCCCCAGAAAAAATCCCGACCCACAGAGCATAGAACACCGAATAAATATAAAATAATACAAGAGTCATAAATAAAACCCGTAAACACAGACACTGGGATGATCACTTGTTTGTGTATAAAAAAAACGGGTCATTAAGATTACATTACGATTCATATATTCCTCTAAGTAACAATATATATCTCTCTATGAATTAATATGTGTGTGTGTGTGTGTGTGTTTTTATGTTTGTTTTTTGTGTTTTTCTTCCTTGAGTTGAGTTTGGTTTAGTATAGATACTCTAGAGATTATAGAGAGAAACATCTTATAACGGTATTCTGGATTGTAATCTAGTCTAACCTAAACCTAACCTAATCTAAACCAAACCAAACCTAACCTAACCTAACCAAACCTAATCCAAACCAAACCAAACCTAACCTAACCAAACCTAACCTGAACCAAACCAAACCAAACCTAGATCCCTAACCTAACCTAACCTAAACCAAACCTAACCTAACCTAACCTAAACCAAACCAAACCAAACCTAGATCTAACTAACCTAACCTAAACCAAACCTAACCTATACCCCCTCGCCCCCCCCCCCCTAGGTAACGTAAAAACAATATTCAGGTGAAAAAATAAACCACAGCGGTGTCTAATCTTCAGGTGAGGCATCAAAGCTTCGAGTTATACCTCCGAGCATCCAACCCACCAGCAAGGGGAAGGGGGGAGAGGAGGGGAAGGGGGAGAGGAGGGGAATGGGGGAGAGGAGGGGAAGGGGGGAGAGGAGGGGAAGGGGGAGAGGAGGGGAAGGGGGAAGAGAAGGGGAAGGGGGGAGAGGAGGGGAAGGGGGGAGAGGAGGGGAAGGGGGAGAGGAGGGGAAGGGGGGAGAGGAGGGGAAGAGGGAAAGGGGGGGAACAAATTTTATGAATGAATCCCTACAGCTTACAACTTTGTTTACTATGTGTAGTTGAAGATATCATCACCAGAGGGCCTTCAAGTGTAAGCCATCAATAATGTGTGGTTTGTGGATGGACGTAAACATGAATTTATGCATGAATGATTTGCTGTTTCTTTTAAATGAATGAATGAATGGTGAGTGAGGAAGACGTTTAATACTCAATAGGTTATGGAGATATAAACAAGTGTTGTGTGTGTGTGTGTGTTTATCATCAAGTATGTGACGTTGTAATAATTTGGGAGACGAAATATTTTATTATTATTATTTTTTTTAATTTGGTCATCTAAATATTAAAAGAGGAGAGTCATGTTTGGGTAATTTATTTAATGAGAATAAATGATAATAGTAGTAATAGAAACAGATCTCTTGTCTACGCGTCTGATTGCGGTCAACAATTTCACCCACGGGTCTGGCTGCGGTCAACATAACCTCACCCACGGGTCTGGCTGCGGTCAACATAACCTCACCCACGGGTCTGGCTACGGCCAACACAGATCCCATCCACGGGTCTAGCTGCGGTCAACACACTCTGGCTGCGGTGTGGTGCGGTAGTGTCCGGGTGAGGCAGGGCAACCTCTCACGTTACCTCTGGCTCATTGTGTGTTAATCCCTGGCTGATAACTAAGGCTCCCTACACACCTGGAGGCGGCTAATAATTACTCTACTGTGGCCATATTTCAAAAGATGGTGTTACACTGTTTTATATTATTGTGTACCGGTTATAATCGTGTGTGTGTGTGTGTGTGTTTCTCCGTCTATTAGTAAGTCAGTCTGTCAATGTCTGTCAATATTGAGCTACAGACGCAACTAGAAATAGACAAATAAATGAAATACATATATATAAAACAAACCAAAAAACAGGAATAATCAATCACTGGTTTAACTTCCCTCGGGTGTAAAACAAACACCCCCCCCCCCCCAAAAAAAAAACTCACATACAAAAAGTAACTAAACACAACAAGTGGTAATGGTGGTATTTCACGCCATGTTTTGTACGTGTTTTTTTTTTTAATATAAAAACGAGTGTTTTTTCTTATAACACCTTCATAAAATAATAACTAAAATATTCACATAATAAAAACAAACCACTCCGTATCACATCCAAACATCTGGTTTTAAACACGCCACCGGATATGATCATAAGCGGTGTTTTTTTGTATCTTTTTTTTTTACCAGACATTAAAACACACGATGACTGCAGGGATGACTGAGAATACTACCAGGAAGACGAGTTTATCACATACCATCCGTGTTTGATCGTGTGTTTTTTTTACTTTAAGACGTACGAGAATATAATGAAAGGATTGGGTGGTAGAGAATAGCACTTCTGGATAACATTTACATAACCTGGAGCGTCCGGGTTACGTTATAGTACACGTGGTTGAATATTGTTTAGCATTATGCAGCGGGTCCTTGAGGTGATACAGCAGGAGGAGGAGGATTGAGTCGTGTGTGGGTGTGTGTGGGTGTGTGGGTGTGTGTGGGTGGGTGTGTGTGTGTGGGTGTGTGGGAGGGGGTGAAGGGAGTTGTTATTGTTAGTGGTTCGGAATATAGAATTGGGTGCTATATGAAGTAATGGGGTTGTTATTATCATTGTTATTATTATTGTTATTAGTGTTGTTATTATTACTATATGAACATCTAGTTTTAACCTGGAATAATTTCTGAAGGTAAACAGGTGAAAATTAGCTTAAATTAAATAGATTAAACTGTGTTATAAAAAGGTAAACGAAGCAAGACGATCACAAGAGGGTGTTTTAATTACAATAAACTCAAACTAAAGAACAATAATACTTTTTTTATTATTTTTTGGTATACAGTTTATTAATATATACGTTTTAATGTCAGTGATCAGCCGACGACTTTATGGAATTGTTTGATCTCAGAGTACAGCTGTGCACGTCACCATTTTAAGAGAAATTGGCGTTGGTAGGTGTAATCGGCGGACACAAATAGGGAGTCGTACTCGTAATGTCATCATTAATGTGTATAGTTACTTCAATCAATAATGGGGAGACGATTCGAGCACTGAGGTCGCCCAGAAGACTGTAAAGGCCACCTAGTGTTATTAAGCGCAGCGCAGAGAGCATCAGGGCCCGTTCAAATGTACCGAAGCCGGAACGGACATATTCTGACGCAAATTATCCGAACGAGTGAGTCAAGTTAACACCATGCATCTCACTATATTCGAATCGCATCTAATTTTATCCTATATAGAGAAGACAGTTTTCCTCTCCCTATAGAAAGACATCGAGTTGTGTAAGAGATATTAACTAAGCTGAGAAAAATCGTACTACCCACCGCTGCGTCGCATATCGTCTGTCTCCGGATAATTTGCGTCAGGATATGTCTGATTCCGGCCTTAGTGTCAGCGGGCCCTAAAGTGTCAGGTATTTAAAAGCCGGCACCACCAACCCCACACCCCACAACGTTATGAATCTATACGTGTAATGTGTAAACTGGACGATTTTAACAAGGAGTGTATCAGGAAAGACAGTCTATCATTCTACGAGAGAGGGAAAGCTGCCGACCTTAAATGAACTCCTCGAGAAAGTAAAGGAAAATCCTGTCAAGTTTGAAGGTGGAAGGACAACACTGTGGAAAGTTGTTCGGGAACTTGGGTCTAGATATAAGAAAGTGTCAAGTGATTAGGCACTTTTAATTGAGAGGGGTGACAGTGGTGGAGAGGAACAAGTATCTCAGGTTAATTAAAAGGAGCAGAAAAAGTAGCCCGAGCAACAGGAGTTTTAACCTGTGTGAACCACTATCAAAAAAACACGTCCGCTAACTTTGTAAATTATGGTCTGTAAAAAAACTGTAATGATTTATACCTTAATCATCTGTAACTAAATCTTAAATGTACTATTATTACAATGTATATTAAACATATCACCCAAAGGAATTAAGAGATGGTGGAAGGACAACGGAGGAGAAAGATAGTGGAGCTCTGTGCCCGAGTGTTCCATCAACTAGCGGTGAGCGGCGGACCAATCGACTCCTACCTCCCCCCCTACCACATTACCCTAGTTGTGTCCGCCAATCAAGAACGTCCTTTAATTCGTCCCAGATGTCTACCTTAAGTGAACAGAGTATAACGATGTCCAAATTCTAGATCCCAAGTTCAAGAAAAATTCTGAAATATCGCCCGGACTAACAATAAATAAAACAAACGAACCAACCAACTTCTGATTACCTTTCCTCATCTTTCGTAAACTCATATTCTCGGGGCACAACCTTCGCGCGGCACCTTAAAACGGAACTAGGAAGAGATGGCAGTGTACAATCACCCACAAAAAAAAAAATATCCTGTCGCCTCTCTTCCTGAACCACGAACCACTTTTCTAACTCGTGAATCTGAAACATTTACGAGCAGAATAATGTATCAATCTACTGCTTCGGGTTCATGAATCTAAATCTCGAGGGTTCGTGGTTGGTTCAGGAGGAGAGAGGTGAGAGGAAATTTTTTGTGGGCGACTGTTCAATTATTGTCATCGGTATTTATAAATCTTCGGGGTTACACTGGGACGATCTTGAGGTGCAAAATAGATCATAATATTTAGCGGAACTCATGTAGGAAATTTTTATCCAGTCACCTGTTACGATTCTAAATTTACCTTACTGTTTTAAACTGCTGAACGACCGCTAACAAGGGAACAAAATGACTCATAATCGAAGGAGATAATTGAGTAAAATAAATAAAAATAGTAACATGTAAACCATTGTCTCAGACAGCTTCGTGTCCTGCGGCGAACTGACTCCCTCCCCCCCCCCCTCAAAAAAAAATATTGTTAAGACGTTTTACTTTAGCTGAAACGAGCCACTGGGTATTACCGTTCCTGTTCAAATTAGACATACAGTAGTTATGACGTACTTACCTTGTTAAATCACTTAAGGACAAGAAGCTTCATGTGATAATGCTGAACCTAACAACCCAATTACCTAACTAATCAATCGGGAACAAATTAAACTGGACGTATTTCTTACCTTGTCGAAGCGTTGTGGTGGAGAGTCACGCTGGAATAAAAAAGAAAAAATTCCTGAGTAAGAATAATTTAAACAAGTTCTTTCTTCACATATTTTAAGATTGTTATAACCGAGTCTGTTGGCTTCATCACTTATGAATCACCCAGACGTGTTAACATGCGCGTCTGATTGACATGTAACATACTTATCGACAGCCTTTATATTCTTACCTTCACTTTAAGATATTGCTTAGTAACTTGTAACACGGGATGGAACATGTAAGACTGTGTGGCTGGACCTTCACGGCTCTACGTCCTTCTTCCTTATAACTTCCTTGGCAGTCACGGGGGGACGTATAGTTATAGATCACTTAATTTAACTCCTAACAATAACAAAAGAGCACCAAGTCCGATATAATTATGTACATTACTTTTCATAATACCGCGTATCTTTCTTAATAATACTAACTATTTAAAATCAATCATTTGTGTTTTGTTATGATTTTTTATATATCATACTTCAGAGACCTGCACAGACTTGGTGTGATTGTTTTAGAATTTATGTCGAAAAACTCAATTGGTTCATGCGTTTATATTGACCTCATAGAAACTCTTCGAAAGACTGTTTTGTGTTGTTTATCAACGACTATATAGGAAAGAGAGGAAAGTGACTGCCCTAGGCACGGCATAAAATATGATGTTGAACAGCAGCGCCATCTATTGAGGGTTCATCAAAATGAACAGATGCCAGATACTTGCAGATGCGTATTATTGCTATATATTTCACATGTACTGTAACCCTGTACCACAATATTCATTTGAGGTACACATTTGTCAATTTGTTCATCAGTTGTGTTCCATACCATAGGAAAATTAGTTTTACCAGTTTCACCTTTATATAATTATTTAAATACTGTACTTGTTAGATTACTTTTCGCTGTTTCCTTATAATTATTTCATATTAGAGATTACATTATTCATATATATATCTACAGTGTATCATTTTCTTTCTTATTCATATTCAAGTATAAGTTTGAAAATGCACATGATGAAATATCTCTTTATATTGACAGTTACATATGACGCCAGCCGCACAGTCTGGTAAACACTGGATTGAATTTTGCGCGTCAATAGTCAGACGACAAACCTGGACAGAGCCACCAAGCGACGTCGAGGGGGTAGCTTCCCTATCTTCCGTATATATTCGTTGGTTGTTTATGGACTTTGGGTAACAATTATTATTATTATTATTATTATTGTTATTATTATTATTAACGTATCATCATCATCAGTAATCATTCATCATCATCATCATCATCATCATCATTATTATTATTATTATTATTATTATTATTATCTACATCATCACCTATATTTACCTTTCTTCAAGAGGATTCAGTCGTCTATCACAATAAGATATAGAACTTGATCATTTGTCGCAGATACGATAAGAGATCCAATACCCTATAATTATGACACACACACACT
Organism: Homarus gammarus; assembly: GCA_958450375.1. Lineage (NCBI taxonomy): Eukaryota > Metazoa > Arthropoda > Malacostraca > Decapoda > Nephropidae > Homarus > Homarus gammarus. The sequence goes on along the minus strand of CAUDMG010001977.1, from coordinate 457,054 downwards.
TTAATTTAACCTTATACTTCTGATGGGAGGAGAAAAGAGGATCCAATCGCCTATAACAATTGAGCATATAAGCATATAGAATTCAATCCCTTTCGTCCATCAACACCAAACAATAAACACTGTAATATCAAATGAATAACGACTATCAATAACATAAGACGATTCACTCCCTTACACTACGCCAGGGAGAAGAATCCGATCCCCTTACTTCAGGTTGCTTTATGGGTTCTCACTCCTTCCCTTTCACGCTGAGAGGAGGATCCAATCTTTCATCTCGAGTGAAATAAAGAATTTTTGGTCGATCGCTCCCGTTTGGGTAAAGGAATTCACTCCTTTATAGATAGATCTTGTAAGAGAATCCGATCCGCTGTTTCAAGTAGGATATATAAGATTGAGTACTGTTTTTATATAGGATTGAGTACTGTTTTCATATAGGACTGAGTACTGTCTTTACAAGGGATAGAGGATTGAGTACTATATATTGAGGATTGTGGTGGAATAATTGGAATAACTATTGGAGATTGTGGTAGTAGACTGGTAGTAGTAGCTGTAAGTGACTTGTGGTGGTAGACTCCCATTCCTAGCTACCACAATCGGCAATTCTATTTATACAACTATCTACCACAATTACCCAACGATACCAACACTTACCCCCCATCTCCCTCCTACCACCCCCACCCCCCACAAAAACAATCTTAACCTTTGACCTCTCTAACCACAACTACCAACATTCCTACCATGACTTCCCTATTAGCATTGCCAACCAAGATATTATTACAGACTACAAATATTTTAACTATGAACCACAACAACCACAACAACAACTATTCAGAGAGACCAACCACTATTAGATAACTTGTTACAGGGGGGGGGAGGGGATTGGTTATTACAGTCATTTTGTAACAGGTACAGAATAATGATAATACAGTTACAGTTTGAATAGATTTAGGTACATTTATAAGTACAGGTACAAATAACAATTACATAAAACCCCAAACAAAGACAAACAAACACAAACAAACAAACAAACACGAAATAAACACAATTATACCCTAAACAAATACAAAACACACACACACACACACACACACACACACACACACACAAAATACAAACATTACACACATACATACAAACAAATAGACCCAAACAAACATACACACGCAAACAAACATAACCCAAACACAAAGACACAAACAAACACAAACACACATAATAAAACTCAAATTTGACATGATATAGATCTTTTTAGCCTCATTTGCATATAAAAGAGAGCTGATGATATAACCTTAAAGAATGCTATGGTCTTTCTCTCTCACCACCCCCTCATACCCCCTCCCTCATACCCCCTCCCTCATACTCCCTCACACCCCCCTCACCCCCCCACCCCTCCCTCACACCTCCCTTACTCTCTCCCTTCAAGACGAAAAAATATACAATCAGAATAAAAAGGGAAAAAAGTCCCATAGAAGGAGTGAGGAAGGACTGGGGGGGAAAACTCTACGGTATTTTGGTGATCATGTTAAAGAGAGAGAGAGAGAGAGAGAGAGAGAGAGAGAGAGAGAGAGAGAGAGAGAGGCGGGGGGGGGGGGGGGGATATCACATACGTAGTTATAATCAGTACTTTTACAATGGGGAAAATACCATACCTGTAAACCTGCACTCTAACCTGTACCTGTAACCTGTGCTATACTTGTAACCTGTAACCTGTAACCTCCGAGTATCACAGGTAAACAAGAAGGGTGTCAGTGTGTGTTAATGTACCGGGAACTGATATGAATACAGTCAGTGTTTTCTTAACGTACACTGTATCTGATGCGTTCCTGTACTGTACGTTAACCGGTGGGTGTACGTTAAGCGGATGTACGTTAAGTGAATGTATACGTGTAACGGAGACTGTACAAAGCGAATAGTAGTAGTAGTAGTAGTAGTCGTAAAAAAAAAGTAGTAGTAGTAGTAGTAGTAGTAGATGATACACAGTAATTATATAAATATTACAATACGTTTTTACTGTAACCTCCTTCCCACTCCTTTATTCCTTCTATTTTTATTCCTCCCTCCTCCTTCTCCTCCTTCGAACTCTCCCCCACCTCCATCCCGCCTCCCTCCTTCTTTTCTTAATCCTTCTTCTCCTTCACTCTCCACTTCTTTCCTCCCTTCTCCTTTTCCTCTTTCTCCTCCAACTCTACCTCCCCCCCCCATCTCCATCCTCTGGCACCCTCCCCCCTCCACTGCCCACCCCCACCCCCACCCCCACCCTCACCCCCCACCCCCACCCCCTACCCCACCACCTCCTCCTACTCGTGGTATTCGCCCGACATTGGTCAAAGGATTGCACATGTTGTCAAAAATGGATGGCGGCAGAACACAGATAGCGTAATTGTTGTCGGTAGCAAATCCTATAGTGTTTACAGTTACGATTCTTGTCTCGTCTCGTTTGTCTTCCCAAAACAAAAACAAAACAAACAAAAAAATGGGTTATTTGCTTTACTTTTTTTTTCGGGGGGGTGGTAGGGGGGGGGAGGCGGGGGGGGGGGAGGGCGGAGGGAGGTGGTGGTGGGGTGGGGGGGGGTTTCTTGTTGTTATTGATGGGAGGTGGAGGTCATGTGGCTAGAATGCTCACCTCCTGTTCCACGTGTAAAGGGTTCGATCCCCCTTGCAGGTATACACTCAGTTCACCTAGCTGTAAATGGGGAAATGGAGGCGGTCGAGTACAGTGTCAGCCCCATGTTGATTTCTTATGTATGCACCTCGTCCCCCCCCATGTATCACGCCCCCCCCCCCACCCTCCTTTTCTCCATATCTTCTTTTCCCTAACTTTCTTACCTCTCCCTCTCCTCCCTTATTCTCCCTCTCCCTCCCTTACTCTCTCTCTCCTCCCTTATTCTCCCTCTCCCCCCCTCCACGTGTCTGGCTCTCACTCACTCACTATTAATGAAGTTATGAAGTTGGTGGTTTACTCTCCCCGGTGTCGACCAAGCAGCTGCTCTCCCTCTCTCCCTCTCCCTCTCCTTCTCCCTCTCCTCTCCCTCTGCCTTTCCGCTTTCCCTTTTCTTCTTACCCCCTTACTCTTTTTCCTCCCCCTCACTTTCCTTCCCTTCCCCTCTCTCTCTTCATTTCTCCCTCTTCCTCTTTCTTTCTCCCACTCTCTCCCTTCTCCCCCTCTCCCTCTCCTTCTCCTTCTCCCCCTCTCCTTCTCCCGTCCTTCCCACTCTCCCTCTTCTACTTACTTTTTCCTGTTTCTCTATCCCTCTCTTTTGCTTCTACCCTCTCCCTTTTCTCTCTCCTCTTCCGCTCCCTCCCTCACTCTTCATTCCCCCCCTCCCCTTCTCTACCCTTCTTTCCTCTGCCTCTCATTCTCTCCTCCTTCCCTCTCCTCTCCCTCTCTACCCTCTCTCTCCTCCTTCCCTCTCCTCTCCCTCTCTACCCTCTCTCTCCTCCTTCCCTCTCCTCTCCCTCTCTACCTTCTCTCTCCTCCTTCCCTCTCCCCTCCCTCTCTACCCTCTCTCTCCTCCTTCCCTCTCCTCTCCCTCTCTACCCTCTCTCTCCTCCTTCCCTCTCCCCTCCCTCCGCCCCCTTTGCTGGAGTATTGACCTTAGCATTCTGTTATCAAGAGGGCACACCCCCCCCCCAACTCCCCCTCGCCATGACCACACTGTTATATTGACCACACTGTTATATTGACCACACTGTTATATTGACCACACTGTTATATTGACCACACTGTTATATTGACCACACTGTTATAGTGACCACACTGTTATATTGACCACATTATATGTATGTATGTAAGGGTTATTGATAGTGTTGTGTCTATTGTATTGAGCATATAATATTTTACTTCAGAAATTAATTAAATAAAAATCTCTCTCTCTCTCTCTCTCTCACGTGACCTGACCTAATCACTGGAGAATTCATAGCCTCTCTTGCCGTCACCTAATCACCACTTGGTCTAAGAGTTACGGTGACGCTAATTCATAATAAATACTGCATCGATATGTTTACGTCTGGGAAGGGTAAATGACGTCATATTACCAAGCTGTCTTAGTGACGTCACATTACCAGCTGACTGAGTGACGTCATATTATCTTTCTCGATGGTCATTTGTTTTATCTAGTTGATTGAGTGACGTCATATTATCTTTCTCGATGGTGATTGGTTGTATCCATATGATTGAGTGACGTCACTTTGTTATTTTCGACGGTGATTTGTTGTAAATAAAAAAAAATAGAGAGGATTCAATTTTTTATTTTTTATTATTATTTTCTGAATGTAAATGAGTATTTCGCGGTGCCACACACACACACACACACACACACACACGCACACACACACACACACACACACACACACACACACACACACACACACACACACACACACACACAATTACAAGCTGATGGCTATTCCAACATTTACATATTTTCACGTTAACCTGAGCAGCCACATGTACATACCTGGCGCCTGCAGGACACTAATAACATCCTACACACGTGACATTTACAAAAAAAGAGGGAGGGAGGGAGGGAGGGAGGGAGAGGGAGGGATGGAGTACGGGTAGAGGCAGGGAGGGAGGGAGGGAGGGAGGGAGGGAGGGAGGGAGGGTAGAGGCAGGGAGGGAGGGAGGGAGGGAGGGGGCAGGGAATGGGGATTGAGGCAGGAAAAGGGTAGTGAGGGGGATGGGAGGAGGGAGAGGTGAAGGGGTATGGAAATGAGACGGAAGGAGGGTAGGAAGGGAAGGGTGGAAGGGAAGGGTGGAAGGGAGGGATAGGGAGTGTAAGAGTAAAGGGTAATTCCCATACTGATAATCCTGACTCGTGGGAAAACTATAGCGCGTCGTTTTAATACATGGTAGGAATTTCTCAGTTTTGATGACAGTTTCCCCCCTCCCCCTAGAATTACCCCTCCCTTAATCCCCCCTGGGTGTGATAATCTCCCCTTTACCTCCCCCCCCTCCCTCCACACCGCCGTCACCCCAGAACTTAGTTACACTCGGTGAAAAGAACAAGTTGATGAGTGTTAATGTAGAGGATCGGATTCCACCTTTGAGTCACCTGAGGAGGATCAAGACACCTTATACCACCGTCAGTATAGATTCCAACAGCTTCCTTCGTTAGGGTATAGGGTTCATTATACAGTACATGTAGTGAAGAGGTGAGGGGGGGGGGAAGGGATAGAAGGAAAGGGAGGGGAGGGGGATGAGAGGGAGGGGAGGGGAGGGGGATGAGAGGGAGGGGAGGAAAGGGGGATAGAGGGAGGGGAAGGAGAGGGAGGGGAGGGGGATGAGAGAGAGGTGGGAGGAGGGGGAGGGGGAGGAGGGATTTAGGGGAAGCCACCCCTGATTGTGAAGACTATCACTATAGGGATGTTAATGTTTTAGTATTTTGACGCTCGTATGTGAATGCACATGTGTGTGTGTGTGTGTGTGTGTGTGTGTATTTATGAGGGCGCGCGTGCATACATATGTGTGCGCGTGTGAGGACGCACGTGTATACATACAGTAAGTATGTGTGTGTGTGTGTGAGGGCGTGCGTGTATACGTGTGTGTATGTATGTTTGTGCGCATGTGTGTGTGTGTGTGTGCGTGTGTGTGTGTGTGAGGGAGCGCGTGAATACGTGTGTGTATGTGTGCGTGTGTGTGTGTGTGTGTGTGTGGGAGGGCGCGTGTGTGTGTCTGTATACGTGTGAGTGTGGGCGCGTGTGTATACGTGTGTGTATGTGTGTGTGTGTGTGTGTGTGTGAGTGAGGGCGCGTGTGTATACGCGTGTGTGTGTGTGTGTGTGTGAGAGGGCGCGTGTGTATACGCGTGTGTGTGTGTGTGAGAGGGCGCGTGTGTATACGTGTATGTGTGTGTGTGTGAGGGCGCCCAAATACCACACATACCATAACGACAGGTAACGCTCACACTGCCGTTGCTCCTGTTGCCGATTAGTGTTTTACGAGTCTTTTGGAATTCGGGGAGGCACGCTGATGTATCGTAATTTCTACCAGTAATGAATATTTGGAGCGGCGGTATATGTCGGGCCTGTCTTTATGTGCTCGGCTATTTAACTCCCCGCTTGTGACGCTACTGGGTGGTGGTGGGGGTGGGGGTGGTGGTGGGGGGGTGGTAGTGGGGGTGGTAATGGTGGTTGTTGGTGGTGGTGGTTGTTGTTGCTGGTGGTGGTGGTGGTTGTTGTTGTTGGTGGTGGTGTTGGTTGTTGTTGGTGGTGGTGGTGATTGTTGGGGGTGGGGGTGGTACTAGTTCTCGGGAATGGGTGGGTGGGTGGGTGGGGGGGGTGGAGTTAGGGTAGTTGATGGTAGTGGTGGTTAGTGGTTGATGGTGGTTGGTGGTATTGGTGTAGACACACTGGTGAAGAAAGAAAGAAACAAACAAACAAAAAAAGAAAGAAAGAAAGAAAGAAAGACGAGACTAAATGAAAGAATAATAGCAAAAATTTGAGATAATAAAGATAGAAACACAAGAAAAATCAATAAAAGAGAGAAGTAAAAGGAAGAGATGGCGGAGATAAGAAGAAGAAGAAGAAGAAGCAGAAAAAAGAGCGCAGTTGAACGCTGATTGTTAATAATTTTCGCTAATTACGTTGTCTCTTGGTGTTTATTTACGTTCACGTTGCTCCTGGCGTTCAGTATACTCGGGTGTTCGGAAATTATTAAGATTCGAACACAATACAAAAAAACAATCATCTGAAACCACCAAAAAAAATAGAACACCTAACCGGGAATCCAATTATGTCCGAAATCGTTAGAAAAAAATCGAACACTAAATCCCAACCATGTCCGAAACAATAAACAAATTCGAACACTCAACCAAAAAAAAAAAAAAAGCCCCAAACCTGATCCAATTCGTACACGTAACCACCGTCTTAACCAATAACAAATTCACAGGAGGTCTCTTATACGCATCCTTCGCTCGCTCTAGGATAATGACCATGGATATCCTACCAACACGAATGGCCCTTCCCAAAAACGCTATTTACAGCTACACCAAAACAATTAAATTCGCTGGACAACGTATCATCCTTTGCGATAGCCTCCACTGATAGCGCACCAGATATTGGCTATCGTAAATTGACCTAATCACTCTAAATTATGATCTCAGGGGTTAATTAAGTTATTATCAGATGGGACTCGTTGGTCAAGGAGGAAGGCGGAGGAGGGGGGGGTGGGGGTAGAGAGGGGTGGAGGAGAGGAAGGGGAGGGGGTAGGGAGAGGAGGGGAGGGGAATAGAAAGGAGGGAAGAGGAAGGTGGAGGAGGGATGAGGAAAGGGGAGAAGGAGAGGAAGGAGGAAAAGGGAAGAACTGAAGGAACGGAAGGAGAATGGGTTTAAGTCCTTCTGTGTAAGGAAAATAGTGGCTGACTCCTGTGGTAAGAGAGCGCGCGCGAGCTTCCTGGCAGTGACCGCCGCCCCGACCCCGAGCATAATCACGGCCATCTATAACGATTTAATTGTACACTTGTCGATATCAGCCATTACGCTCTGGTCTGGGAGAGGGCGTCAGCTGATGAGGGTGGTGGTGGTGGTGGCTGATTCCCTCGACCTGTTCCTTCACCCCGTGGGAGGGAGGGCGGGCTTGAGAGGGCTTGGGAGGGCTTGGGAGAGGGAGGGGAGGACTTGAGAGGACTTGGAAGGGCTTGGGAGGGGGAGGGGAGGACTTGAGAGGGCTTGGGAGGGCTTGGGAGGGCTTGGGAGAGGGAGGGGAGGACTTGGGAGGGCTTCGGAGGGCTTGGGAGGGCTTGGGAGGGGGAGGACTCAAGAGGGAGAGATGAGAGAGAGGCAGGGAGGGGAGGGTGTTGACAAGTATGGGATTTGGGGGGAAATTTGAAGTCCGGGAGATTTATTTATTTATTTTATTTATTTTTTCTACTACCGTCTGAAGCTGGAGGGGGGGGGGGGTAAAGAGGCGTACGAGTTATAGAAAGACTCTCTCTCTCTCTCTCTCTCTCTCTCTCTCTCTCTCTCTCTCTCTCTCTTAACTTAGGGTAATTAAGAGTCTTTTATCATACGAGTCATTGGGAATTTGAGTCCAGATTTAAGCCATCGTACTCAGGGATAACATAGTACTCGAGAAGTTAACATCGTACTAAAGGGGTTAAAATTGTACTCAAGGGAATTAGAATCGTAAACCTACAGGATTCAGATTAAAAGAGTTTTAAACACAAACCAAAACCACTTAAAATAGAATCCAACTTCAAATTATTACTAGACATTTTCTCATTACCGATAAACACCCCCCTCACCCCCCCAACCCCCACCCCCCACACACACTTGACAACTACGCCTGATTTACCTTCGCCAGTAATAGGTGCCAGTTGTAATAGGTGCCAGTTGTAATAGGTGCCAGTTGTAATAGGTGACAGTTGTAATAGGTGACAGTTGTAATAGGTGACAGTTGTAATAGGTGCCAGTTGTAATAGGTGACAGTTGTAATAGGTGACAGTTGTAATAGGTGACAGTTGTAATAGGTGACAGTTGTAATAGGTGACAGTTGTAATAGGTGACAGTTGTAATAGGTGCCAGTTGTAATAGGTGACAGTTGTAATAGGTGACAGTTGTAATAGGTGCCAGTTGTAATAGGTGACAGTTGTAATAGGTGCCAGTTGTAATAGGTGCCAGTTGTAATAGGTGCCAGTTGTAATAGGTGACAGTTGTAATAGGTGACAGTTGTAATAGGAGCCAGTTGTAATAGGTGACAGTTGTAATAGGTGCCAGTTGTAATAGGTGCCAGTTGTAATAGGTGACAGTTGTAATAGGTGCCAGTTGTAATAGGTGACAGTTGTAATAGGTGACAGTTGTAATAGGTGCCAGTTGTAATAGGTGGCAGTTGTAATAGGTGCCAGTTGTAATAGGTGCCAGTTGTAATAGGTGCCAGTTGTAATAGGTGCCAGTTGTAATAGGTGACAGTTGTAATAGGTGCCAGTTGTAATAGGTGTCAGTTGTAATAGGTGACAGTTCTAATTGACCCCAGTGCTAAAAGGCCCAATTACAATAATTTTCCAACCGCAACAGAAGCACTGAAGTAGAAATGACATTACCGTTAACAGTATAATCCACCCATAACCCGTTGTCAAGTGCCGTTAAAATCATTACCCGACATTCCATTAACAGATAATTGATAGTAACGTTAACAGATCGTTATTAGTACTGTTAACAGATCAATTAATTATTAGTGTCATTAACAGGTCGTTGCTCTTACCGTTAACAGATAAGGAGTAGTCAACATGATACCTGTTATTTGTTATGACCAGGTGATGAGTAATACTGTTTTGGTGTAGTCTTCCTCCTCCTCCTCCTCCTCCTCCTCCTCCTCCTCCTCCTCCTCCTCTTCTTCCTCCTCCTCCTCCTCCTCCTCCTCCTCTTCTTCCTCTTCCTCTCCCCATTTCCTCTTCGTCTTTCTCCTTTCTCCAGCTCCACATTATCATCATCATCATCATCACACTCTCTTTTCTTCTTCTTCTTCTTGTTCCTATCTTTCATTTCTTATCCTTCTGCTTCCTCCTGCTCCACTAATCCCCTCCACCCTTCCCCCTTCCCCCTCACCCTACACTGATCTCACCTACCTCTCTCTCCCTCATCGCCCCCCCCCCTACCCTCCTCTTCCCCTTTCCCTCTTCTCCCACCTCCTCCATCCTTTCCCTTACCTCTCTCTCCCCCTTACCACTCCCCTTTATCCCCCCCTTCCCCCACCTTGTCACTCAATCCTTCTGACCTCTCCCTGTTCCTCTGTCCCCCCCCCCCCCCCTGTAGGACGCCGTGTCAAGATAACATTCGGCCTCACGCCCTGTGTCCCTGCCCGTGGTCCTGCAAGCAAAGGCACGGCCCTGTCTGCATACAATGGAGGTGACGTAATTCGATGCCTCTGTATTGTACCTGCTTGGGGAAGGGGGATAGGGATTTGGATGGAGAATTAAGGGAGGGGAAGGGGAAGAAAGGGATGGGGAAGGAGTTGGGGATTGAGATCTCCTCCACTATCACGCCACTATCACGCCACTAAGCTAAGTCGATCATTAAACCCAGGTAGAATATGTCACACCTTTAATAACAAGTAAATAAAACAGTAGCATAGTTAATTACTTCAGGTCAATACTAATTATATCACTCACCTGGGCGGTAATTAGCTACTTACCTGAACGACTCGAAGGTAAAATTACAGTACCTGGCCGATAGACTTTTTTAAGATGCGATAGATGGTGATTTTGTTGGAGACGGGGCGTTTACTATTGTTGGAGATGGGGAGTTTACCATTGCTGGAGGCGGGGAGTTTACTATTGTTGGAGATGGGGAGTTTACTATTGGTGGAGACGAGGAGTTTACTATTGTTGGAGACGGGGAGTTTAATATTGCTGGAGACGGGGAGTTTGCTATTGTTGGAGACGGGGAGTTTACTATTGTTGGAGACGGGGAGTTTACTATTGTTGGAGACGGGGAGTTTACTATTGTTGGAGACGAGGAGTTTACTATTGTTGGAGACGGGGAGTTTAATATTGCTGGAGACGGGGAGTGTACTATTGCTGGAGACGGGGAGTTTACTATTGTTGGAGACGAGGAGTTTACTATTGCTGGTGACGGGGAGTTTACTATTGTTGGAGACGGGGAGTTTACTGTAGACTGACGAAAACTTGTAAACTAAAGACGTATCAAGTGCAGGTTTACTCAACATAAAATATTCAGTGGTTTACCTCTTTAAATATGACCATTAAAATTTCTGAGTGTTTTAATTTTTTTGTGTTTGTTTAAATTTGTATGTAAAGTTTGTGTGTTTGTTTTTCTTGTTTTTGTATGAATTTCTGTCTAGTTTGCTATCATTTTGTTTGTTTCTTTTGTTTGTTGATATAATAATAATAATAATAATAATAATAAATGCATATATCATTACACATATATACATACATACACCACGCACATAAACACACACACACACACAAAAAAAAAAAACACCCACACACATTCCCTCACCCTTTCTAATATAAACATGCCAACAATAATATATAAAGAACCAGGCATATTAAGACATATTCTGGCCGGGTCTTCAATGGCCGGGTCTTCAATGGCCGGGTCTTCAATGGCCGGGTCTTCAATGGCCAGGTCTTCAATGGCCGGGTCTTCAATGGCCAGGTCTTCAATGGCCGGGTCTTCAATGGCCGGGTCTTCAATGGCCGGGTCTTCAATGACCGGGTCTTCAACGGCCGGGTCTTCAACGGCCGGGTCTTCAATGGCCGGCTCTTCAATGGCCGGGTCTTCAATGGCCGGGTCTTCAATGACCGGGTCTTCAACGGCCGGGTCTTCAATGGCCGGGTCTTCAATGACCGGGTCTTCAATGGCCGGGTCTTCAATGGCCGGGTCTTCAATGGCCGGGTCTTCAATGGCCGGATCTTCTGCGGTTGTGTCGTATTTAAACCTGGCATTAGCCCACATAATTGAGTATTTACTTAGGGACATAAATACTCAATAATTCCTGAGTTACAGCCCAAGTTTTTCACCGGCTGTGAGGGGTGTGTTAGGGGCGCTGCTCACCCTTGTTTATGGGGGGGTATTGATCTTGGGGGGTGGGGGGTGGGAAGGTTGCTTTGTTTGTGTGGGTGTTTTGTGTGTGTGTGTGTGTGTGTGTGTGTGTGTGTGTGTGTGTGTGTGTATTAATTACCTAATCAACATCACCAGCCTCTACCAACCACCACCAGCCACCACCAACCACTATCAACCACCACCAACCACTATCAACCACCAGCTACCACCCCCACCATCACACATGCCCCTCACGGATGCAGGTCTCAGGGTACCCAGGTATACCCTACGCATACCAAGCAAGGCGGTACCCAAGCCATGCCCACCACCATGACCGTATTCGCCATGTACGTTATTATCTGTTCGGTCATCACTGCGTGCACATGAAATGTACCTTGAAGTCTACATGGATCCGTTACTTGCACGTACACATGAGGTCTTTGATACGTACATGACCCCGTTACTCACACGTACACATGAACACTACTGATGACATAATAAAAAAAGACAAGCAAAAGTCCGTCTGGCTTTAGGTTGGGTTTGGTTAGGTTGGGTTAGGTTAGGTTGGGTTTGGTTTGGTTAGGTTAGGTTGGGTTAGGTTGGGTTAGGTTAGGTTGGGTTAGGTTAGGTTGGGTTTGGTTTGGTTAGGTTAGGTTGGGTTAGGTTGGGTTAGGTTAGGTTGGGTTTGGTTTGGTTAGGTTAGGTTAGGTTAGGTTAGGTTGGGTTGGGTTGGGTTAGGTTAGGTTGGGTTAGGTTAGGTTGGGTTTGGTTTGGTTAGGTTAGGTGAGGTTAGGTTAGGAAGATTTAAGTACTCACAACGTTGCCTCTATGACTGACTGCCAAGGGACACGGAACATCTACTCCGTCTTGCTCTCAACAAACCCTGACGATTAGCTGTCTCCAAGCCCTCACGGCCAGTACCCATAATGCCTTAAAGACAAAATCATAACGGAAAGCGTGTATCATCACCAATCATTTACACAATACAAAAAACTTAATGAATACACACTAATATTGACAATACGGTTGACATTACGAAGGAGAGAGGCGAAGAAAACTAAATATGGAAGGGAGCTGAAAGTATAAGGTCCTTGATCAGACTATAGACAAAATAACACACTTGGTAACCCACTGATTCCCTTATAAGAGGTTACGATGCCACTTTGTAGGAGCTTGTGAATCTCTTTTGTTGATATTGTCGCCGACCAAAAGGATTTCTGGTATATATGCAAGAACCTGGTCGAGATTATTAATTTATATGTTTCGTTTCATATTAACGCGTTCAGGACTCTATAATTAACCCTAACGCATTCAGGACTCTCTATAATTAACCCTAACGCATTCAGAACTCCCTATAATTAACCCCTAACGCGTTCAGGACTCCTATAATCTAACCCTAACGCATTCAGAACTCTCTATAATTAACCCCTAACGCGTTCAGAACTCCCTATAATTAACCCCTAACGCGTTCAGAACTCCCTATAATTAACCCCTAACGCGTTCAGAACTCCCTATAATTTATTCATAGCAGAATCACATCTTGTTTACATTCCACAAAGATACTGAATCATTTATGCAAGTCATCGTCGGCTGCTTTTTAATAAAGATGTCGGTCGGTTTAATTCTTAACTAATATTGACATTAAAAACAGTGCGGGGAATAATGATCGTTTTGTTTGTTTAAGTACTGTATGTATGTATGTATGTATGTATGTATGTATGTATGTATGTAATGTACTCTTAAAGCACTAACCATCACTCACTCACTCACTGATGACAGAGGCGCCTTAAAAGTGTAAATTGTTATGAATGTCGTTCCATTATACACAACAGCGGCTTGGGATCATGACAGTGACACACAACAAATACAGTCGTTATATTTTTAGAAATCTTAGTCTCCCCCCCTCCCCACCCCCCACCCCCCCCACCCCAAAATACAAAGTTTAATTCAGGTTCATAAAATAAACTGGGGAATTTTTTTTTTTTGGGGGGGGGGGAGTGGGGGAGGGGGGAGGGGTGTGGGAGGGGGGAGGGGGGGTGTACATGATGGAATGACGGACAGAGAGACAGAGGCAAAGAGACAGGCAGACAGACAAATAGAGAGACAGGCAAATGTAAAGACAGACAGACAGACAGGTAATGTGGTGCTTGCTATGTCTAATTAACCTGTGGAAACTTTCTAATACTTATTGTTTTGTTTTGTTGATTTCACCTCGTTGTTTACACATGTCTGTACGTACATTCGGTCACGGACATAAAAACGTACATAAGGACAATGTTTATATAGATGTAAACAAAATGCATACATCCATGTGCATATGTACACAATACAAAGAAATATACGACCACACGCACACACACACACACACACAGTCATCAACACTTCCATGTACTGTATACTCCTCCAACACTCCAATGTATACTCCCTCCAACACTCCAATGTATACTCCCTCCAACACTCCAATGTATACTCCCTCCAACACTCCAATGTATACTCCATCCAACACTCCAATGTATACTCCTCCAACACTCCAATGTATACTCCCTCCAACACTCCAATGTATACTCCCTCCAACACTCCAATGTATACTCCTCCAACACTCCAATGTATACTCCCTCCAACACTCCAATGTATACTCCCTCCAACACTCCAATGTATACTCCTCCAACACTCCAATGTATACTCCCTCCAACACTCCAATGTATACTCCCTCCAACACTCCAATGTATACTCCCTCCAACACTCCCATGTATACTCCTCCAACACTCCAATGTATACTCCCTCCAACACTCCCATGTATACTCCCTCCAACACTCCAATGTATACTCCCTCCAACACTCCAATGTATACTCCCTCCAACACTCCCATGTATACTCCTCCAACACTCCCATGTATACTCCCTCCAACACTCCAATGTATACTCCCTCCAACACTCCCATGTATACTCCTCCAACACTCCAATGTATACTCCCTCCAACACCACCTTAGAGGGCTGGAATACATACCCAAAGATATACATAACTCTCCCATGGGGTAAAAACCTTCTCAGTTTGTCAGTTAGTCAAGGTGGGGGAGCTTATGAGGTTAAATAAAGGCGATTAAATGTTGGCTATTGGTTAATTTATCCATCAGTTAGGTCAGAAAAGGCTGGTGTTAGTGTAGATAATTTCTTTCATTTTCAATAGACTTTGTTTGTTTAGGAGTTAGCCATGATTTCATTCTTTCAAATATGAGGGAAATGATTCAACTTTTGTCTCCTTCATTCACTATACTTACTTCCTTCTTTCAAAACGGTGGGAGAAAAAACAATTTCCTTCTTTCATAAACAGGAAATAGTTTTATTGTTTGTTTATACTGAAGGAAGTGGTGACTAAGAGGAGGTAGAGCATTGGATCACATGTTGCAAGCCTCGTTACTGTGCTTAACACGTCCACCACACAACAATGTACAGAGATACTAGGAAAGGTGAAGCAACTTGATATGGTGAAAGTGTGGTGGTGATGGTGTGGTAATGGTGATGGTAGGTGGTATGTGGTGGTAGGTGTGTGGTGGTACTTGGTGGTGGTAGGTGTGTGGTGGTACTTGGTGGTGGTAGGTGTGTGGTGGTACTTGGTGGTGGTAGGTGTGTGGTGGTACTTGGTGGTGTTAGGTGTGTGGTGGTACTTGGTGGTGGTAGGTGTGTAGTGGTACTTAGTGGTGATAGGTGTGTGGTGGTACTTGGTGGTGGTAGGTGTGTGGTGGTACTTGGTGGTGGTAGGTGTGTGGTGGTACTTGGTGGTGGTAGGTGTGTGGTGGTACTTGGTGGTGGTAGGTGTGTGTTTGTGTGTGGTGGCAAGTTACAGGTAGAGTGATAATTGTCAGTAGATTGTGGTAAACACGACTAATGGCTGCTACAGATGGTTGGTTGAAAGGCATATATATCTTAACCAATACCACCAAGGGCTATATGACTAACCCACACCAGATAACAATAACAAACCATTGTTAGACATCTATGCCTTATCACGTTGACTGCAAACATGTGTAACAACTAAGACACACGCCTACACATCTACTATTAATATCACTATATACACACAGGTAATGAGATTAATATACAGGTGTTATTCTCACCTGGTATATGTTAATATATTTCCATACCTGACAGAGAGGAAAATATACGTTCACTTTACGTACCATTAATATATATAGAATTATTATGGTAGTTTCTTTCCAATCTTAACCACTACCACCCCCAACCTATCCACCTACCATCACCCCCCAATACGGGTAAGGGCAGAACAGAGAGTGGGGGAGGGGGGAAACGCCTCACGTGATCGACACCATAAATGAAATGTCACCGCCTCTCCTGTGCTTCTTGGACGTTCCGAGAGAGAAATATTTCACTGGGGGCAAAAAAGCGTCGGGGAGTATTTCAGAGGTAATCTATGAGGGGTCGTCTGTTATCACGCGTCGCCGTCTGTTATTCATCGTGCGACGCTGGAGTGTGCAGCCTTCCTGATTTACGGGACGGGCCAGTCTCCTTCATCCTTTGACGGCCTGGCAGGAGGAGCAGGAGGAGGAGGAGTGGGATGGAGGAGGAGAAGGAGGAGGAAGAGGAGTGGGATGGAGGAGGAGAAGGAGGAGGAAGAGGAGTGGGATGGAGGAGGAGAAGGAGGAGAAAGAGGAGTGGGATGGAGGAGGAGAAGGAGGAGGAAAAGGAGTGGGATGGAGGAGGAGAAGGAGGAGGAGGAGGAAGAGGAGTGGGATGGAGGAGGAGAAGGAGGAGGAGGAGGAGGAGGAAGAGGAGTGGGATGGAAAAGGGAGGAGGAGGAAGAGGTGAGGCGGTGGTCCACTCTCCTGCCTTCCTCCTTCTCTTCCTTCTCACAGACACTAAAAGACTATATGACACCATTGACCTATGACACCACTGATATGACACCATTTATGACACCACTAACATGACACCATTCATGACACTATTTATGACACCACTTACATGACACCATTTATGACACCACTAACATGACACCATTCATGACACCACTAACATGACACCATTCATGACACCATTTATGACACCGCTTATATGACACTATTTATGACACCACTTACATGACACCATTTATGACACCACTAACATGACACCACTAACATGACACCATTCATGACACCATTTATGACACCGCTTATATGACACTATTTATGACACCACTTACATGACACCATTTATGACACCACTAACATGACACCACTAACATGACACCATTCATGACACCATTTATGACACCACTAACATGACACCACTTACATGACACCCCTTACATGACACCATTTATGCCACTTATCACTGCTATAGGGTGTCAAGGATCACTGCTACACCAAGACAAGTCACTGTTAGATAAAAATCACCTTAAATTGATACCTTAATTTCACTGTATCTATCAGAGCTCAGGTGTGAAAGTCATATGTACTAATTACAGGTGTATTAGGGTGATTTAAAGGATTGTGATAGGTTAATTTAAAGGATTGTGATAGGTTAATTTAGAGGATTGTGGTAGAAGGATTGTGGCTGGTGATGGTGATTTATAATGTGTAGTTGTTGTGATTGTGAGGTTGTGTGTGTGTGTGTGTGTGATGTTGTGGTAGCCTCTCTCTCTCTCTCTCTCTCTCTCTCTCTCTCTCTCTCTCTCTCTCTCTCTCTCTCTCAGGTAAGATCCTATGTTAAATTAGCTCTAAAATCCCGCCTTTATCGACTTAAACTGATAGATATTAAATTGCGTTTTTATTTTCCAAGATTAAATCACCACAATAAATCACAAATTCCTCTTTACCTGCATTTCAATTACACCTGGATAAATAAACCAATCACGATGCGTTATTTTATACTGTTATTGATTGGTTATTAATAAAGACATACTTGATATAGGGTTAAAAGACTTCATTATTATTATTATTATTATTATTGTTATTATTATTATACGTCATCACAAAACACTATCTCACTAAAGTATTAATTAAGACCCCTCTCTCTCTCTCTCTCTCTCTCTCTCTCTCTCTCTCACTGCCTCCCACTCGTCACAATTACTCAATATCCAGACACCATTTCCAAATTCGTCTCAATATTGTTCCCAAATACGGCGTCAGAATTTTTTTTTTTTTTTTACTGTATGAATTATTATTATTTTTTGGGGGGGCATTTCGGATAAACGATTCGGCTTTCAAGATACACGAGACAATCTTTTCTGAAAACGTGAAATCATTTAAAGTTTATATTCAGTATGTAGATGAGGTGGAGGCAGAAAGGACAGACAAGTCACTCGCTCAGTTATCAAATATATCCATCCATCCATCCATCCATCCCGGAGAGTTGAGGGTGGATTATATTGATACAGTCTACCTCTCCCTCCCTCTCCTCCTCATCCTCCGTACCCTCCCTCCTTCCCCTACCCTCCCTCCTTCCCCTACCCTCCCTCCTTCCCCTACCCTCCCTTCACACCCCCCCCTCCTTCCCCTACCCTCCCTCCTTCCCCCCCCAAAAAAAAAAATATTTCTCTCTCTCATTTTCTATTTGCGGGAAAACTATTATATATGAAGTTATTATTTTGAGTTTTTATATAATATGTGTGTGTGTGTGTGTGTGTGTGTGTGTGTGTGTGTGTGTGTTTCCCGGCGGGGTGGACATTCAGTACCGGATGAAGGGTCTTTTCACCATAAGATGACTCCAGGCAGAACAGAGGTGTCGGTGGCTTCCATTACCGAACTTCAGTATGCAGACGACCTCACCCTTGTCGCTCACACTGAACGCGACCTACAGTAGATCCTGAACACCTACGCAGATATGTATGCACACTTCGGCCTTGAGGTGAATGTACGTAAGACTCAGATTTTTTTTCAGCCTGCCCCTGGTTCAGCCACACCTCCACCATCCACCCAGCTTAACGATACTACCCTCTCTAATGTTGGCCACTTTCAGTATCTCGGCTCCCACCTGTCCACCACCGCAGACATCGATGAAGAGATTTAGTATCGGATCAGATGTGCATCTCAAGCCTTTGGAAAACTCCGGAACCGTGTCGTCAGCTGTAGGGAGCTGAAATTATCTACAAAGTTACACGTACAGCGAGCAGGGGTCCTCCCCACCCTGCTATATGGCAGCGAGACATGGGTCACATACAGGAGGCATCTCAAGGCACTTGAAAACTTTCACCACCGTAGTCTACGTTCCATTCTCCAAGTTCGCTGGGAAGACAAGAGAACAAATGCCAGTATCCTTGCTGACACCAACTGTAGGAGCATCAAGGCTACCATTATCCACGAAGAGCTACGCTGGATTGGCCATGTTACCCGCATGGGCTACAGTAGACTGCCAAAGCAGCTACTTTACAGTCACCTAACGAACAGTAAACGTAACGCTGGCGGTCAACTAAAAAGGTATAAGGATACTCTTAAGACAAACCTGAAAAAGTGCTAAATCGATCTCCTCACCTGGGAGACGATTACTCCACACTGTAACGCTTGGAGGAGCACCACCGGGAAGGTGTCAATACTTTCGAGTTAGCCCGACAGCATACCGAGGCAGACAAACGCAAGCGCCGGAAAGACGCTGCCGCCGCCCCTCCCTCACTAGATGTAGCCCTCCACACGTGCAACATCTGTGGACGATCCTGTCGGTCCTGTATCGGCCTCTCTAGTCACCTCAGAGCTCACCAACGAATGTGACAGCCATAATAACTCATATCATTGTATCATAGCTGGATGATCGTCATACTCGATTCCGAGTGACAGCAAAGTAGTAGTAGTAGTAGTAGTAGTAGTAGTAGTAGTAGTAGTAGTAGTAGTAGTGTGTGTTTCATTGTGTTAGATATATTAATAAATATTTTTATTTTGATAATGATAGAAATTGATAGTTATTTATAGAGGTCTTATATAGTAATTAATGCTGATATAAATTTATATAGTAGATGTTGATAGATGTTTATATACAGATATGATGCTTATAAGGGATGTGAATGATCTTACATACGACATACAGGTATAAGATACAGAGTTTAAGTGCATTATGGGAGATAGAATGTAATTTATAAGTAATGAAATAAGATCCGTGAGATATATAAATAAAAGAATATCAAAACTCTATATAAATAATTGAATGAAGGAAAACAAATGAAATAAACGATAAATGAAAGAAAATTATTAACGAAATCTTAAATCTACAAAATAATCCTCAGAAGAATTAAATTATATTAACGACGAAAGAAAATACTAATACTAATAATAAAAAGACCTCCCCCCCCCCCCCCCCACCACCAATAAAAACAATATATAATAAAAAGAGAAAAACATACACGATAAGGATGTGTCAGTCAAGTCAGTCTGAGATGTTCGTTTGACTTTTTATTTTATTTACGAAGAACAAAGCGATCGTTCGTTCTTCCCCCACCGTAACGGGTTCCCACTCCCAACTCACACACACACACACACACACACACACACACACACACACACACACACACACACACGTAAACTTTTCCGTAATAGCACCTGCGATCCCGATATTTTTATTTTAATTTACTTAACCTCTCTCTCTCTCTCTCTCTCTCTCTCTCTCTCTCTCTCTCTCTCTCTCTCTCTCTCTCTCTCTCTCTCTCTCTCTCTCACTTCTTTTTCCTTCCTGTTCATTTTTCCTCCTTCTCCAGTAGACACAAGGAGGGAGGGAGGGAAGGAGGGAGGGAGGTGAGGGGGGGGGGGGTAGTGAGGGAGGGAGGGAGAGAAAAGAAAAGAGTGAGCGGCTTCCAGGCTGTCTTTAATTGAGACGAGAACTAAACTCCTCGAATCTGGATAAAAAGAGTCCCATTGTAAACATTGTGTGAAGGGTCCCGGGTTGAGGTACTCTTTTAGAAGGGGCGTCAAAGTTGGGTTGGGGCTTCTCACAGTGTCTTCCTTCTTCTTCCTTCTTCTTCCTTCTTCTTTCTTCTTCTTCTTCTTCTTCTTCTTCTCCGTCTTCTTCTTCTGCTCTTCTAATTCTACTTCGTCTCCTCCTCCGTCTTCTTCTTCTTCCCCTTCTTCTCCTTCTTACCAACTTCTCTCCCTCCTTCACTCCTTCCTCCTTCTCACTTATTTCCCATACAACCCGTTACTCCCTGTCCTTCCTTTCTTCTTCTTCTTCTCCCTCCCTCTCTCCCTCTCTCCCTCTCTCCCTTTCTTGTATATCCTTCCCCTCACTTTCCTTTCCCTCATTTTCTCTCCTTTATCTTTCTTTTTCTCTCACTCTCTCTCTCTCACATATTTCCAAAACATTTTACTTTCCCAGATACGAAAGTTAGTACGAATACTTTCACCACGTTTTGTTAATGAGAAAAACAAGGGTACAGGTAAAGGTGTAAGTGCAGGTACATTCCAAGTATAGGTTCAGGTGTAATTACAGGTAACCTACAGGTGTGAATAGAGGTACAGGTGTTATTACAAGTATAGGTACAGGTATTTCGCATCAACACTATTACAAGTATTAATCATGTTTTGAGATAGATACAGTATATACATTATCATACTACGTCATTATAATACAAACATACATAGAAAAATATTCATTATCGATGTATATTAATATGGAATTATTTTATACACATCCCAAGTATACATATACATAGATAGCATTAAAGATCAATATAAATTCTTAAGTCATATCAATTTATTAAAGCGGTCAATAACGATAGTATAAAGCTAATGACTCACCCCCTGGACACCTGGTGAGACCAATGTCACCTGTCTCACGGTAACAAGTCGACCCCAAGGTATTCCAACAACACTCAATAATTATAAACCTTTAAGGACAACTGACGCACTCAGGTATTTTTTTCCAGGTAATTACAGGTGACCGTATTCAGGTAACGTACAGGTAAATTTCCACGTTACCAAAGGCTCCCACGTTACCAATATCAAAACTCCGGAAATATTTTAAAACTTATCAGAAAAAAAATGAAAAATCCCCTCATTTTTTTTTTCTTTATTTTACTACAGAAAGCAATTTGTAATCCTCGGTGATTTATATAATTTTAAAGGAGATTTATATCATTAGGATTCATATGAAAGAAAGGAAATTATATTGTATAAATCGCCCACTTTTTTTTACTGTATAAAATTAGTGTTTTTATAGGAAAAAATCGAGTGGATTTATTATAGAGATTTATTTTTCGATTATAAGAGAAATAAATAAATAAATTAATAAATCCCTCTCTTTTTTTTAACTTACTACCTATAGATGGTTATTAATCCCAGGGTATTTATCGGTAAAGGATTTATTTCAGTGATAATGTTTTCACGTAATCCCTCTCCACCTCCCTCACTAACGCAATTCCTCCACTACTACCCCTCTCCCTCACTCCCCCCTCCCTCACAACCCCCCCCCCCTCCCTCAACACTCCTCCCCTCCCTCACTACCCCCCCTCCCTCAACACTCCCCCCTCCCTCACTACCCACCCCTCCCTCACCATTCCCCCATCCCTCCCTTCCACCTTCATTCCTCACAAAAAATCCATAAATCCTCCCCCCCCCTTTTCTGACTTAACCATTTGAACTTAATCCCTTGAAAAAAAAATGGATTTCTATCTGAATAAAACTAACTTTTCTTCAACTAAACCAAACCTCAAGCATTACTTCGATCAGTGGAAAGATCTTATTTACCGCTTGTATTTGCTGGGCTGACCGTGTTTTAAGACCCTGTACCTTAGTTTACGGTCAGGGTGGTGAGGGGGTGGTGAGGGAGGGGGGGGAGGGGAAGGGGGAGGGGGAGGGGGGGTGTTGTATATTGGTGTGAAGTAAGTCGGTTCATTCATTACTTGGCTGTACCATTGCTTACTTCGTGGTGTTGGGGGGGAGGGGAGGAGGGGGCAGGGGGGAGGGAGAGAAGGTAGGGGTTGGAGGGGGAGGAAGAGAATGAGGGGGAGATAGGTGGAGATGGGGGAGAGAAGGGGGAGGGGGGGGCTGTCATGTATAGGTGTAAAATAATTCGGTTCATTTATTTATTATTATTATTATTATTATTCACAAAATTTAGTCTCTCTCTCTCTCTCTCTCTCTCTCTCTCTCTCTCTCTCTCTCTCTCTCTCTCTCTCTCTCACTAAATTAATCTATATAATAAATAACATGAAAAATCTACACAATGAACAACACTAATATTATGCATATACATATTAATATATACTTTGATACATAACAGCAACAATGTATGTATTTATATGTAACTCTAATACATAACAGAGGTAATGTATATATGTGTACTGATATGAGATTAATATGTATGATATGTATAATATGTATAATATGTATAGATATATGGTGTTAATATCTTGGTTGGTTCTTCATTAAACAGGAAGCCACAACGGTATAGGAGTGACGGAGAGGCAACAGGGAACAACAGAAGAGACAACGGGAAGAGGGTGAAGGAGAGGCAACAGGAAGAATGTACAAGAGAGGCAACAGAGAAAAACAGGAGAGAAACAGAAGTTGTGCCAAAGGAAACAGGAGTTTTATTCCATCGCTAGTTTCTGTTCCATCATTAAGTTTTGTTCCTCTCTCTCTCTCTCTCTCTCTCTCTCTCTCTCTCTCTCTCTCTCTCTCTCTCACAAATTTGTCTACACTCAAATTAGTTTTTTTTTTTTTATAATTCAATGTTGTTGTTTTTTTATTCTTCTTATTCATTATTTATCCCCGTTTATTTGTTTATCATTTATTCTGTTATATTCTTACTCATTTATTCCGTTTTTTTTTTAACCCTTATTATCTTCTCATCTCGTTTTATTATTTATCATTTATCGACTTATTATTATTATTCCTTATTCTTATTTATTTATGTAATTTTTTCCCACCTTGTTTATTCATTATACTTTTTTCTGTTTATTTTCATTTAATTTTTTACCAATTCTCAGTTTCGTTTCAAATATTTTTTTTTTTAATTTAGTTGTTTTCGTCTTTATTAATTCTATTTTTATCATTTTTAATTATTATATTTTCGTATTATTATTATTATTTTTTTGCTTTCGTTTCATCTTTATCATTATAGCTTATTCTTCAACCTTTTATTATTTCATATTCTTAATTGACTTTTATTACGTTCTTCCGTTTTTATTAGGTTTTATTACATTCTTCTGCCCTTTATTGAGTTTTATTACCCATCTTCCTATTTTTTTATTGTCGAATCCTACGCCTTTTTTTCTGGTTCCCATATCTTATCCAACCTTCTTTTATCTCCTGAAATTTATCACCTCTCCTTTCTTCCCTCTTTTGTATGTGTCTCTCTCTCTCTCTCTCTCTCTCTCTCTCTCTATCTATCTATCTATCTATCTCTCTCTCTCTCTCCTGTTATTTCTTCCAGTGTTTGTTTTTTAATTTTGTGTTTCATTCTTTATTTCAGTTATTCCATCGTTTTCTCATTCCCTCCCTTCCATCTTCGTAATTGTTCTATTTCCATTTTTCTCTTTCGTCTATTTTTTTCTTCTCTTTCTCTCTCTCTGTCTTTCTGTCTCTGTCTGTCTGTATCTCTCCCTATTCCTCCCACCATGACCCTTTTCTTATTCCTTTTACTCTCCTCCTTCTCTTCTATTCCCCCCGTTTTATATATCTTTATTCTCTCCCCCTCTATCATTCTCTTTCCCACATTATTACCCCTTTCCTTCCCCCTCCTCCTGTTCCATGCTTTATCGTACATCCATCTATCCCTATTCTCTCTTTCTCTCTGGCTATTTTTCTACCCTTCCATCTTTTCTTTCTCTCTATTTATCAATTTATCCTTCTCTCTCTATACGTAATTTAGTTTTTTTTTAAGATGTTACGTGTCGTGATGCTGAGGGGGTTAGGTTAGGTTAGGTTTGGTTAGGTTAGGTTAGGCTTTGTTTACATGCGTTGGTGTTGTTGTTGTGACGGGAGGAGGAGGAGGAGGAGGAGGAAGAGGAGGAGCTGGCAGCGCGTGGTTCGGCCGTGACGCCTCCCTGCCAGGTACTGAAGTTGCCTCCGCCCACTCTCAGAGTCACGCATGAGCACTGACGCCCACTCCCACCCCCTCCTACCCCACCCACCAGCCCACCCACCAACCCTATCCACCTACCTACCTTTGTCCCTCCCCTTCCCAACCTCCTCCTTCCCTCCCTCCCTAACCCTCCTTCCCTCCCTCCCGCCCTGTCCTCTCACTGTCCCTCTCTCTTTCCCTCTCTCTTTCCCTCTCTCTCACACACACTCGTCGACAGGTGCGCGTTCACCACAACGATTCTTGTAATGTTTCCCAGTTTGTTTTCCCTCTACTTCCACTTTTATCAACTTCTATGTCTGTTCTTCCTTCGTCAGTATTGTTCAAGAGGCACAAAAGCTGTTAACTATCCAAGAGGAATGTCGAATCACCCTCTACATGAACACCAGGAACCAATCGCTAGTGAATTGAGACCAGTTTAGAGATATCACAACATAGCTTAACCCTAATTGATGTTAGTTAACCCAGATGAGATAAGATAAACAAGATTTTATTCAATGATTCGTCCAAGAACACCAAAATAAACTAAAGAGGAAAGAGGAAGTCAAATCCCAGAATACCTCCTGATAAAAGCGGCTTCACCCTTTCCCACTTTCTTTTAGCCCTACCTTGGTGATATAGAAAACGGTGCCTTACTTTACTTTGTTTCTCTCGATAAACCTTCATATTTTTCACCTCTCTCTCTCTCTCTCTCTCTCTCTCTCTCTCTCTCTCTCTCTCTCTCTCTCTCCTGCTACAACACGCAACATAGCTCTACATAGTACACTCTAACTCTATTATATCCTCCATGTTATGGCTCTATTCCTCTATAAATTGTTTTTTTTTAAATTGCTATAACTAATCTAATATACTAAGGGGAAGGGAAGGGGCATTACAAGAGCTCTAACAACCACAAAGATTCATAGATCAGTAACCACCTAATGTAGTAAACAGAGCTCCTAACACACACACTGATCTATCTAGTACTCGAAGGGTTTTATGTCTATTGTCATTCGATTTGTGTTATTTTGGGGACTATCCTGGAGGTAGTTTGACACCCCCCCCCCCCCAGCAGCGCTTCTTCAGATAAAATTTAGGTGCTAGTTAAATATCTCTTAAACAGGTGTTCATTAATACCTGGTGTTAATTATGAGGAATAATTAACACAGGTGTACAAGTCTTCTTCCTTCTGCTCCTTCTTCAGGCACGTCCTCAGGTCTTCCTTCAGGAGGTTCCTTACTCAAGAAGGTCATGATTAATACTTTAAGCATCGGTTGAGGTGGAAAAAGGCGAGAAAGAGAGAGGAAGCTGCTCGGAGATACGCAATCTTCTATTGATTTTATGCAAATCTTTCGCTTCCCTTTCGCGATCTCTCTTCCCTCCTCCTCCTCCTCCTCCTCCTCCTCCTCCTCCCCCAAAACATTCTCCAACCAGCGAGGACACACACACACACACACACACACACACACACACACACACACACACACACACACTCTGTCCTAATATCAAATATATCCCGGGGACCATAATTTTTCGGCCCGGCTGGAGACATCATCGCTGCGATATTGTTCGTGTTAAGTTTAATTTAGTATTAAATCCTCGATGCTTGTTCAGTCAGCCCCGCCAGCACCTGACTCACTCCCGGTGAACTGGTGTATAATAAGCGACGGATATTTGGATTGGTGGTGGGCCAGGGAGCGGTGGAGGGAGGGAAGGAGGGAGGGAAGGGGTGAGGCTGGGAGGAAAGGGGTGAAAAAAGGAAGGAAGGAAATTTGTCAAAGAGAAAGAGAGGGAAATACGAAGGAAGGAAGGAAAGTAGACAGAAAGACTGTTATGGACGAAGGAAGGAAGGAAGGAAAGGAAAGAAACAGTTAAATAGGGAAGGAAGGGCGAAGAATAGAGGGCGGAAAATATGGAGGAAAGGGGAGAGAAGGAAAGAGAGAGGGAGGGGAGGAAAGAAGGAAGGAAGGAAGGAAGGAAGGAAAGTAGACAGAAAGACTGTTATGGACGAAGGAAGGAAGGAAGGAAAGGAAAGAAACAGTTAAATAGGAAAGGAAGGGCGAAGAATAGAGGGCGGAAAATATGGAGGAAAGGGGAGAGAAGGAAAGAGAGAGGGAGGGGAGGAAAGAAGGAAGGAAGGAGAATGAGGTGAGGATAATAACAGACAAGCTTACCCTAGACCCACCTCTCTGCCTCCCCCTCTCTGCCTCCCCCTCTCTGCCTTCCCCTCTCTGCCTCCCCCTCTCCACCCCTCCCTACCCCTATCCCTACAGGACATTTACAGCAAGTAGAGGTGCTCGCTGTGCCCGCTGTGCCACCGCTATGTCAAGGTAGGGCACAGCGCTGAGGGTACAGGCCCCCAGTTACCGCTTGATATCATGTTTATGCAATGAGTGAATATTTATGGCGGCGCTTCCGTTGGTAAAATACTTCTGTATTCGTTCACACGCGTCTGCCTGCCTACCAGCCTGCCTCTCTGTCTGTCTGTCTGTCAGCCTCTCTCTGTCTGTGTGTCTGTCTTTCACCTAGCCTGCTTCTCTGTCTATCTATCTATCTATCAATCAATCTCTCTCTATCTCTCTACCTATCAGCCTGTCTTTCAGCCTACTAACCGACCTGTATCCGTCTACCCTACCTGTCCATCAGCCTTTATATCTGTCTTTCCACCTGTCAGTCTGTCTACCGTCTTCTCTGTTTTGGTCCAGAGTTGATTATGCATCTACTCTTTTGACTCGACTCAGTTTAGGCGAAAATTTGAGGAGACAGTAGGCTTATTGAGGGGGGAAGGGGGGGGAGGGGGGAGGGGGGGAGAAGGGTGAAGAGGAAGGGTGAGGAGGAAGGGAAGAGAGAGGGAGGAAAGGTGAAATAGGGAGGAAAGATAGGAGGAGGGGGGGCAGTATTGAAGAGGGATAAAAGAGGGGAGAGAAAGAGGGATATAGAAAGAAGAAGGAAGAGAAGAGGGAGAGAGGAGATAAAAGATGAAGAAAACAACAAGAAAAGAGGAAATGGGGTTAAATAGGGAGACGAAAGAAAGAGATAGATGAAAGGAGGAATGACGAAAGGAGATAAGGAAGAGAAGGGGGGAAATTAATATAACGATTGATAAGAAAATGAAATAGGAGAGAAGAAGAATATAAGATAAACAAACAAATGAATAATAATAATATAATTAAGAAAAATATGAAGAAAAAAAATATATAAAGAATAGGAATAGGAAGAAACAGAAAAAATAAATAAAGAAAAAGATAAAAAATAAACAAAAATAGATAAACAAAACAAAAGAAAAAACAATATATAAGTCAAAACAAAAATATAAGAAAATAGAGAAATAGTGAATAACAGAGAAAGAGAAATAAATAGACCAAAAAATTGAAAAGTTATAAAAGACAGAGAGACACAAAGGGACTGGGGGGGGGGGGGGGGAAGGGGGGGGGAAGGGGGGGGGAGGGGCAAAGGTGATGGCAACGGAGTGAATTTCTGGAAAAAAGTTGAGTGTTGGAATGTTGATGTCGGCAACTGGACCGAAAAATATGAATCATTCCATCCGGGGGATTATAAAATACCAATTCGATACAGGAGGGGTTGATTTCTTGGACGCGTGGGAACTGTCTGTGTGTGTGTGTGTGTGTGTATGTGTGTGTGTGTGTGTGTGTGTGTGTGTGTGTGTGTGTGTTATTAGAACTATGTATGAATGTGTGTATTGTTGAAACTATGCATGTACTGTATGTGTGTGTTTGTGTGTGTGTGTGTGTGTGTGTGTGTAATAATATTGTCTTAATAAACCTTGACCTACAAAGAGTGTATTTATGTCTCATTTTCCTTCTTGATATATGATAAGGAACAGATAAGAATCTCTAACCTAACCTAACCTAACCTAACCTAACCTAACCTAACCTAACCTAACCTAACCTAACCTAACCTAACCAGTCAAAGAGGCATTGGTTTAATATATGGTGTTATATGATAAATGTATTACCTATAACTACGATTATATAAGCCTCGATCATCAATTTGCAAATATATTTTCTATGCAAATATAGTCTAATAAATATTACCTGTCTACAGTAACTGCTAATTATCACACTTTGATCACCTGTCTCTTAAAATAAATCAATTACCTGGAATGATAATTTTTATTTTAATTACACTTACTAATGTTTACGTGTACCTGGGGAAAAAAAATATATATATAGTCTCTGAACTTTTTTATTTTTACAACCAGTTGACACGTGACGTAATCAATAATTTATTACGTAATTATATGGATTAATTTGCTGTATTGACAGTTTATGACCCGTAATATAATTTTGAGATGGTTGTATATGAATAGGTAATAATTTTTTTTAAGGTAAGTAAATATTAATACAACACTAATGAATTTATAGATAGGGAAGTTTATATGGCAACAAAATCTCAAAGTGAAGTATAAGAAGAAAAGTTTTAATTAAAGATAAACTAAAAAATATATATAAACTATGACCACTATATGGCAACACAATCAACACATTAATCAAAATAAAACAAGAAAATTTTTTCATTCAGGATAATTACAGCAAAATACAATATTATACCATGACCTCTGTATGGCAACACAACTAAAACCATGAATCATAATAAGATGGGAAACTTTTTTTCTTTTCTCGTTTAAAGTTATTCTTACGTAATATTTTTCAGTCTTCACATCTGACAGGACACAGTGACGGTACTAAAGAGTTTCCTGTCTCTCTTTATAACAATAGACAGAACACACCAGCTGAAGGTTGTTATTGTTTGTGGATTCACTGTCGTAAGAAGAAGGTATTGCGAAAATCAATATTGTCTTGCCTGATAATAATAAAATGCTTGTTTGCTTTCGTGATTGTGTACTGGTGTCCGTGTGTGTGTGTGTGTGTGTTTATGTTCGTGTCCGTTTATGTGTGTTGGTGACCTTGTGTCCATGTATGTGTAATCTCTCTATCTATCTATCTATCTATCTGTCTGTCTATCTATCTGTCTGTCTGTCTATCTATACACAGTAGCTTTTACACACATAAATAAAAACTAAATATACTCTTTCTCTCTCTCTCTCTCTCTCTCTCTCTCTCTCGCTCTCTCTCTCTCTCTCTCTCTCTCTCTCTCTCTCTCTCGCTCTCTCTCTCTCTCTCTCTCTCTCTCTCTCTCTCTCTCTCTCTCTCTCTCTCTCTCTCTCCTAAACCTTTTAATGGTCGGTGGAGACATTAGCATAGGAAGCCTCTCAACACATCTATTAGTGAGAAAAATGTGATGTGTCTCACCTGTACCTCAATTATCATACAGGTTAATGAGACACGTGTGGTGGAAGGGTTAGCTGAGGGGTGTGGTGCAGGGTGTGGTGGGTGTGAGGTGGAAGGGGTTAAGGGAGAGGTAATTGAGGGGAGTGGGGTGTTTATTTATGGTGGAGCTAGACCAGTGGAGGGAGCTAAGTGAGGTAAGGAGTTTGAGGGGTGCTAAATGAGGGGAGAGAGGAGCAGCTATATGAGGGGGACTTGGGTGACTTGATGGTAAGAGGGGAGTGGGGGGGGGAGGGGAGTGGGGGGGGAGGGGTGCTAGGTGAGGGGGGAATAGGAAATGGAAGAAGAGAAGTAGGAAGGGGAAAGGGAGGAGGAGGGGGAGGGGAGAATGGACGAACGAACGGAGAGAGAGAGAGAGGAGTGGGGGGGGGGGGAAGAAGGAGGAAGGAAAAGTCAACCTACCCCCTTCCCCCTCACCCCTCACTCACCCCCCCCCCCCTCTCTACCCAGCCAGTCACATGTGTGGAGGAAAAATGATTTACACAAACGACTTTCACTAAATTACATACAGTGTAACACATGTCTGTCTGTTTTTCTGTCTCTCTCTGTCTTTCTCTGCCTGTCATTTTCTTTCTGTCTGTTTATTTTCATTTGAGAAAGAAAGAAAGAGTAAGTAGGACACACACACACACACACACACACAGTATATTCCAACAACTACACTAAAACTCCTTTCATATCGGTTCGACTTAATCCACAACCGACCAATTCCCCTATCATAAACCTGTCTGTCTGTCTGTCTATCTGTCTGTCTGTCTGTCTGTCTGTCTGTCTGTCTGTCTGTCTGAGCTTAAACATCAACAATCAATTTGTCTCATCTTTTTCATCTCGTGTCCGCGAAACTAACTACTCGAGGTCATGTATTTACAAGGTCATATAAGGTAAAAGGTCAAGTTTATAAGGTCACTATTATTACAGGTAAGGTGACAGGTATAGGTAAGGACACACAGGTGCAATTACAGGTACAGATACAGGTTACAGGTATAATAATTACAACCCTACAGAGTGAGATTATTATTATTATTATTACTATTATTATTATTACAGAATGGTTACAGGTATATGTCATCTATAGCGGTACAGGCATGGAACTACAAACACACCTACATAAACAAATACAGGTACACAAACAATGACCTTAGAGAGATAATACAAAGTATGTGTGTTTGTGTGTTTGTAATATTAAACATACACATTTGTCTTAGATTTATATAATGAAAAACAATTATTAACCACAAACACACAAACACACAAACACACGCTCGAATAGTTTTAATAAAGATAAACAATTAGTGTATGGGTGTATGTGTATGAGTGTATGTGTGTGAGTGTATGGGTGTATGAGTGTATGGGTGTATGTGTATGAGTGTATGGGTGTATGTGTATGAGTGTATGGGTGTATGAGTGTATGGGTGTATGGGTGTATGTGTATGAGTGTATGGGTGTATGTGTATGAGTGTATGGGTGTATGTGTATGAGTGTATGGGTGTATGTGTATGAGTGTATGAGTGTATGTGTATGAGTGTATGGATGAGTGTATGTGTATGAGTGTATGGGTGTATGTGTATGAGTGTATGGGTGTATGAGTGTGTGACTGTATTACTGTATGACTGTATGAATGTATAAGTGTATTAGTGTATGAGCGCATGAATGTACGAGTGTATGAATATATAAGTGAATTAGTGTATGAATACATAATTATAATACTTTTTTAGTGTGTATGTGTATAACGGTTAGCGTGTATGAGCGCATGGCTGTAATACTGTATTTGTGTGTATTTCTCTGTAACATACGACCGCTGGTGGCGCTAAATTTAATGGCGGCTTAATTACTAGTTCAGCTGAGTAAATATACTATAAATAAAGTCATTAAGGTTAATTATTTTTCAAGTATGTGTTAATTATTGGTGTTATTTAGAGAGACAGACAGACAGACAGACAGACAGACAGACAGACAGATAGACAGACAGACAGAAAGAAAAAACAGAGAACAACCTCACAAATTACTACACACACACACACACACACACACACACACACACACACACACATTACAGAACTACAGTACTACAGGAAACAACACCCCCCCCCCCCTCACACTGTACTAGATGTGGTGGGTTGAGGTGTACAGGTGCCCCCCCCCCCCCCTCCGGCCTCGAACCTGACACCTTCTACGGTAACAAATTGGTCTTTAGTCACCTGGCAGAGAGGTAACCTGACTCACTCTGGGAAGGTTCTCACCCCTACTTTACCTTCCCTCACCCCACCTCCCCCTTCTCCTCATCTAACTTCCCCTCACCTCCTGCTCCCCCTCCCCTCACCTCCCCCTCCCCACACCCCCTTCTCTCACTACCATACACCCTCCCTCCCCCCCTCTGTAACACACCTTGTCATTGGCTTCAAGCATGTAACAGCAGTGTGTAACAAGGAGAGTGTAACGCTATTTATAACACTCCTATTAGAATACAACAACAAATAACAACTAGACTGTAACACTTTTATCAATCTATGTAACGGATATACTGTAATATACTGTAACGGGGATAAATAACGT
The DNA here is from genome assembly GCA_958450375.1 of Homarus gammarus. Lineage (NCBI taxonomy): Eukaryota > Metazoa > Arthropoda > Malacostraca > Decapoda > Nephropidae > Homarus > Homarus gammarus. The sequence goes on along the minus strand of CAUDMG010001977.1, from coordinate 424,709 downwards.
TAACTAGAAGAATATGTATAATTGAGAGCAACAGTTGTAGAATTTATGTAACAAGGAACAGTGTAACAGGATAATGAAGGTGCTTCGGGACATAAACACACTGTAACACTTTTTTCTTAATTTGTGTGTGTGTGTGTGTGTGTGTGTGTGTGTGTGTGTGTGTGTGTGTGTGTAAAAGAGTCAGTAACGCGTAGACAAAAAAAAATAACGCAACAAGTTTTAATTTACGTTACAAACTGATGGAAACGAAATAAAACTCTCGGGTTATATATTAAGTCCCACCTCAAGTGTTATTCCCGTAACGAGACGAGAAACAAAAAGCAAACAAACATACGACGTAACGAGCTAAAACAGGGAAGGTGTGACGGGCCAGGTGACGGAGAGAGGGGTGTGACGGTGAGGGAGGGGGGGAAGAAGGGGAAAGGGAGGGAAGGGGAAGGGGAGAGGACAACTTCCGGTGGTAAGGTTGGCATCATTTACATACCTGGCACCTGACACCTGGGCTTTAGAGGGGGGGGGAGGGGGGGAGTAGGGGAGTATGAGGGGAGAGAAGGGGAACGGGAAGGAAGGCGAACCTACTACCCCTCACTCCCACCCATGTATACATTCTACAGCGACTCCTACAGGTTCCCTACAGTGCCATATACCACTCACACTGCTCCCCAACCTTCATAATCACAAGCCCTCTCCTTCTACAGCGACTCTTACAGGTTCTCTACAGTGCCATACACCACTCACACTGCTCCCCAACCTCCATAATCACAAACCCTCTCCTTCTACAGCGACTCCTACAGGTTCTCTACAGTGCCATACACCACTCACAATGCTCCCCAACCTCCATAATCACAAACCCTCTCCTTCTACAGCGACTTCTACGGACTCACTACAGAATTCTACAGCGTCACGTCAACAAAGGTTCCTACAGCGACCCTCACCAAGGCTTCCTACAGTATCCTCGCTACATTCCCACGCCTACTGCACACTGCCTTTGGTTATGTTTGGTTAGGTTAGGTTAGGTTAGGGTTAGGTTAGGATTAGGTTAGGTTAGGTTAGGATTAGGTTAGGTTAGGGTTAGGTTAGGATTAGGTTAGGTTAGGTTAGGATTAGGTTAGGTTAGGTTTGGATTAGGTTAGGTTAGGTTAGGTTAGGATTAGATTAGGATTAGGTTAGGTTAGGTTAGGATTAGGTTAGGTTAGGTTAGGATTAGGTTAGGTTAGGTTAGGTTCACGTGATCACTATGACGTGTTGCCAAGGCCCCACCACCTCCTCCTCACACAGTAGACGGTTCTGGTGGACTGTGTGTGTGATCTGTTTGACAATAATGTTTACCCCAATGATTATAACCTGAGATAAGTATGTGTGTGAGTGTTCATAAGTCGGCGAAGAAGGTGTATGTATGTATGTATGTATGTATACGAATTACATAATCACGCACCAGATGTATGAGAATTAATACTAACATTAATTTGACACTTATGTAGTATTATTATAAGGTTCTTTTTAATTATTATTGCATCACTTAATCCATCTTATCCACCCAATCCACATTATCAGTCGGTTTTTATTTTATTTTATTTTTTTTAGAAATTTAAATATATAGACGGTTCTGTTTTAATTAGAGCGAGAAAAAATATTATCATCATCATCATCATCATCATCATCATCATTATCATCATCATTATTATTATTATTATTCTCCTACAGGTATTATAATTCTTGCCCACAGATATTAATGCTATTATTATTTCCGAAAATATTCCCATTATCGTGAGTATTTTTTTTTATTCTTATTCAACAAAGATTTTATCATAAAATTTACGGTGGGAATAATACATTTTTCCCGTCAAAATATATTTATCACTTACGGGAGGAATTTATACATACAAAATCGGAAAAATAAATCAAGGTGAGAATTTATTCCTATGAGGTAGGGGGGTGGGGGGGGGGGGATTTATTGTCCATAGCGGGAATAATATTGATTGTTATGAGAATTTTGTTATGTATTCGGAATTTTATATTTTATTTAAAGTAATTAATTCATTGCCCAAAGAATTTATTTTTTGTTGATTTTTTTTATTTATTTTTGTATCTTGGGAATTTTTTTTATTTTTATCCTTTTGAATTTTTTCCTTATCTTGGGTATTTAATTTTTCCCGGGAATTTAGTATTTTACCTCACGATTATATTTTTATCTCATGGGAATTAAATTATTTCTCATGGGAAATTATCGATGTATCTTTTCCTATGAAATTCTAGAGTTTTATTACTGGCATAAAATTCTTGGTGGAGGTAGTACAATAATTCTCCATAGCTGGAATTAAAGTCGTTTACCGCTGGAATTTTATGTTTTGGTATGGAAATTATTTTAACTATCATCGTGGGAATTTTTCAGCATTAACAAATAATTCCTGATTAAAATTCTCTGAATAAAGATGTTCAGGAATTTTTATTGTTAATATTTTCTTTACTATTTACTGGGGGAATTTTATTAGCAGTCGGTGGAATTTATAAATATTCGCGGGAATATTCAGGGAATTTTGTTCAAGAATTATTGCAGAATTTCCCTGACCTACCAAGGGCTTACTTTTATAAGCGTGATAATTCTCATAAAAACTTTAGAATATCAGGAATTATTGCCGGGATTTCATGAATAATTAGGGGATTTTCAAATCATCACATAATTTTATGAAGAATAATCCTGGGAATTTTATGAATAAGTCAAGAAATTATAACTAAATTATTTTTTACTTATCAGGAGAAGTTTAGGAATAATCTTAAGGTTATTTTGTTTATAATTTCATGAATTTTAAGAATTATAGAATTATCGCAGGAATTTTTCGGTATTGATGACAGGAAGATAATTTGTAATTTTTATAAGGATTTGAACCAGACGACCTATTGGGGGGTGAGGTCGTAACCCTCCTCCCTTGTTACGACCTGGGGCGGGGGGTAAAAGTGTGGTCGTTCCCCCTCCCCCCTCCCTTGTTACGACCTGGGATGGGGGGGGTGGGGGGGGGGTGAGGGGAGAAAGGACCCCCTCCCTCGTTAGCATAGAATGACCGGAGTCACGCCGACACCCGACCTTCCTTAGGTACAGGAAGGTGGCTTAGACTCCTGCCTCCTTCACTCCTTCGCTCCCTCCTTCCTCCCTTTCTTACTTTCTTCTTTCTCTCCTTCCCTCCCTCCTTCCTTCCTTCCTTCCTTCCTTCCAACTTTCTCTTGTCTCCTTTCTCCCGCTCGTATCTCCCTCTTTTTCTCATTTCCTTCCTTCCCTCCTTCTCCCTATTTCCCCCCTTCTTTTCTTTCATCTCTCCTTTCATCATTCCTTCTTTCATTCCCTACATATCTACATAAACAAACACATACATACATACATACAGTACCTACATACATACATACATACATACAAACATAGTTACATACATACAGATAAAATAAGCAGCATCAGATAAGTAGACAGACATACAGACAGACAGACAGACAGACAGACAGACAGAGAAAGAAAGAAAGAAAGAAAGAAAGAAAGAAAGTCCTGATCTAAACAACAGATGACTTGTCCTTCTTGTCAGGGAGGGTCAGGGAGTGTCTTAGAAAGGTCAAAGTTCAACAGAAAAGGTCAACAAGTTCTATATAAAAGGTCAAAGCTCTACAAAAAAAGTCAGAAAGTTCCACAGAAAAGAAAGTTTACCAGAAATGGCTAGAAAGTTCCATAAAAAAAGATAACGAAGGAGAGGCAGAGAAGAAAGGCAGAGAAGCAGGGAAGGAGGTAAGGGAAGGAAGGAAGGGAAAAAGTAAGAGGAAGAAGGGAGAGAAGGAAGAGAGGGAAAGGACGAAGGAAAGGAAAGGGAAGGATGGGAAGGAAGGGGAGAAGGTCAATTTCATCACACTAATGACCTCTCCTTTACCCCCTGCTGACCTTTGACCTGTCGTGAGTTTCGTGACCCGAGATCATACCTCAGATAACAGTGATCCCAAGGCCGATACCACACCGATACCATAACGAGCAAAACCCGATACCACACCGATACCACATCAATACCACACCGAGAATGACCTGATATTACACCGATATTACACCGTGAATGACCCGATACCACACCGATATCATACCAAGGATGATCAAGAGCCACACCGATACCACACCATGAAGGACCCGATACCATACCAGGAATACCCCAATACCATCGAATACTACAGTAACAATAACCAAATACCATACAATACCACGCTTGAAATAACCCGATAAAAACCCGATACCACCCAAATACTCAGATACTACCCGATACCACACTGGATATGCCCCGATACCACGCTGGAAATAACCCGATACTACTCTGGATATACCCCGATACCAAACTGAATACACCCCGATACACACCCGATACCACACTAGGAACTGATCAGAAACCAATACCTATCTGACCCCTACAGTGAAAATTAAAACACACATACCAGGTACCAAGGCGATACCAGACCTGATAAGAGGAAGTATAAATGAGTTAAATACCTTTGACGAATAAACAACAACAAAAGATAAATAAAAGAAATAGTTGATAAAGATGATAATTAACACAGAGGAAGATAAGAAGATCTGATAAATGAAGGGAATAGGTGATGATGACCGATAAGAAAATGAATGGATAAAGAAAGATTGAAAAATACAGATTAATAATTGTTGTAGAGTGAGAATAGGATAAGTATGATGATTGGTAGATAAGTGAGAGAGAGAGAGAGATAAAGGAGAGAATAGAGATAATGGTAGAGAAATGAGAGATAAATAGAGATAGAGAGATTAGAAGGAAATAGCGATGATAGTATAGAGAGAGAGAGAGAGAGAGAGAGAGAGAGAGAGATAATGGTGAGAGGTAGTGAAGAAGAACAGAGGGTCGCAGAGGGAAGTCATTAGATGCCATAATGAGGCGAAATGACAGCAGTTTTAGATGAGTTTTGTGTGTGTGTGTGTGTGTGTGTGTGTGTGTGTGTGTGTGTGTGTAGGTGGGTGTGGGGAGGGGAAAAAAGAAGGAAAATAACGTGAAGAAAGCAAAGAGAAGAGATAAAAGAAAACAGAGAGGACGAACAAGAGAGAAAAGAGAAAAATAATAAATTAAGGTAAGAGAGATAAAGAAAACAAGAAGTAACAAATAAAGTTCTCTCTCTCTCTCTCTCTCTCTCTCTCTCTCTCTCTCTCTCTCTCTCTCTCTCTCTCTCTCTTCTATAGTCAACGTTACTTCTCATCCCTCCATCCCTCCATCCCTCCCTCCTTCCCATCCATCTCACCTGACCTGATCTGACCTGACCTGACCTAAGTAGAGGGTTCCCGTCCCTCCCCATCACCTCTCTCTCAGGCCCACGATGGGAGGGAGAAGGGGAGAGGAGAAGGAGGGGAGAGGAGAAGGAGGGGAGAGGAGAAGAAGGGGAGTGGTAGGGGAGACATGGGGAGGGTGTGGAGGGGTTGGGGAGGCGTAAGGAAGGGGAGAGAGAGAGAGAGACTATGAATGGGGGAGAAAGGAGTGGGGAGAGAAAGAGGAGAGAGACGAACAGAGAAAACAGGAAGAAAATAAGATGTAAATTAGGAGAGGGAAAAAATGGTAGAAGAGAGAGGGAGAAGGAATGAAAGAGGGGGGAGTGGGAGCAGTAGGGAAGAAATGTGAGAGGTGTGGGAGAGGGAGAAGAGGGAGACTGAGTTAAGAGGAGATCAACCCCCTTCCCCCCAACCAACCATCACCCCTCCCTTCCCCTCCTCTACCTGCCCCCCTCCCCCTCTCTCCCTCTCTCGACCTCCACTAAACCCGGGTCATGATCCAGTAATTATCTCTCAATTTATGACGGCATTTTGTGATTGGTCAAGACTTCTGATTAGTTGTTATTCTCTCCACCTTGTGTGTGTGTGTGTGTGTGTGTGTGTGTGTGTGTGTGTGTGTGTGTATGTGTGTGTGTGTGTGTGCCTGAGCCAACAGTGACGTCACACCAGGATGTATTGTATATCAAGCAAACAAGGACACACACACACACACACACACACACACACACACACACACACACACACACACACACACACACACACACACACACACACACACACACACACACACAACCCATCGGAAGTGACGTCACAATAAATCAAAGACATCACATCAATGACGTCAAAACCCAGAAGTAGTGACGTCATACAAGAGATAAGCCAATAGTAAGAGATGTTTATATTGTCAATTTAATACCTTGTTTAACATAACTTGATTCAGAAACCTGTCGAGGAGATTAAGTGACGAAATGAATGGGTGGTGGGTGGGTGGGTGGGTGGGTGGGTATAGGTGTGATGAGAGGTTGAGTGGTAATAGGTAGGTGGGTGATTATAGGTGGGCTGGTGGGTGTGATGACTGGATGAGTGGGTGAGTGCGTGGGTGGGTGAGTGGGTGAGTGCGTGGGTGGGTGGATGAGTGGTTGAATCTCTCTATAACTGCGTCTACTACCATACAGTCACCCACAAAAACACCATTAACCTCCACCAAACAAAACCTTTACCATAAACAACTATTAACACCTGAGATAATGAGTAAACTAACAATGTAAACAAAAGGTGATGTAAACAACCAATACTAGTGACTCTAAAGTATATAATTATTTCACTATAATTATTGACTCTACTGTTAATTATACTTAAAATAATTACCTTCATTTAGGTCATTTAGGTAGTGGTTAATGGAGATGTTTAGAATTCATATTTTCACCTGATTTTCAAGTTAGATTTTAGGGGGGGGGGGGTAGTTATTGTTTTGGTGATGATTAATTATTATTATACCTGTAATTGTACCTGTGTCACACCTGTAAATTTACCTGCGTCATACCTGTACCTGCATTAATATCTTTAACAGGTGAAACAATATCCTGTCATCACTAAAACTATTAACTCTACGAGATAAATAACAATCACATAACAATAACCAACAATAACAAGCGAGTGACCTTTCCTGACCTCGGAGACCACATCCCGGTAAGTCAACGAGAGAGAGATGACCTGACCATAATAACCAGGTCAAAGGAGGTAATGGATCCTGACGTCACACATATAAACAAACTCTTGCACAGGGTTATGACGTCAAGTATGATGTCACACACGTAAACAAATGAAGTTCGAACATCGGATTGGCCACCACTGACTTCAGTCATTCTTTGCTACCCTCAATCATCCATCCTCCCTATCTAACTGAATCATCCATCCTTCCTCTCTCTAATTGAAAACATCATCCTTGATTCCCTGCATCATCCGTCACACTTAACTCCCAGGTCACGACGGACGGACGGGGGGGGGGGGGGGGGGACCTAGTGAATGCTTCTTCCGGTTAGAGGTCATCTGAGGTCAAATTGCTCCCCCATCTCTCCCCAACCCCCCCCCCCCCCACCCCCCTACATCTCAACCCCTTCCTTCTTCAACCTGGTGAGGGGGGGGGGGAGGAGAAAGGGGAGAACGGGGTCGAGAGAAGACAGAAATGAAGAAAAGGGGAGGAGAGAAAGGAGAAGATAGGAGGAATGGATAATATTAATAATAAAGAGTAGAGGGGGGAAGAGGATGGGGGAAATGAAGGGAGAGATGGGACAATAGGGAAGAAGTAGGAAGAAGATGAGGCAAGAGGAGAGGGAGGAGGGGGGCAAGAGGAATGGAAGGATGGGGAATAAGAAGAAGAGGAGGAGGAGGAAGACATAAGAATAATAAGAGGAAGAAGAGTAAGAAGAAGAAAAATAGGAAGAAGAGAATCAGGAGGAAGAAAAGAAAGAGAAAAATAAATAATAATAATAATAATAATAAAAAGAGGAACAGCCGAAGGAGAAGAAGTAGCAGAAGGTTAGATTGGTAATTTTAAGGTTAATTAAGGTAAATAAGTATTGCCAGGTAGACAATGGCCGCTACTCATTGTCTCTCCTCGTCTCCAGGGACCTTGTGTCTACCTTCTACACAGGAAATGAGAGGTATGACTCCCTTGGGTGTCTGGCAATACTTTTATAGCCAAATATGAGGATTATTTTATTCTTCAATTTCTATGTATGTATGTATGTATGTATGTATGTATGTATGTATGTACTATATGTATGTATGTATGTATGTATGTATGTATGTATGTATGTATGTATGTATGTAGAAACAGTACATAAACCTCAAGAAAGACGCAGGAGACACAAAAGAACAACAACAACAACAACAACAACAACAATAACAACAATAACAACAACAACAACAACAACAACAACAACAGGCAGAAGAACCCATTAATAGTTATTCTAAGCTGAGAATAACAAGTCATCTATCATACTAGTGGGTGAGATCCTTCCTCCTCCAGCAGTAATAACCCGATAAGGATCTCTAAAGGACTCCCTTATGTTCCTCGCTCCATTAAAACAACTCAGGTAGGTCATTTGTGGGGGGGCCGAGTGGTGTTAGGAACCGGGTCATCTGAAGGGTATCTTAGGTCAAATTAGCGGTCATTAGTGGAGAGGAGTAGGTGGTGGTTGTAGGGGAGGGAAGGCGGGAGGGAGGGAAGGAGGGAGGGAGGGATGGGTGAGAAGCGAGAAGGAAGAAGAGAATACCTGTAAAGGAAGGAGGGATATGGTAAGGAGAGGATAGGATTGGACACACACACACACACACACACACACACACACACACACACACACACACACACACTAACCCCCCCCCCCAAAAAAAAAAAATATCGAATCGACCACCAGCACCAATATCTCCTCCACTCACACACTGGCACGACAACACACCTCAACACACCACAACACCCCGATCAACGAAAGAGATTAGACGAGATTAGACGAGAATCAACGACACCAAACCGATACATTATTCCCCGGCTTGTGGTGGCGGTATATACAAATGAGTGTCTTTCGAGGTGTTTATCTAGGCGTGTTGCTGGTTCCTAGACATTATGGACCCACCCCCTCCTCCTCCTCCCTACCTCTCGTCTACTCTGTGTGGAATTCGAAGACAAAAAAAAAAATGAAAATTGGAATTGAAATTTTGTATAATGAGATGATAAAAATGCATCGGATATTTTCGCTATGGTATGTAGTTAATTAATCAAGATTTACCTGTTAGTATTGATCAACAGGTGTGTGTGTGTGTGTCTTTTCTCCGCCTGATTACGATTTGATAGATGGATAGATTAGATAGAATAGATAGAATAGATAGATTAGATAGATTAAATAGATGGATAGATAATTTAAACTACCTATCTATATCTATCTATCTATCTATCTATCTATCTATCTATCTATATTAAATACTACAATAACCAACAATAATACATTTTCCAAGATACAATTTCAATTAATACAAAACACCAATTAAATACAATACACATACAATCTATTTCAGAAAAAAATTCAATAAACCACAATTAATTTATTCCAATACAATACTCTTAATCCTTCGTTCACACAGGTAACATAATACAGGTATATTAAACCTTAATTAAACTCTACGGACAATACACTGAAGAAAACTATGTGTTGCCTAGTAAGTTATTATTTTACTAACTAAACTCTATGGGATTTTGGCGGATGAAAGCTAGAAATTAAGTTCCTAAACCAAATGGGGATGTTTTAATTTCTGGGTTTAAGTAGGTTTATAAATTAATCCATTGTTCTTAAAAGGTGTTAGGTTAAACCATCCTCCTCAAAGGGTTATATCTTAAACCATCCTCCTCAAAGGGTTAAAACTTAAAACCATCCTCCTCAAAGGGTTATGTCTTAAACCATCGTCCTCAAAGGGTTAAAACTGAAAACCATCCTCCTCAAAGGGTTAAAACTTAAAACCATCCTCCTCAAAGGGTTAAAACTTAAAACCATCGTCCTCAAAGGGTTAAAGCTTAAAACCATCCTCCTCAAAGGGTTAAAACTTAAAACCATCCTCCTCAAAGGGTTAAAACTTAAAACCATCGTCCTCAAAGGGTTAAAACTTAAAACCATCGTCCTCAAAGGGTTAAAACTTAAAACCATCGTCCTCAAAGGGTTAAAACTTAAAACCATCGTCCTCAAAGGGTTAAAACTTAAAACCATCGTCCTCAAAGGGTTAAAACTTAAAACCATCGTCCTCAAAGGGTTAAAACTTAAAACCATCGTCCTCAAAGGGTTAAAACTTAAAACCATCCTCCTCAAAGGGTTAAAACTTAAAACCATCCTCCTCAAAGGGTTAACTGAACACTACAAACAGATAAATGATAAAACGATAACTATCTGATTGGTCGACGATCACAAGATAGAAACGTGTTTTTTTTTATTTAGTGAAAAACAAAACACGAATCGTCAGTAGATTATACGTTCTGTTCCGTTAGATATTTATCAACATGGCCAACAATAGAAGGAGTAAACATGGCCAAGGTATTAACATGGCCATCAATGGAAGGGGTGAATATGGCCATCAATGGAAGGGGGTGAACATGGCCATTAATGGTAGCGGTGAACATGGCCATCAATGGAAGGGGTTAATATGGCCATCAAAAGAAGAGAAAAACATGGCCACAATAGGGCTATAAAAAGGCCATTAAACTAAAGGGGTGCCAAATTAGTATAGGCCAAAGGGGTAAACGCCCGATAACAAAGGAGGCGAAGGAGGAGGAGGAGTAGGAAGGGGGAGGAAGAAGAGGAAGAGGAGAAGGAGGATAAGAAGACAGGAAGAGAGAGAGAGAGAGAGAGAGAGAGAGAGAGAGAGAGAGAGAGAGAGAGAGAGAGAGAGAGAGAGAGAGAGAGAGAGAGAGAGAGAGAGAGAGAGATGTAGAGGAGACGAAGGAAGAAGAAAAGGGGGTAGGGGGAGGAGTAGAAAGGGGGAAGGAAGAGAGGGATGGGGGAGGAAGAGAAGGGGGAGGAAGAGAGGGAGGAGGAGGAGGAAGAGAGGGAGGAGGAGGAAGAGGAGGAGGAGGAAGACGAGATTGTCTTTGATACGCCTCTGATGGATGTACCAGAGGCCCCACTATGACGAGCTAGCCTCCCCAGCATCACCCGTCTCCATCTCCCATTAATCATACGCCAACAAGTGGGTAGGTGGAGGAGGAAGAAGAGGAGGAGGAGGGAGGAGGGGAAGAGGAGTAGGGGGTAACAGAAGAAGAGGGGGAGGAGGAGGAGGGGAAGAGGAGGAGGGTAACAGAAGAAGAGGAGGAGGAGGTACGAGGAGGGGCAGCAGAAGAGGATCGTAATCTTATGTATCCGTCTTAGATATCAACGAGCGGACGGGCGGTTGCACGGACGGACGGTCAGACGGGCGGACGGTCAGACGGACGGGCGAGCTAACCCACCCTCAAAATTGTATTACTTTGCTTTCCACATTGACCTGTTGACGCCCCACCTACCTCCCCATCACCCCACTTACCCCCACCATCATTATCCCCCCATCATCCCCATCATAATCATTCCCCCATCACCCCATCATCATTATCACCCACCACCCCCATCACCCCCCACCACCCCCATCACCCCCCACCACCCCCTGTACGTTGTTTATGTCCAGGATGAACTGGGACGTACCGTATGTAAGTCGGTTCACAGGTGATAGAAAAAAATAGTTGTAAGATTTCTATATTAAATGTTTGGTGTCTAATTGTTATAGAGAATGGGTAATGGTAGAACAGACAGACAGACAGACAGACAGACAGAGAGAGACAGAGATTGTGTCATGCCTTTCTTTACTTGATTATAAAAGTAAGACAAACATAATAATAATGGTTGTCGCTCGTGTAACAAGGATGGCCGGCCCAAGGGCCACCGAGGAGTGAATCTGTTTAAGGTGTAGAAGCTGTCTCCAACACAACAACCGCACACTGAGTTAACGAGTTGCTTGACCCAGCGTCAAGGAATAGTCCGAGAAGACCGGACAACTCGCCAACTGCACTGGCTAACCATTTCCCCGGAACACGATCCGCAAATCGATTAACTTCCAGGTCCCAATTACTGCTGGGTAGACAGAGGCAAATGGCGTTAAGAAACTTGCCCATAGTTTCACCCTACCCGGAGATCGAACCCGGGTCCGCACACTTGCGAGACGAGCATGCTGACCATTACGCCACAGGTCGCCATATGAGGAAGATAACTAACACACACACACACACACACGATAACATCACCTATTCATTAAGATATCACTTTTATTTAACTGAAAAATTCCATAAATAAGATTATCCTTCAAGATAAAATACCTGTCATAAATTATTAAAAACCTCACAAACATCTTTACTTAATCTGTCAAAGGTGAATATTTGTCGATTTTTTTTATCCAGTTGAAGATTTTGTTTTTTGGGGTATGACCAAGGTAGAGATTGTGTGTGTGTGTGTGTGTGTGTGTGTGTGTGTGTGTGTGTGTGTGTGTGTGTGTGTGTGTGTGGTGAGAGGCATGTCGGGTATTGCATAATCAATCCCTTTGTTTATCAGTCAACAGTCCCTCTCTCCTTCCATCTTTCTGTCCTCCTTCCATCTATATTTCCTCCCTCCCTAATCCCCTCTCTCTCTCCTTCCCTTCCTCTGTCTCTCTGTCCCTCCTTTCCTACCTCTCTCCCCCCCCCCCCTTTCTCCTCCTCCTTCCCCTTCTCTGCCTCAACCTCCCTCCTTTCCTTTGTTCTTCTCCTACCTCCTTCCTTCTCTTCCTCCGTTCTTCCTTCTCATCCCTCGTTACCCCCTTCTCTCTTCCCCTTCCTCCTTCTCTCCGTCAACTTATCACACAAAGCGATTAACTCGTCGAGGACCTCAGCCTGAAGATCGATCGCCGTTGAGAACAAAACCAAAAAAAAAAATTAGCGACTCGTTGTGATTCCTCAGCGTGGCACAACTTTCCCTCCCTGGATGTTTGAGGTGCGGCCCGGCGGCAGGTGACAGAGGCGACACACTGGTGAACATATTCCCTAAATCCCGGGAATGTGAAGGTAGTGAGACGGTAACCAAAGCTGCTATCACCCCCCCCCCCCCTCCACCCACCCCAAGATCAGCAGCATCACCGCCACCATCAACACCTGGTTCCTCTTGGGTCACCACGTCAAGCACCAGCCTCGCCTCCTCCCTCGCTGCCGCACCTCCGTCGTGACCAACCACGGTGTAATTTACTGATTTGGACGAGTCATTACCTGCTCCATCAGCGGGTGTTATTCCACGAGGCTTCCGCGACACGTTGGTGCGGCGCCGAGAGGGAGGCTGACTGGAGGTGAGTCCGTCTCATCTGTCCACAAATACAACACGACACCAGGCAGATGGGAGATGACCCGGAGGCCACACCAGGGAAATAACTTAAATACTGAGCTGGCTACCGGTGCATATAAATGGAGTTTTAAGGTCGGGAGAAAATGCCAGTTATTCGCTTTACAAGGTACGGATTCCAAATAGGTGTTTTATTACTGGCATAAATAGTGGTTGATTGTCTGAGACAGCGGACGGACGCTGCACCTCAGTACAGGTATGGTTCAGAGGATCTCTTCATGGGGATAAACAATGCCATGTTTTGGTATTAATTATCATCAAACGCTTTTATTACCTGCCCACTAGTTGTGCTCCAGGTACGGCGCAAAGCCCACAACATCTTACACACGACGCGGGTATCTGTTATATATCGAGCCATGAAACTAGTCCAGTGGGGAGGGGAGGGGAGGGGAGGGGAGGGGAGGGGAGTCTGCATTATGTGTTTGTGACTTATCTGATCCTGCCTTGGAGATTCCTGGGCGTCTCAAGTAGACTCAGGAGGCTATTATGTTATTCCCGGACACAGAGACGAGGAAATCGAGGGTGAGTGAGGCTCTTATCTGGTGCCTTGTGGAGAACAGCATCACTGGCACGTCGAGATGCTTAGATCTTTATCATGTGTGTGTGTGTGTGTGTGTGTGTGTGTGTGTGTGTGTGTGTGTGTGTGTGTGTGTGTGTGTGTGTGTGTGCACCAAATGTACACACAAAATACACGGATATTCAAGTGTTTTTTTTATATCATGAATATTTGGAGTATTGTTTCGTGGGTTACAACTGACCCCCCCCCCCCTCCCTTCTCCTTCTCTCGCTCCTTCCCTCCCTCCTTCTATCCTTCCGTCTCTTCCTCCCTCCCTATTTCTCTCACTCCTTCCCTCCCTACTTCTCCCATTCTCTCCTTCCATCCCCCCCCTTTCCTCCGCCCCCCTCCAGAGACACCACTTCACCCACTTCACCCACACCCCTTCTCTCTGCCCTCACACGTGACACAATCCCTCCCCCCTCTACCCCCCTTCCCTTTCCCCTCCTTTACCTACCCATCGGTGTGTATGTGTGTTTTGGGGAGGGGGGAGGGGGAAGGAGGGGGGAGAAGGGGAGGATGGAAGGATTAGCAAGTCAAAAAAGGCGAATCCAACAAGCCGGGATAAATTACTCTTTTCCTTCTTCCTCCTTCTTTCTTATTCCTCCTCCTCTTCCTTCTCCCTCTCCTCTTCCTTCTCCCTCTCCTCTTCCTTCTCCCTCTCCTCCTCCACCCCCTTACCTGCTCTACCTAACATTACCACAACAATTAAATTATCCTCTTAACCTGTCTCCTCGCGTCTCATCGAATTTTGGCAGATGTGAAAAAACTTAGTTATTTTTATTTCAGCCAAGGAGGATAATTTTTCGTCTTTGGGGGCCAGGTGGGGGTGTGGGGGTAGGTGGGGGTGTGGGGGTAGGTGGAGGTGTGGGGGTGTGGGGGTAGGTGGAGGTGTGGGGGTAGGTGGAGGTGTGGGGGTAGGTGGAGGTGTGGGGGGTAGGTGGAGGTGGTGGGGGCGGGTGGAGGTGTGGGGGGCAAGTGGAGGTGGTGGGGGGCGGGTGGAGGTGTGGGGGGGGGGGGTGCAGGTGGAGACGGGGGTTGCCAGATACTGAATTATTCATGGGTCTTCCGCCACCCACAACACCAGAACAACGACGTGTAATTTACTCTGGGTTTTAAAAGTTGCCTCTGAGAATAGTGGTAGGTGGTGGTGGTAGTGGTGGTAGATGGTGGTGGTAGTGGAAATGGAAATGAAGGGGGTGGTGAGTGGCGTTGGTGGTGGTAGGAAGTGGTGATAGTGGTATGTGGTGTAATGGTCAGCATGCTCGTCTCGCAAGCGGGCGGACTCGGGTTCGATCCTCGGGCAGGATGAAACTGTGGGCAAGTTTCTTTACGCCATTTGCCTCTGTCTACCCAGCAGTAATTGGGGACCTGGATGTTAATTGTTTTTCGGATCGTGTTTCAGGGTAATGGTTAGCCAGTGCAGTTGGCGAGTTGTCCGGTCTTCTCGGACTATTCCTTGACAATGGGTCATGCAACTCGTTAACTCAGGGTGTTTATTGTGTTGGCGACAGCTTCTACACCTTAAACAAATTCACGCCTAGGTGGCCCTACGGCCGGCCATCCTCGTCACACGAGGGGCAACCATTAGTGATGGTAATGATGGTAGTGGTGGTGGTGGTGGTGCCAACATTAGTTAGGGGTGGTTCATAGCTTAGTGATCACCGTTGCTAACAACCATACCATTACATTTTAAGTTTTCTGCAGGCAGGCAGGCAGGCAGGCAGGCAGGCATGACACCCTCAGCACTTTATGTTTACTTAGTGCCACTTTGACCCGGTACTGTCTAGGCACCGATGGCACTACATAATATCACCTATAATAACAACAACAACAACCACAACGACAACCAACAACAACCACAATCACAACAACAACAACCACGACCACAACCACAACAACAACAACAACAACCACGACCACAACCACAACAACAACAACCACAACAACAACAACAACAACAACCACAACAACAACAGCAACAACAACCACGACCACAACCACAAAAAACAACCACAACAACATCAACCACAACAACAACAACCACAGCAGTTATAAAATATAATTCTTCTTTTCATATTTACTTCATTTCTCCTCACAAGAATAAACTGATCAAATTACCCGTGAAAAAAAAATTGGGAAAAAACAACAATTTTACTGCAAAAGAAAAAAAAATATTATTGTGTTTAAAGCCGATTTTTTTTTCTAGGGAAATTTATTCATATGTTCACGAATTTTGTTTTTACGTTAGTTTATGGAGAAATAAATCATCTTAAATCCCATATAAATAAAATCGTAAGAGAGTAAATTACTATCGAGAAAAAGAATAAATTAAAAAAATAAATATTTTTTTTAGTCCAGTTAAATATATAAAAAAAAAAATAAATCGCTGTTTACTCTATGGATGTATATTAAAGGGAATAAATTTACCATCTGATGAAAGAAGAACACGGTAAAGTAAGTTTATTCTTTGTGAAAAAAAAATTAATAGACATGTTGAAGAAGAATGACTTTTCCGAGACGATAATTCTTCTGTTTATTCCCAGCAGGATTCCCCCCCTCCCCCCCTCACCCCCCCAAAAAAAAAAATTCATATACTCTATGTTTCCAAAAGAATAAACTCTCTTAAAATCTAAAAAAAAAAAAAAACACTAACATAAAACAAATCCAATTCTTCATTAATAATAAAAAAAAGCCCACATCTTACGTATCACTGAATATTGGACCAAAAAACCCCCCCACACAAACGTTCTTTTTTCTCCTTTATTCCGACGACACATCATATAACACACACACACACACACACACACACACACCTCTCTCTCTACTGTAGATCGGTTTCCAGACACCACAATAGCAGCAGGCTTGGTGAAAACACTCGATCGACTACGGAAAACCAGACCAGGCGTTTTGTCACTTCCCATCGGAGATATTTGCATATGATTGAGGTCGGTCTGGCCCCACAATTTGGTAAAATTTGATTAGCATACCCTTCAAGTGCATCCCAAACTTGGTCCCGTCGCTGTTCTCACAATTCTTCGGACACCGTGTTGAAGGTTTACGTTCTCGGGGTGTAGGGGGGGGAGGGTGGGGGGGAGGAGGGGGGTGGGGGAGGGGGTGGGGGGAGGGGGTGAGAAGGAAGGTAAGGCAGGTGAGGGGGTGGGGTGTAGGAGGAGGAGGGGAGAGGAGGGAAGGTTAGGAAGAAGGGGGATAAGGGAGAGAGGAGGGAAGAAAGGTAAGGAAAGGTGAGGGGTGGAGTAGGAGAAGGAGGGAAGAGGTGGGCAGGAAGGTAAGAAAGGATAGGAAGAGAAGGAGACGAGAGGGGGGAGGGGGGTAGGTGAGCCATCTCCCTTGTTTAAAACCCAAAAGGGAAGAATTCTAATGACTTTCTATGGGGGGGGGGAAGAAAGTCTCCCC